>OY998152.1:10211518-10660541 GCA_963921925.1 Sphagnum tenellum | reverse complement strand
TATGGCACTAATCCTTTGGAGGATTATCCATCTCAAGGGATTGGAGTCAAACAATTGTTGATGCACAAACATTAAGTATTAACTTAAGTTGTTTGTATTTTTCAAAAGAGTAAGTGTAAAAAGTTCATATTGTCCTCCTTGTAGTTGTTGTTGCTTTTGTTGTTTGATGGGGCGGGGTAGGGGGAGAGGGGGAGGAGCGCATTACTCAATCATGAGTTGCTTGATTAATTTCCAATAATTGAGACCTAATAAATTCAATTAGAGAGTTAGTCATAAAGTGTCTTGTCTATGAAAACTAACATTAAAAACATATCTCATTAATTTCCTTGCCTAATTAAGTGTGTTTAATTACTACCCAATGAAACATATATAAGTACATTTCCATAATTGATCCAAGTAAGTAAATGCTAAGAATTAATAAATTTGTTTTATGAAAGGCCAAAATATCCTAATGGCCTTTCGAAAGACATTCAAAAAAATTTGTTTACATTATGATCCGGTTGCAGAGTATGGTCCCATTGTCATCACCTTTGCAAGTTGCCACAAGAAGCCCTTTTGTTTGTTTGTTGGTTTGTTTAATATTTTATTTTGTTATCAATCCTTTGCTTATGGATTGTCGGTCCATGCGGTGCTGAACCAAATGGTACAATATCCTTAGATTCCGAACTACTACTTTCTATGCGTACTTTGCACGCCCCTGCTCAAAACCGGCTTCAAAACATGGGTATAATAATAGTGGAAAAAGACACACAAAATGTCAGCATGACTCTTGCTTGGGTCATTTTTATCATAAGTTAGAGTGAACAGGTATGACCGTTATCACATACATAGATATGACAGTTTTTGTTCTAACACCGTCCACTCCAGCCCCCCCCTATCCCCACCCCCCAAGAAAAATGAGCTCCCATGCCGTGCATACATAACAAGAATTAATTAAGCCCAAATTACTATACCTAACGACCATAGTAGTAAGTACTATGGCAAGTCTAACATTTCAATGTTCAATATATACAAATAATTTATTTTGGAAGATTCCATGTTGAAAATAGAATGTGTGTGCACCCCACATCTCAAGGAGAAGTTCCCAACTGAGGTACACAAATGTTGTCTTAAGGAGGTAGAATGTGTGAAAAAAGATCATATACACACACACACACACACACACATGTATATATTGGAGACCTCATAATATAATTTTCTACCTACAAACCAAGTTCAAGTAGAATAAGTGGGCTATTAATTAGGTATGTATTGGAGAGAAGAGGTGCCCAACTGATTTTTATTTTTTTTTGTCCCGCCTTCTATGCCACCCGCCCATCTGTTGTTATTCAATTGGTAGCTTCCATCATATGATATCTTTTTTTTGTCTCAAAATTTTCTTGTAAAAATGACCCATCAAATTTCAATTCTCAGGTTAGTGGTTTTTTATTGGTAGTTGGGTCCAGGTTGAGTTGAAGGGTGGTGATATATGGTGATTCGAGGCATATTTATGGGATATCCATGCACCGGTAGCTTGCTTTATATTTACTACATGTGCATGTGTGTGCATCCCTACATCATACGCACATGAAGAGGGTACCAAACACACACACACACACACACACATGTATGTTATACTCCTCTGATTATGAAACTTCATCGAAATGAATCGCAACAACAATAACAACAAACAAAATGAGGAACAAATCATGACAACAATAAGAACAAACAAATTGATCAACAAATCACAACAACAATAACAACAAACAAAATGAGGAACAAACCACAACAATAATAACAACAAACAAAATGAGGAACAAATCATGACAACAATCCAACTAAAGGAAGAAGGGATTCGTATAGTTCAGATGTCGCTCACTCCAACCAACTATGGTAAGAATGCATCAATTTGGCTCTGTACAGATGTTGTACACATGCACATGCATCTTCGAATAATTTTGGGAAGAACTAGGTATAGGATGATTGATGGGTGGGAGAGCTTAGGAAAAAATAAAAAAGCACCCCAAGTGTGTTCTTCTTTTTGTCCCTTCCCCCCCCCTTCATGGATTTGTAGGAAGATTCACTTTGTGCTTGTGAATACAGAGCAAAAAGAAAAGGAAAGGGAAAAAAACATTTTCCCAAATCCAAAATATATTCACACAAAAAACAACATCCATAGGTCTATAACCAAAAATAAAACAAAATAAAATATCTTTTGTATATGTGACATTTTCCTTCTCCTACATATATATATCTATATACACTCTATATCACCAACACATATTGAAATTCCAACCTAACCCAATTATATACAATTCTCTGACAAAAATTTGATGGTAAACTGATTAGGGTTCAAGGGTCCTTTGCCAGCAGTTGTCCTTTTGTCCTCATTAGTGGGTCATCATCCATGCTCTTTGTTACCAGGTGTAATGAGGTCTAGTGACTGACACTTGACAACAATGATTGGCAAAGTTTGTTTGGGGGAGGGAGAGGTGGGCACTTTGGATAGAGAGGGAGGAAGAAGAAGAAGCAGAATGAAAACATAATGATAAAAAATGAAGACTAGGTAATAATATTAGGGCTTATAAGTAGAACATTTAAGAGAATTGTGGGTTAGGGGAGGTTAAATCAATGTTGGTCCATTCTCATTTTTTTTTTCCCATAACCGGTGAGGCAGAGTCTTTGCTGATTTCTTTAAGAAAATTGGGCATCACATAAGGTATCAATATCAAAAATTTAAGAAAAAAGACTCACATATTATCAATCTCTTTATTAAAGTAATAGTTATGTTTACCAATTTATCTTGTTATTCTTAAAACACTCCCTTGTTATGTGTAAGGGTTGATTTTCAGATACCCACCTTGAGAACCACTTGATTTACACCTATGGTAGGTTTTTAGGGTTTGTGTGTATATATATATATGTATGTATGTATTTATATGGCCATGGCTACTTTCTTCTTTGGATTCTTGTCTATATATGCGCAGATCAATCTTCTAAATATGTTTAAAACAGTATTAAAGCAAAACATAAACTAATTATTTGTAAGCTATTCTAAGCCCAGCTACCTATAGCCTAATCACAAAACCCAATTGTCCTCATTGTTTGTACATATGGTAGTTCCCACTCACATCCAATCAAGGAACTTACTAATCCACAATCACAACTTAATTACAAACCTAATTGTCAACTTACCTACCATAGCTAATAAGAGAACCCAACAATTGTGCAAAATCAAAGAAAAAAAGGGGTAGAAGGGTGAGATGTTTTTATATCATTACACAAAAAGTTATAAAATATAACAAATAGGTTTAAAATGGGTTTTTAGGTTTGAGAATCGAGAACTTATGCAGATGGAAATACATACATAGATGATTAGATCATTAGTTTTGAGGATCAAGAACATACAAGTAAATTATTAGATTGCAATAAATCAATACCCAGCACATCAGGCTTTTTGTCAACTCTCTGGATCCTACCCTAAACCACCAGGGTTTAGGGTTTTAGGATGCTAAACTCATACATTATTGGTGGGAAATTAACTCAATAGGGTGCGTGATTTAATGATGTGTTTAGAGCGAGCTTTGCTCTCATTGATAAGCTTCTGTATAATACATACATGTGCATTTGCATATATGTGTATGCGAACATATATAAATCATAAACCCTAAATCACATACACAATGAATATATACCATAAACCCTAAATCACATGCACGATGAATATATACTGTAAACCCTAAATCACATACATGATGAATATATATCATAAACCCTAAATCACATACACAATGAATTAAGGAAGGATACAAGGGAGGAAGGAACATGGAAGGAAGGACCCAAGTTTCAAGCATGATGAAGCAAGCATTTTGAGGGTGTGTCAGCAATGAGAGGTGTGGGCAAAAGGCAGTAGTCGGTGGCAAGCTTGTTGGGGTTGTGAGCAGCTAGAGCTAAATTCAATCTAGATGCCTCTGGACAACCCTCAGGTTGGGACCACTCAACATACACCAAAACCCAACCTCCTTCTTCTCTTCTGACTTAGAAATATTCTAACCAAAATGCTTATTGTTGGGGAGGTGGGCAACATGACTGAGTCAAGAAGGGACTCTGGGTTTGTGTTATATACCCCACTTCCATGACCAAACCAACTCCCTTTCCCTCATCCAAGAAGATGCCCAACACCTCAGATCACGGCCAGTTGAGCTCATCTGACAAGTGCACACAAAAACACACACACAATCACAAATCACAATTTGTGCTCATAAAATGTTGCGATGTTTTCAACTCCCGTGATCATTGAACTACAAAGGTTTGTAATTCAAAGGGAATTTCAAACAGGACTTTGAACCCATATAGAAACTCTGCTTTTGCATTGGGCTTTTGGCTGTTCTTTTTGGGTGTTGTTATGTGTGTATCAATATATGTAGCTTTTGTGCTCAGAAATAACAGAAGGGTGGTGGCTAACCTGATTATAACCTTATGATTGATTGACTTCTTCATCTGATAAGGAAAATTATGTATCTGGATTTTAAAAGTAATAAAAGTGGGTGTATGTGTGTATTTTGTCTGTTGGTGTCTGCTTTTTATTTTTCCCCCTTTTCCTCCTCTCCCCACCCCCTTTCATGCCTAACTACACGCACTTGTTGATCCTCGTATACTAACTTCATAAGCTTTTTTGTGTGTGATGTAAACTTAACACCCATAAGTGTGTACCATTGTGGTTGGAAACATGGTATGATCATTGTTGGCCAGATCTGAATGGATTTTCAACCAGATCCAAAGTCAAAAACCTACCTCAAGACTTGGATTGAGATGTGACAAGGAGAAGCTAGGGTTGGCTAGACTTGGCCTTAGAATTGCCTCGAAAGTGTTAAGGCCTTTCATAAGGGGGTTTATGTCCTAAGTCTAATTAGGGTGTAGGCAAGGTCTTGAATGTAATTAAAGGTTCTATGGCCATTTTGGAATTTTGCAATTTCTTAAGGAGAAGTCTCTCCCTTTGACCACCTTCCTAAGTTCTTAGGTACAAGTATGGGTGAGAAGCATACATGGGACAAAGGTGTCATGTTCCCTTTCACCTTTGTAGGTTCCCTCCAAAGTTTTTGGGCAAAGGATACGAGATAAAACTGTGGTGCTCGTGGCCAGTAAGCCAAAAATGGCGACTAACACTTTCAGTAATAGAAATTGAAGTTAGGCAAGGCAATGATGTAGTAGCACTCAAGAGGCCAAATTTCTTTCACCACCCTTTTATCCCATAGCTTTAGCCCAACTTAGTTTTGAAAATTATAAAGATAACAATAATAAAAAGTATACTTCTAGCAAACTTTCTATTTAGGGAGTGCTAAAAGTTTCAGTTTTCCAAGTGATGGGCCAATCAAGGAGACTCATTGCAAAAGATTTTTTTTTTCCTGGATGTGTAAACACTTCCTTGACTAATTAATATGAATCACAAAATACACAGTATGTGGCCAAAAGATTTCTCATGGGATCGCTGTCCAAGGAAACTTTGGGAATTGATTGAGAAATGAAAGGAACATAATGAGAACTTTTTGAAAACCTGTTGGGAACACCGGATCCAAAAGATTCAAAAATCACTTAAAAAATCAAGTTTGGAACCGTCCATAATAAGAATAAGCCAAAACCAATCTTAGCCTAAACCCTTTGGCTTCTTAAATGGTTGGACCTATAGACTTGAAACTATTGGTCAAGAACATTTGACCCGACCTTGCAAATTTAAGTTTTGGTAAATTTTTTGATACTTACACAATTTTTAATTTTACTTGATGTAAAACTTGATAGGTACATTCATAATTTTCAGTTTTTAACTTGTTGTAAAACTTTACATCTATAATATGTTCAACCATTGAGGAATGGGTTGTATACACGTATATGAGAGAAGCAAACCCTCTTTTCAAACCCACCCAAATGTTGTTGAATTTTTAAATAATTGTCAACACTTAAACACCAAGTTTTGAGTTTTGAAAAACCATGCTCAAACACCTTAAGAACTGGCAAAACTTTTCAAAATGTCCAGAACTGACACTGCAGGTTCTTTCAAAGAAGAAAAACTAGGTAACCTTGGTTAATACATAGCTAACCACCGTGGTTAGCTATGGGACATGGATACAAGCAAATGAATGTTTTGTGTTTGCAATGTGCATAGGATAGTAGGAAAGATCTTGCATGGTGTGCTCGTTCAATTTGGCAAGCTTTGTAGGCTATATGAATTTGAACACCTAAAATTGTCATATTGAGTAGGTTGGACTTGAACTTTTTCTACACTCTTTTTCTTTAAGAAGAAAGATAATTTGAAACTCAAGTTCCCAAGTTGAACTTGATTTAATTTTTAAAAAAAATTTAATTAAAACCCATAAACTACCGTTCCTATACGTTCCCAAACAAATTGAATTATTATAGAAGTTTATAGTGGGCTTGGCTCATGGGGTCAGAAGATTTTAACCTTTGAGAAAGAGAAGATTATTATTGTTGGGCTAATTCGCAGTTAAGAGCCTCTTTGCCATCCTATTAGGGCCTTGTGTTGGAGGTGAGCTCTATTGTAGGATCTATAGGGAGGAGTGCTTGCTTGATATCAAAGAAAACAACAATTTTCTTGCACAACAATAGTCGGGAACTATTTTCTTATACAAGTTATGAGATGCACTTATTGGATGATATGAATAATGAGATGCACTTCCAATTCTATTGGAATTTGCTAGATCCTTCAGGGTTTTACCCTCAACCATAGGAGTGGCGGTGATCAAATAATGCATATGTATGTATGTATGCAAGTGTATATGAATGTATTTTCACATTAGAAGTTGGCAATCATATATACAATACAAAACTGAATTAACTTTCTGGGAAAAGATGTTACTTTTCACATAACTCAACTACACTAAAAAGAGTGAATATTTTCTTGTGCTCGGAAAAAGGAATTTACCATGGAATACAAGAAAAGAAGATCCAGATTCGGCAACCTCCGGTCGGTCATAAAATGGATTATATTTTGCCACCCGGTGTTGAAAATATGCCCGAAATGATTGCGTATTAAGTTATGATGAAGTTGCAAAGACACCTTGATCACCTCCTTGTACATACAAACATACATACATACAAGTTGATGATGTTCGATAGAGTAAGTAAGTAAGTAATTGAAAAGCAATTTGGTCATTTCCATGTGCAAGAAGACCCGGTAACCAATCAAAGTTTCATTTTATGCCATGGTATATGTGTGGGTATGTATGTATGTAGTGTTTTTTGTGTGTGTGTGTGACCAAGTAACCAAGATTTCCATTTCCATATTTATGTGACCAAGGGAGTCAATAGATTGCATCTCCATTGTGAAAGGGGAACTAACATGACCCAAATTCTCAAAAGCATGAAAGTGGACGGTGCAGAAAATTCCCACCCTCATTCCCTCCCCCCTAAGGAAAAGAAAAGAAAAAAAAAGGAAAAAATTGCCACAACATGGCAAAAACAAAAACACCCCATTCTCTCCCCACCCCTTCTCCCTCCCTCCTTCCCCCCCTCTCCTTCCCTTCCTTCCCTCTCCTTCTCTCTTCTCTCTCCCGTCTCTCATGTGTGTATCTGTGTGCGCGCCTTTCTCTGCGCAGAGAGTTCGTTCGTTTGTTGTCTTGAGAGTTTGATTGTTGTTTGTTTCGTCAGTTGCCGGGTGGTCTGTTGTAATCAGACAAAGTAAGCGGTGGAGCTTCTGACCCAGCGGATTTTTTTTTTGTTTTTTCAAGAAAAAGAGGAAGAAAGGAACTTGGCGAAGAAGAAGAAAGAAGAAAGAAGAAGAGAAAGGAAGAAGACCAAAAGGAAGAAAGAAGAGGAGGAGGCAGAAGAAGAAGAAGAAGAAGAAGAGGAGGAGGAAGAGGAGGAGGAGGAGGAGGGAAGTTAGGATGGAATATTTTTTCTCTTGTTGTTGTGGTTGTAGGATTTCAGTTTTTTCCGTCTTTTTGGGTTTCACAATTCTCTCTCATGAGCTACTCTCCTCCAGTTTCATCTTGCATAATATCTCAGCTCCCGCGTGCTCGAGTTCCATATCTAGTTTCCGACTCTAACACAGAAACTCTCTAGTCTGTCAATTATTTAAGCAAAACAAACACGCACACATATATACTTGTCTCACACATACTGACGACTCGCGTGCTAGCTCTCAGCTCTTGAAATCGCGATTGTGTGTATGTGTGTGTGTGTGTGTGTGTGTACAATCATACAATATTACTATTCTCTCTAGACAGTGTTGGATTCTTTTGTTGTCTCCGGATTGAACATCGCAGTCAAGTTCAAGAAATACAAGCAGCTGATCTAAAATCAGCCGGTAACAACGTCTTCCCGAGCTCTTGAATCTTGAGTTTTGATTTTCAAAACAGTGCGGAGTCTGCTAGCATCAAACGCAAGCATGCACTACTAAGTAATATAGAGGCAGAGATTACAGTGTAGACTCTAGAGACAGAGAGGAGCTCGAGACACACAAGGATTGATAGATAGATAGAGAGAGAGAGAAGGAGAGACGGATAAATCTCTGCACACTCGTCGACAATCGCTAGCTAGCTTGTGTTATTGTTGTTGTTGTGGATTCCATATCTATGTCACCCACTATGCGCATACGCAGCCACGAAATTATCAGCCACCAACAACAGAAACGACGAGCACGCAGCTTGCTTTCGGATCAGGTAATTTGCAGCCAGCTTTTGCTCTTCCTCCTGCTCCTCCTCCTCGCTAGCTTTGCTTACACACTGACCTGTAGCTAGGTTTTTGTTGCCCGCAGAATTTTGTTTTTCAGCTTTGTAGATACGGTCCGTGAGATGCAACAACAGTCTGCACAGGCTACAATGACTAGCTAGCTGCGTCGCCATTGAAGCTGCAGCTGCAGAGATAGAAGAACTCACATTGGGTCGTCGTCGACTAGCAGTGGTGCAACTTATACGTCATCTTCCTGAAGTTGAGCAGCTTCTTAGCCGAAGAGAACGCTGTAAAAGACGGCCAGTTTAGAATCGCAGGGTTCAAACAGCAGCTTCTTCAGCTGTTCTTGAATTTGCTGGTTGGTTTTGGAGAGAAGAATTTCAAGGAATCGGCAGAGCCAAGAGACGACGGCGACTCTGCTACCATCAAAGGAACAAGCTGTACAGCTTGTTTGCGAGTATGAGTGAGGATTGAGTGTTGAATCTACAACGGTCCGCGATCGAGAGTCTGGGTTTTTGTGGACAGCTTTTGGGTTGTAGCTGTATTGATTAAGATCGATCATGCATGGGGTTGATCCGTAGCAGAAGATCAGAGTGTATTGCACAGTTTTCTTGCACAAGAACTTTCAATTTCCAGGAGCTAGCTAAGTTATAAAGCTCCCTTGAAGGATCACGCAGCTTGTTGTTCTAACTCCTTATTGCATTTTTGAGTATACAGCGACTGCTTCTCAATGATGCAGCGGCAGCATTTGATCTACCGAGTGCAGCACTAGTCTCGAGGGGTTGAACTGACTTTGTTGTACATGCTGCAGGCGCAATGTATCATCATCATCATCATCATACCAAAAGGTTCAATGGAGTCACAGCAGCAGCAGCAACAAACTTTGCGTCGTCGGCCAATCAGACTAGTCCAGCCGGGGGTGGTGCTTCTTCAGGTGCAGCAGCAGCAGCAGCAGCAGCAAAACAGCGGTTACGATGGTCTCCAGAGCTGCACGAGCGGTTTGTAGATGCCGTGTCACAGCTCGGCGGACCTGATAGTAAGTGCTCAGCTCGAAGTAGCCGGAGCAGAACATAATCTTTTTGCTTGCAACCCATTTAGTATACTCTCGCAACAACAACAACAACAACAAACGAACAACAAACAACAATCTTCAAAACAAAAAAATCTAGTGCTCGCTCGGTCCACCGTCCCAGCAACAAGCAACTGCTAATTGCTTGCTGCATGTGGACAGCTTGCTTGAAAGGACCACACGGGTGTCAAAGATCTAGTAGAGCTAGCTTGGGATCAGTCCCTAGTACCAGGTTTTGCAACAAGTCTCAGCTCATGAGCATTTTCAGCAATTTTGATGAAGCATTTCAGACAGTATCATGCTGTACAAGTTAGTTTCAAAAGGAACAGTCTTTGCTCTAGTAGAAATTACTAGGTTCCTCGATGATCATGACAACCAGGCAGTCGTCGTCTGTCCATGCATGCATGCTCGCTTGCTGGCTGGCTCATCATTTCTCACTCCATGATGAGATGATCAGTTTCTTCTGAATTAGTACCTTGCCTTCTGATCATCCAGAGCTTGCTCTAATAACTTCTCAGACTCTAGTACCAGCTAGCACCCCCCCCTGCAGCAGGTGCAAGGATCATGTTTGAAGGCAAGTGTTTTTGGAGAGATCTTGATTGATGAACAGCTCCAGCCGCAGCTTCAGATGATATCTAAGTTGATTCAGGCTTGATAAATTGGCAGGAGCAACACCAAAAGGAGTACTGCGATTAATGGGAGTGCAAGGACTTACAATCTATCATGTGAAGAGTCATTTGCAGGCAGGCAAAACAACACACTCCTCCTCCTCTTCTTCTTCAAGTCTTCTTCCCTGAAGTAGAACTTAGACTTCATTTCTTCTTCTTCTTCTTCTTAGTGTTTAACATTGTACACTTTCTAGTGCACTGGTACAATAACATATTTAAGTGTTTGCCTTCTTTGAACACTCTCTTTGAAATTATCTTGGATTTGTCAGTCTTTTTTTATCTCTTCAGAATTAATTTTAGCAAATTCTGGACAATGTTGTTTGTCAAAGAGCATATATCATGAGAGAGAGAGAGAGAGAGAGAGAGAGAGAGAGAGGACTGAGTGATTTGGAGCTTCAAGATTGATTGATTTGCAGAAATATCGATTGGCAAAGTATGTCCCAGATTCTGCATCAGATGGTGAGCTTCCAGTACTTCCATCCTGGAGATTCTTGTTCATAGACCAAATAGATCTCAAAATTTCTGAAGAAGCTCTTGGCAAAATTCATCTCTGCATTTTTTTTGGTACATGTCTTTAGGCCAGTATGCATCTGATCTGATCAAGTGGTGCCATTGTTAATTTGTTTCCAACTTTGCTGAAATTTTCTCAAGTGCAGTGCCATTTGTTGTTTCCAACCTTTGCTGATTTCTCAAGCACTGGTGCCATGATTGTTACACTTTCCTGAAGTTGTTGATTTCTCATGTGAATGGGGATGATGATTCTAAATTTTGGTTCTCCAGAAATCTTTCTGTGTTATATGGTGTACTGAAATTAATATAGATTCGGATTGTGTTAATTTTGATGTGCCATGATACGATCGAAGGTGGTACTAGTAAGGTGGATCAGAAGTCTAACAAGAAGAAGAATCCAGCAGCAGCTGCTCAGCCTGACATAAGTCTTCCTGCTTCAGACTCAACATCGTAAGTCTCAGGCCGAGTTTGGAGTTTCCTATTTTCTTCTTGATTTGTAAAAGTTTTAGTAATAAGACTCTGTGATTCTCTTTTGTGGTGTTCACTGGTTCAGGGTTCATCATGGTTGATAGTTGCAAAATGCGGATAACAATGGTTGATGAACTCTCTTCAGTTCTCCACCAGCTGCAAAACTGCACTTGGCCCAACATTTGTAGCTCTGAAATTGCAGTTGTCAAATTCAGTAACAATACTAATGTGGGATATGTCACCAGCCTGTGTTGAAGCTTTGAGTTCAAGACTTCCTTTCTTTTGGGGAACCCAAGGAGAGAAAAATCCTTGATCTCTGACTATTCAAATCGGGTTTTTTCTTCTTTTTTGTGTGCGGGTTTCTTTTCTTGACAGGGGTGTACAAGTTGATGATGCTTTACGCATGCAAATGGAAGTGCAGAAGCGGCTACATGAGCAGCTTGAGGTAACTTGTGCATCAAGATCTCATCGTTGTTGGAATTTGATACAAGTTTCTGTTTGACTGTCTCATGCGTGCAAAAAAAATCTTGTAGAGTGCTTGGCTAAATTCCACATAAACTTGTGGGTGGTTTTCTGTTTTGTCATACTAGGTACAGCGCCATCTGCAGCTGCGTATTGATGCACAGTCAAAGTATTTAAAGAAAATTATTGAAGAGCAGCAAAGGGTTGGTGGCAGCACCAACACTACGACCACCACAACCACACATGATGACACAAAATTACACACAGTTGCAGCAGCTTCTGTGAATGAACGGGGACTTGGAAGGAGTCACTCCCTGATGGCAGCAGCTGATGATCAGAAGCCATCATCAAATGAGGAGGTCCGCATTGTGTGCCAGGATGATGATGATGACAAGAAGCAGCTGCAGCATGATCAGCACCAAATTCCTGATCTTAGACTCTCAGTAGTAGTAACTCCAGGAGAAGAAGCTGGCATAGTGACAGATGATGATGCTTATAAGCTGGCTTGTTCAAAGGCCAGCAGCAATGAACAAGCTGGTGCCAGTATTAGCCCCCCAAGTATCAGGGAGCTTCATTTTGGGATAATGAGGTCATCAGAATCAACAACAAGTCAAGCTTCTTCTGCTCGTACAACCACCCAGCTACAACAACAACAACAACAACAACAGCATCAATCCCCACGAGTTGCACAGTATAACATGGGTACAGGAAGTTTATATTCCGCATCTTTAAATTCAACATTCACAAGCTCTTGGACACCGAGTAGTCAATCACCATCAAAACGGACACGGTTTGCAGGTCATGGTGAAATAGTAGCTACTGGACAACAACCTGGCTCATCTCAATCTGTGTCTTCAGAATCGGAGCCAGTAGTGCAACAGCATGATGGAGGAATCATGGTGGCAACCTGCACCACATCCAGTGGTGGCAGTGACTTCCAACACCAATCAATTCATCTGGTTCAAAGAGTTGTCAAACCAGGATTTCCACTGTCAAGCCCAGCCTCAAACTGTGACCACTCTGATTTCAAATTGGCCATGGATTTCCCACTGGGGGGCGGCAGCAGCAGCAGCAACTTGCAACAAGCCCCACCTGCAAATTTAGCTGCAGCTCTGTATACATCCCAAACATCTGATCTCCATTCTTTGACAGGTGATGATTTGACACTCCGACCACTTAGAAGCAGCAGCAGCTTGCAAGGGTCACACATTGTAGCCATGGATCAGCAGTGGGCTGAACGACCTAGTACTACTACTGCTGAGTCTGATTCAGCTTCTGATGCAGTTAGACAAATGTTCAGCAGGTGGGAGGAGAATAGTGGCAATGCAATAGCGCACTCTCAGGGGAAAACTTAGTGATGGAAAAAACACCAAACCAAAAGGTCTTCAGTAATTTGGCTCCTGGGGAGGTGAAACAAAACCAGCTGTAAAGAAAAAAAGCACACATTTTTATGGGTCAATATGGTTCCAACCCAAATTTGTTGTGAAACAGAGAGTGAGAGAGAGAGAGAGTAGGGGATGGTGGGAAAACCAAACCAAATTCATTCAACCTTGGTTGTTGCCATACCCTTTTGTTCATAGACACCCAAGAGAAGGCACACTGTTGTAGGGGGAATAGGTAGTTAGTTTGTTTTAGTTGTAGGATATCATTAGGATATCATTTACAAACAGGTGGGTGTTGGAAGGGCCCGGGGAAAAGGCCGAAGACCTAAGAAAGAAAGAGGGAGAAAACATGGGGCAGCAGTGGCCATGAGTCTCCAACAAGTTTGTTACAATCCCACTCAAATTTGTGCTCACAAGATCTCCTTCTGATCTTTATTGTGGTCAGGAGAAACAGTACAATTGGAAAGAGAAAAAGGAGAGAATTCTTCACACTTTGACATTGATACATGACACTTTTGACAAGTTTTGAAGCTTTCAATTTTTGGAGCAAAATACTCTCTTTTGTTTCTCTGTGTGTGTGTGTGTGTGTGAGGTAGATCCTTTCATAGTTGGTATGATGAAAGGAAGAGAAACCCACTTGTCCCCTAACTCAATAACTTTATTCCCACCACTGAATTTTACTTCCCTACCTCTCTTCCCTTCTCTTCTCCCTAAATTTTCCCTAAACTGTCTGCAGCAAAGCACACAAACAAATCACATCATTAGATTCATGGCCATCCAGCCAACTGCCAAGGAAAAAGGTAGAGATGTGCACTGCTCTAGAAACATTCAAATCTCTGGTATGAATGGGTCCCAATTGGACTAGATAATAATATACATATATTACACCTTCCAAACATCTTGCAATGAAGACTTGTATTGTCCCGCTCTTGGGGAACAAACAAAGTTCTTCTTGTTGTAACCCAAATCTATGAACAAAGTTCTTATAACCAAAATGTTTGATTTCATTTTCTATCAATTCAGAATCTTCAGGAGGTGGATAATTTAATCACAAACGATTTTTTACACACCAAAGTGCTTCTTAGACCTTGATTTAGACCCAAAAAAGGCTAATGAATATTGCATTAGGATGTGAGTTTGCATCGAGACACAGCTGCCTGCTGCCCCTGGAGCTAGACTTTTTGTAAAATCTGCAAAAGGTAATAAAATTCTTCTGGAGATAGACAAAAATTTTATGTCAGGGTGACTGGTTTCAATCTTAGAAGAACAAGAAGATGTTGACAAAATTGCTCTGAAGATGATTCTTGTCTAGTTATCTCTGTCGAGAGAGTGAAAATTTTGGTCCTGTCTTCAAATTTGCCGGATAATTACACTGAAATTCAGAAACAAAATCCGAAAGGAAAAAGGAAAAACCCAACTCTGTTCTTATACATTTGTCTGACATATGCCACTATTGAAATTGCCACCAGTTTTCATGGATGCTGCTGCATTGGGTTGTGCACTACTGCTATCCATTGGTAGCAGCAGCTGCTTTTCTCTGTAGAATGCATTCCGAGCAACCTGTTTCCCAAGTGGAGTCATGGTCATGAGATCAGGAATCATGTTTGTGTTGCTACAATTTGCAGACAAATGCGGTGGTTGCTGCTGCTGTTGCTTAACATGCCCTGAAGGAGATGCAATCTGCTCTTTGATTGTTGTTGTGTTGGAGAAACTGACAATATTGTCATTCCCTGACATCAGTGCCCTGGTACAATTTGCTTCTGGTCTGTGCAGTAGCAAGCTCCAGCCCATTGAAGAAGCTTCATCAGGTGGACTTGGAGCTTGATCCATTGTCAACCTCATTGATGATGATGATGGTGCTCTGGTGGCCTGATCAGGAAGCTTGAAAGATCCTGCAGATTGAAATGCTAGGGTAGTTGAACTGGTGCCAGCTGACAATGCTGCAGCTGTTGATGACTGGTGCCATTGAGAGATTGGTTGTTGTTGGATATGAATTGAGCAGGATTCAAGAGGTGCTGTACAACTTGAGTCAGCTTCATGATGTCTGAAATCATCTGCAGATGTTCCCTGAGCTGGTACATCTTGCCACCTTGTTTGAGCAGTAGTCAAGCTGCTTCTGCCTGTAGTAGCCGGTTCATGGGTACTGGCCTTTTTGGTGGCAACATGCATTCCTGTGTCTCTCATTGGCTGCTCAAAGTCTAGACAATCCAATAATCTGAGAGTCTCAAGCTGGGAGTTGCTTGAATGGGTTGCATCTAGAAATGCAACTGGTGCCTCCAGGCTCCTTCCCAAGATTCGGGCACTGGTTGTATCAAGATGATCTCTGCAAGCAGGCGAATCTTCAGGCGATACAATGTCTACAATAGAAGGACTCTCCTGCCAATTCCATCTTTCATTAGACCTCAATGATGGCATCATGGTGCCTGAGATTGAAATATCCCCTTCCAATCCCAGTGATAAGAATCCCAGATTCACACTATGTGAGCTTGAAGCTGCCTTTAAACCTCCAGCTTGCCTCAAAACAGAAGAATTCTGCAGGAGGAGAGATTGTGATGGTGGTGCCCCAACAGCTTGCAGGCTCCTGAGTTTGGTAACTGGAGCTGCTATACTTCTGGCAGCGACTGGTAATGGTGGTGTTGCTGAATGACATTGTACATGTGCCATCCTTGGTGCTCGGCAACTTCCTGAAGTGCTAGTAGAGCATGTAGCTGAAGAACCTCCCTGTTGGACACGTGGGAATCTCTTCCAGGCTCTTGAAGGAGCAGGTGGTTCATCTACTGTTGTATCATCATCATCGTTGTCATCATCGTCATCAAGGACTATCAGGTTTGTTGCCATTTGTGCTGCTGTCTGTTTCTTTGCTGCAAGAAGCCAAGGTGGAAGAAGATGCTGTGCAGATCCTCCTCCGGCTCCTCCTGATGGAGAAAGTTTTGCTGGTAAAGGACCTGCTTTGGTAGGACATGAGGACTCTGAGAGTCCACAAGGTGTAACAGCTGTTGTTGCAGTACATTGTCTGTGAGGATTTGGAACCTGTGCAATTGCTTTGTGGTTTGACATGCTGCGATGATCTCCAATTGTATCACGCAGGTCCTCATGTAGTGGTACTGAAGTGAAGTCTAAGCTCTGCTGTGGATTCACATGCATAGCAGGTACCAACCCAAGCTTTCTTAACTCCACAAACAGATCATGATTCTGATGAATACCAGAAAGCTGTGTGATTCGTGAGCAATCAAGTTCCATGACTGGTCCCCTTGCACCTGGTGCCAGATTTGAAGCTTGTTCATCAAGCTCTGGTGGTAGCTGCCTGAGTGCCCCTGCTTTCATTAGAGCCTCAATTGCAAGAAGCTCTTGATCATGTCTTCTCAAGGGATTTGCTTCTTCTGGTGGTGGATCTGTAGTACTCAGAGGCTGCAGATCATCAATGACAATCACCTCATGTGCCCCTGGAGATGGTGGCTGTCTACTCTTGAACCCTTTTGTTTTCCAAGTTGTGACACCAATGCCCCTTGGCTGATCTCCATGAGGCCTACTCATGGAGGATGAGCCCAAGTCAGTTGTTGCATGATCCAGGCGACCACCTTCTAAGGAATTCTCAGCTTGCCATTCTTCTGCATTATGAGCAAATCCTCTGGCCTTCCTGCTAGCTGTCACATTCCATGAGTGTTGTAACTGCAAATCTAAAATGCACTCACTGCTTCCAAGTTTCACATGCTGATTTGCATCACCTGCTTGCCATAGAACCACAACTTTCGCAGTTGTAGCAGTGTCACTAAGCGCTCTGTCATGGTCATTACACACAGGATTTCCTTCAAGACTTCTAGCTACTGGCACACTACCATTAATAGTTTCTTCAACATCAGCTGGATCAGAACTTTCCAGAACATTTGTAGCAATCCCGACTCCTGTCAGAGTATCTACTGTTTCTTGCCCTTTGAGATTTTCATGATCTGAAAGAAGAAGCTGCTGAGAGAAGTCTGCAAACTGTTGCTGCTTTTGTCCAACCATGACTCCTACATTAAGATCTGACTCCTTTGGAACCAGCACATTCCTGCCCATAAGCCGCAACACAGGGTTGCCAAAAAGCCGCACCATGCTGCTAGGATCCCGATCAGAACCATGAGAGTTGATGACTTGTCCATCATCCCCATGAGAATTGATGATGAGTCCCTCCTGTTCATGATCACATGTGCATGGATGAGACACACTTGCAACTGTGCTTCTTTCCTGGCCCCTCATCTGCAAGTCTACTTTCGAAGCTTGGTGTTTTTGTTCTTGGGATGTGTCTTGTGCTGTTGCCTGATGCTGCTGCTCCATCATGGCTGCAAGCATCCATCTGGGCAGCTTTGTTACCCGAGCATCATCTTCATCATCGTCTTCTTCTCCCTCCGACACTACCTCAACTACATCACTGTTGGGACTCAACTTCTTACTTTCTGAGGTCTGAAGCTGCTGATCAAGGGGTACTACAACTACTACAACTGGGTTGCTGCTGTTACTGCTGCTGTTGTTGTTGCCTGCTTTCACACCGATTACACCAGGAGTATTTGCCAGGGTGCTTGATGAGCCCTTGCAAAAGGCATCAGTTGTTGGAGCAGACTTTGAAACACATACTGGACTTGGTGAGATAGTTTCCTTCTGGTGTACTACCAGTGGGTAAACATCTGATGCAGCTTGATCATGAGCTTCTTCAATAATAGGTTCTATGCTGCTGCTTCCTCCAACTCCTCCAGACAAGAATCTTGTGTTCTTCTCTCCATCTGCTGAATCAGAAATTGTGGTTTCAGGAACAACATCAACAACAACATCAGACTGTAAGATTTCATCAGCTGAGTTCTGGTGGTGGTCAGTTGTTGCTGGACATTCACGATGACTGATGCTGTTTTGGATGCTGGTAGATGCAGCAGGTTCTCCTGAAGATGCTGCTGGTAGATCCAAGACACTGATGCTGTTTTGAATGCTGGTAGATGCAGCAGGTACTCCTGAAGATGCTGCTGGTAGATCCAAGACACTGATGCTGTTTTGAATGCCGGTAGATGCAGCAGGTATTCCTGAAGATGCTGCTGGTAGATCCAAGACCTCAGATTCTAAAGCAATGATCTTGTTCGAAGAGGCAGCAACAGCAGCAGCATTAGGAGAATCATCTCGGGATTTCTTCAGAGATTTGGTGCTGATGAAGCGTCCACCAGGACCTCGTGCTGGGAGTCCTATGGTTTTCCTTGCAGGAGGAGGCTCCCCAGCAGCATCCTTAACTGATGTTTTTCTCTTGCTTGCCTTTTGTGTTTGCATGTGGTGACGGCGGCAGCAGCTACTAGAATCAACTGCTGGTTTCAATGATGAATCTTCTTCATGTGTTTGCATGACTGCTATGTGACCAGCACCCTGCAGATCTCCAATGATGTTCAAGTTCTTCTTCCCTTGATGAGCATGACAATCTTCTCGTGTCTGCTGAGATTCTCCAATGATGTCCAAGTTAGACTTCTTCCCCTGATGAGCATGATGATCGTCCTCTTGTTTCTGCTGGGATTCTCCAATGATGTCCAAGTTAGACTTCTTCCCCTGATGAGCATGATGATCTTCCTCTTGTTTCTGCTGGGATTCTCCAATGATGTCCAAGTTAGACTTCTTCCCCTGATGAGCATGATGATCTTCCTCTTGTTTCTGCTGGGATTCTCCAATGATGTCCAAGTTAGACTTCCTCCCCTGATGAGCATGATGATCTTCTTGTGTCTGTTCAGATTCGCCAAGCAGCTTTTGACCCTCCACCTCTGAACTCTCCTGCAGAACTCCAGCAGTGCTACAACACTGTGATTCCAAGTTTGCAGGGGACTCAAGAGCAACATGAGCACCACCTCGATCAACTTCTTGCAACAAGTCTTTAGCAGCTGCATCATCATCATCATCATTGCATACATTCTCCAGTACCCTTTTCTGGGATGCAGCAGTTGTGATGTTTGCAGAGCTTGTCACAATGTCTGGCAGTTGCAACGACAAAGCTTTAGATCCAGCTGCTTCAGAGTTGAGCTCTGATTGCAGATTTGTTGTGAGGCAGCTGCCAATGTTGGTGGCCTCACCAAAGTGTTGCTTCAAACCAAGTACTTCTCGGAGAATGGCATTGCTCCTGGACATTAGATGTGGAGCTTCTTTCTTAGTGTAACCTTGAAAAGGTCTCTTCCTCTTTAGCTTCTCTTTTCTGGCTGGGTGAGGAGGAGGAGGAGGAGGACGAGGTGAATCACAAGTTTTGCTTGCAAGTCCTGCAGCTGGTGGTGGTGGCCTCATTGATGATTTTTGGAAAACAGACAAAGATTCACCACCTCCATGAACAACTTTGTTCTTCTTCCTTGCAGGCAGGAGCTCCAGACTAGTTATACCGTGTGTGGTCTTCTGTTGTTGTTGTTGCTCTTGTTGCTGCTGTTCCATTTTATGATCAGGCTCCCCTTGTTTGCTTGCTGCTTTGCTGCTCAAAGAGGCAGCTTTCTTTTGCTGCTGCTGCAGGGACATTGATTCGGAAACAAGAGTAGTACCACTTGCTGCTGCTGGAGGTGCAGCAGCTTGCAGTTGTTTCTTCCCTGAGAATTTGTGCAAACCAGATGTGATGTGCATGCCCAGGACTCCCGGCATTTCTTTGCCATTCAGCAACTCATCTGTTGTTGCAGCACCAGGCTCTGAAAGCTTGGTTGGTCTAGTAGCCAGCAACTGATCCACCACTTCCATAGCAGCAACCTTCAAGCACAAAATTGCAAATTCTCAGTAAATTTGTCATTTGACTGAGATTCAGCTCTGTATCCAGATTGCAACAAGAATACAAAGCTATGGGAGGCATGGGTAGTACCTGGACTTGTGAACCATCATTGACTTCCTCTGGCTCCTGCAGATTCCTCTTGCCTTTGACCACAGGTTTTGCTGGGCGACTTGATGATCTGCAGCTGTCGTCAACCTTCTCGTTGGAACTGCAAAGTTCAAGTTTGGCTTGGATCTTGTTTGATCGCTTGGAGCTTGAGATTGGTAGAACTTCTGCAGGGAATGATGTGACAGGAGCAACTTCCTGATCTTGGCCTGAGCCAGCAGCTTCAGATCCTGCAATTGAGTTCTTCTTCTGCAGCTGGCTGTCGAGCCCTGGCATCAGTTCCTGCAAGCATAAATGCAAGTCAGACGGAGCAGCATGCAACAAGCTGGGAAGGTTTCTCTCTCCGAATCACAACGAGGATCGATCATAGACGTAGCAGCCACCAACAACGTCGTCAAGCAGTGCTCTTAGAAGGGTGACGAACACCCAACAAGAAGTTAGAAGAAGCTAGAGATCTGGACTTTCGACTGTCGAGATCTTAAGAGAGGGATTCTTAGGCGCATCGTGATGAGCATGAGCTCTCGAGACGACTTCTTGGGGACGTAAGAGCGTCGTCGTCGACAGCTAAAATAGCCGTAGAAAGGACCTCTGCGTGGACTGCTGCAGCGATTGATCCGTGCTACAAAAAAGAAGGCTGTCGAGACTTCATGAAGACCATGCACTAACACTCGTGACCTCACTGATCCTCCTCGCGGACTTCAATGCATGCAGATCAGCAGGCAGCTGCAGCACGAAGGATGCTGCAGGTACCCATCATCAAGTTCTGCTGCAGCAGCTGGAGGAAGATGTTCCATCGCCTTAAGCATGCGGCTAATTATAGAGCACTAAATGCAGTAATCTGATCATGGCCGAGAGTAATAAACCGTGGACTCCTGAAGACGCAAAAGAAAGACGCGGATAGTGGTGCACATGTTTGACAGGGACTGTCTGTTTGCCTAGACGCAAGCTTCCACGCAGCTCCTATCTTGCAGAAGTACTAGCCTGGTTGAAACTGCAGCGAAGACGCTTTATCTAAGTGTTCACAGCAGCAAGTTCAAGTCCTCCGAGCTGCCTTTCGAAACCCGTACTGGATGTCATGCTCCTCGAGCTCTCATGCAGCTGCTGGACGACGTGAAGCAGTGAAAAGCACATGCATGCATGCAGCTCAAAGTTCTACTGCATCTTTCACCAGTCGCCACTACGGACCTTACTGCAGATGCCCGTGGTTGCGCACCCCGTAAGACGTACTACATATCGTCCTTTAGAATGTGCGCGCCAGAGAGAGAGAGACAGCGAGAGAGAGAGAGAGAGAGAGAGAAAGAACCAGACAGACAGACAGACAGAGAGTCGGGAACGGGCAGAGGGGGGGCTGGGAGGTGTGCTCGGGAACGTCATACCGCACTGGAGCTTGTACTGCTCTTTTTGGAGTCCGTGCAAACATTGCCGGCCGGGATGATGGAGTTCGCAGGCTGCTGCTTACCGGACGGCAGCTTGCGTCGCTTACGCTTCGTCTGGATTTCAGACTCGGCGGCGCGCTGCTCAATGCAGTCGGAGAGTGGTCGCTTACCAGACTCGCCTGGCTGCTGGTTGGGAAGTTTGGCGGAATCTGAAGAGAGCCGCCGGTGCTGCTGCTTCACTGCTGGCGGCCTGCACTGGTTTCCAGGATTCGAGATGCCGATGAATCCGATAGATCTGTCGGTACTAGCCTCCACGGTAGAACCAGTCCGCACTGATTTCTTTGGAGCTGCTGCTGCCGCACTCGCTGCTCCTCGAAGTGCGAAAGCTGTTCGTGGTTGTCTGCGAATCCCGGACTCCCTCTGCACGGGTTCGGACGCGGCACCTTCAGCTGGACTGGACTCTCTACTGGCAGATCGACCGGATTCATGGCCGGACTCTTCTTCAGCTTCCAGATCTCGACGAGGTGCGAAAGCGCAAAGAACCGCCAACGACCGCTTCTTTTGTGTCTTCACCTTGAATTTGGGTTGTGCTGCTCTCGACCCATGAGCTGCTGCAGCTTGCTGCAAGCTTTGAGTAGGATGCAACCTGTCGTTGTCGTCCATGGAGTTGGCAGCAGCAGATGGTGTATTCACAAGGCATTGATCAATGTGGACATTCAAGGCGGTGTTGGATGACGAGGTGAACACTCGACATACCGGACATGACCCAAGTTCTTCTCCACTACCCATGGAAGTTCCAGGAACTGTAGTCGATGCAACGGCTGCAGGCCCCGCGAGCTGGCCGGCACTTCTGGCTGTTGTTGTCTCCGCAGCACTAGAACCTTGCTGCAGCGACAACGACCTCATCATCTGTGCCGACGACTTGTCGATTGCAATTCTCACGGACTCATGAGGAGCAGCTGCAGCAGCAGCAGGAGATTGAATAGAACGCGGTCCGTGATCTGCAGCAAGCGATTTCTTTGGACCATGAGCAACGCCTGAAGATTCTGAATGCTTGAGGGAGAAGAGGCGGCTCTGGTCATCGACTACTATTGCAGCTGGAGGAACCTCTTCAGCCACAACTCCTGAGTCTAAACCCGCCGTCGAAGCTTCCAATCCTCTCTCTCTCGCTGCTGTAGAATCAACTACTACGCCTAGAGGCGTTGCTTCTTCCCGAGTCCGATCCCGCCGCGAGTCGTCGTCGTGATTGTTGATCGTATCCACCGGCACCACCTGCAATGATGCTTGATTCACTTCTACAGTCAGATGATCACGCTGATCCTCATGTCGATCTCCTCCAGCTGATTGGACGCCGTCCTGGTCGCCACAAATTGCTCGCAGCTTCTCAATTCCATCGGCACGATTGCCTGAAGATCCCACAAGATGTTCAGCTTTGCATACAAGCTGTTGTTCCATACCATGCAGATTTGGAGCTGCAGCAGCTCCTTCGTGAACCAGCTCAGGAGCGTCTTGCAACAACGTTACACGGTTTGTTGCTACACTCGCAGCAGCTTCCGCGACGGAAGAAGACGATCTGATCCCAGCTACTACTGTGGCAGCTACTACCGAGCCTCGTCCATGTCCACGCAGCCGCATTGCGCTCGCTGAGTACGAATCCGCAGCTACAAGAGGTTTACCACAAACTACTGTAGTTGCTACTGCTGCACATGAACGTCGTACAGATCGCGCCGGGACCTTCCCAAGAGCAGTACCTGACGCAGCAGCTTCTTCTTCAACAACTTGTTCTTGTGAGCTGCCCGAGCCTCTCAACTTCAGGAACGTGTCTGTCTGAATCTCTGCTGCAAGCTGCTGCTGCTGATCCTTTAAATTTCTTGCAGCTGCGCCATAGAAGCTGTCTGGGGACTTGTGATCCCGCGTAGTTATGACCTCCTCACTAGCTGCTACTGTATGCGGAATGGAATAATTTGCCACCAGGTCTGCAGCGTCCTCGTCGCTCCTCAAGCAGGCGGACTCTGGGATACTGTAGATTGATGATGATGTGCGTAACTTGAAGAAGGTGGTCGACCTTAGTACAGAAGAAAAAGAAGAAGACGAAGAATTTGAGTCGGAGTGGAGCGGCGGAAGAATGCCCGGCTGATCACCTCTACACTGCGTCCTCCACCTCAGTAATGCTTCTGTGAATGGCCATGTCTGTCTTAAATCTGCCTCGCGCACTGACGACACAAAGCCCCTGAGGAATCCACATTAACAACATTTCACACTAGTTTAGGAAGCATCCAACAACTTTCCGGAGCATGAGCTGGTCCACCCTGTTGCAGCAGCAGCAGCGGCAGCTCCAAGTAGTCATCACGACGAAATGCTTGCAACATTTTCTGGACAGAGCTCCAAAAGCTCGTCAAACTACAAATGCTGGATACACTTGCAGCAGCGATACTTGCGGTTGGATCGAACGGAAAATCCTAACACCATAGCTTACTGCACCGTGGCCGCAAACCTCTTGCAAGAATCCAAGGTCCGACTTACATGAGATTGTCGAGCATCACATGCAGTTCGAGAGAGAGTGACCTCCCATTTGTGTCTACAGAAGAAGGACAGACGTACCCACCCACCAGCTTGTCCCCGAAGCCTCAACATGAGAAAACAAATGGTTGAAGATTCAATCTTCAGTACTTACCTCAAGCGATGATCAGGCTATAATGACCTGATGATCTGAGAAGCTCAGATTCTTCCGACAGAGCTGAGGCTGAAAGATCGATCCATTGCCAAAACTTAGATCATGTTCAGGTCCCGGCCGGATTCAGCATGAGAGCAACTTTGTCCACGGAGTAGAGCTCTTAGACAGACAGACAGACAGATTTTGCACTAGTGTGCAGTTCAATCCCGACTCGATCTCGGGGGCCTGGACCCAACTCGGCCATCGGCTGCTGCAGCTGTGCATATAGCTGGCAACTCTCTGGATCATCTTGCGACATGAGTCGACGACATGATCTAGAGATCTGTCTATGGACTGATCCAGCTACGTGCTTGATCTCAGAATTTGCAACGCAACAGGATTTCACCAACAGTCTATCAACTCCTAAGTCAGGAGAGCTTCGGAAGATGTATGTGATAGAATATAGAATAGAAATAGAAACGGCTGCAGATGAATTCGATACGTCCAACCGGACACAATTTTGGACACAAGATCTAGACAATAACATCTCGAGGGGAAGAATCATATGGAGAGCTTGTGAAGCTGCAGCACAAGACTTGCTGCAAGCGGTGGGTACCATCACAGGACTCCCATTTATTCCAGACACGTACGTACTCGAGCAAGTTTGCGGCGACACACGAGTTTTGTGTCGTCTTCAACTCTCGCTACAATTCTTTCTGCAAGACCTGTGGATGATCCAGGATAACATGTATATACGGATACTCGAGCGCGTCGACTGAGCTCGGATTTTACTTCAGACCCGATACCATCCAGAACCAGGCGGCACAAATGCGGGCTCGGCTTGGGGCTCGGCTTCCAAGAAACAACTCCGCAAAGTTCTAAAGTCCTCGTCGAACAAAGTATATTCAAACTCGTGTAATACTTATTCCCTGGAGATGGACCGAGCAATGTTGGTCGCGCGATCGACTAGAGGTTCCGTAAAAGCAAGCTACGTTTGAAGAAACAGTAAGTCTCGTTAGAACTGCCGTACTATGGCGCCGTCCTGTGCAGCCTGCAGATGGGAAAGCACGGGCCAGCAAGCATCTCGAAGAAGCTGAGAGTACTTAGTGAGCCAAACAAAAGAAGCATCACAGAGAGAGAGAGAGAGAGAGAGAGAACCGAGAGAGCCGACCAGAGAGAGGAGAGGCTGGAAGAGTGCACGGAAGAAGTTGACTACCGAATAGTGAATGGCATGAACTTGTGTGGAGCTTCTTCAGAAGGTCCATTGATCTCCGGCTGCATCTCCTGCACAGGAACACTTCTTGTGGTCGTGTTGGTGGGGCGCACTTGCTGATCTTGTTGTGTTTTCACAACATGTGTGTGCTGCTGCACTGTAGGCGTCGAAAGTAGTAGTGGTCCTGCATCGTTTCCTTTGTCCATAGTCGGACCATGTGTCTGCTGCGCCACACAAATCCATACAGCAGCAGCAGCAGCTCCGCCGGCCCGCTGATCGGCTATGGTGGTGGTCACAGGCAATAGTTCATCGCGAGCAGCTGCAGCAGCGTCCGTGCTGCAAATAGAGAATACTTGCGCTTCTCGCGGAATGAGTTGAATATCCTGCACAAAAGCACTACATTGCTGTTTCTCTAACCCTGAGTACACGTACAACATCTCCCGTGTCCTGTAGTTTGGCAATGCTCTTCCCGCACTGGTCATTCGCAATCGTCTGCTTTCCAGATGCTCTCTCCTTCCACATGGTTACTTTCTTCCTGCCAGGAGTCTTCTTCTTTCTCTAATCCTGGAGAACTCAAGATGGAGCCTGTACAGTCTCGCTCTTCTTCTTCCAATCTTTCAGAACTTCTCGTCTTCTTCCAACCATACAAATCCTCGTCGACCACACTAGCGGCCGTTGCTTACAGACTTTCCCAAAGCTCTTCCACTGCACTGCATGAATCCAATCGCCCCGCTTGCAGTACTACAATATTCAAGAGTTCAAGCTCACATGTATATATATCCGCGCGTGACTCAAGCTTCCTTCCCGCCTCAGCTGCTAAGATGTATAAGATGCAACTTGCAAAGAACTGGATCATGTACATATGAGCATCATCATCATCATCCTCCGAGCTGCAGCTTGCATATAACTTCAGCTTCTACTTCTTCCACTAGGAGGACTTGGAGTCCGCGATGCATACTGTTTGCACAACTGTAGTATTACCCACCGTGCGAAACACTCACAACATACTCCCAAACACATTTGCAAGAACCAATAAGAAGCTCTGAGGGTGAATGATCGACAGTGACGGAGCTTGCCACCGGCCGCGACGAAAGTTTTTGTGCTCATACAAAGCACCCTGGAGCTGCTCGACAAGAGTCAAGACGACGGCTCAGCCCTGTTACTATAAAGACTTACTACGGCCAGCTGCTCAGTACGTAGGGTTGTGCACATCTGCATGATGCGCAAAAGTTTGTCGAAGTTTGGACCGGACTCGATGACGGCCGTGAGTTGAACTTGCAATGTTCCACAGAGGACGAACTCCCACGGAGCACATATTCTGCATCGGCCCCAGTGCACTAGTGCGATGGTCACAGTGGTGCGGTACTACTGCAGTCGTTCCAGAAGCACCCACCGGGCTGTTGCTGTTGCTGCGGCGGCAGTAGCACTATAAACTGGAAAAAGCTGAAGCTGGGTGGAAGTCTTGAAGCAAGCCGCAGCACACTGGATTACAAGCACCGGCCAAGACTAATGGAACAGAAGTACATGTATACGCCCCTGCACGCCGGAAGGAAGGAATCTCTATGCCTAGTTAATCGAAGCTGCAACACTAGCGTCGTCAAGAGCAAACCCAGAATGAAGTTCTATAATATATCGCTACTGCCCGAGACCGCATGATGATGATGATGATGATGATGATGAAGATACCCAAACATCGCCAGGGGCCACCACCACCACCCTGCCGTCGTCGTCACACAACCGCACCTCTTAAGGCTGAGAGCACACTTCTCGACTGCCCCCGCAGAGGACCACCACCCATGATCATCTGCAATACCAAAAACCCATGATCATGATCCCTCAGTCCAGTCGACGGGAGTCGAAACGTATGATACTAGACCATCAACAAGACCCTGCAGCAGCGGCGGCGGCGTCAACATCGTCCAAAGAAAGAAGCACGCAACAACAACACATACTCAAAAAAGAAAAAGGAAAACAAAGCAGAGAAGGGTCGCAGGCGATTATACATATATGCAGAAGCTGAAACCGTCATTTGTTCTTCCGTTCTCCTCGGTTATAAACAAGTCTCAAGGAAAACAAAAAGGCAACAAACAAAACTTCAAGGATATGCACAAAACAGCCCCCAAAAAAAGCTGCCGCTGCCGACAGTTACGACGGTATCAATAACAACAACCACCTCAAACTCCACAGTATCGACCTCGTCTCTCACTTATAACTATCATCATCATCATCATCATCATCAGAAGAAGAAGAATACTCCAGACGATATCAATCAATCCTCAAAAACAATGTCCAGCCTTCTTCGCCGCCGCCGATGTGTGTCTGTCGGTGCACTTCACAGCAGCTTCCTTCCCGAGCTCTCTCTCTCTCTCTCTCTCTCTCTCTCTTTCTTTCATTCTTTCTCTCTCTCTCTCTCTTCCCTGTCGAGCTGTGTGTTCCGTGTGAGAAGAAGCAAGCGAGAACTTGTCTGCAAGCAAAGCTGGAGGGAAAACGAAACAAAAAAAAACCCAAACCAAAATACACAAAACTCACAGCTAAAAGAGACCCACCAACAACAACAAACCCCGACGGATGGAAGGACGGACGGACGAACGGAAGGACGGACGGATAGAAGGCTTCGTGGAGTCTTTTTATATCCAACAAAACAACAACACAGTAAGTAAGCGAGCGAGCAAGCAACGCAAAGCAGCAGAGCCAGCAGGAAAGTTGGGGCCAGTCAAAAAAAGAAGTCTAGTAAAGTCCAAAACCAATAAAAAAGGAAGAAAAAAACGGGAAAACAAGGTAACCATTACCGATCAAAAACCATTTTCTCAAATTTTAGAAATCGTGCCCCCGCCCCATCCCCAAAATAAAAACCCAAGAAGGAGGAGGAGGAGGAGGAGCGGATGAAGATGATAAAAGAGAGCAATTATATATCTGTATGTGTTGAGGATGAGGACAACACAACGCTACTCCCATGTGAGAAGCAGCAGCCTGAAGCAACAACAACATCAACGACAGCAAGAGGCGGCGCCACATATGGGCAGCGATATAAAAGAGGGGAGAGAGAGAGAGAGAGAGAGAGAGCGCGCGAAAGCGGGCGCGGAAGAGAGAGAGTAATACATACAAGTCCTGCTGCGGGGCAGTAGTGTTGATAGTACTATACACAATAGTACGTACTGTCGGCAGTACATAGTGTAGAGTCGTTCTACGGTGCACACTATAATTTGTTTTGCTTCAATATGTTTTTGAATATTATAATTGTTGTTGTCATCGTCTTTTTTTTTTAATAAAAACTTCTAAGCAAAAACTCAAGTATTTTTCCCACTTCTTCGCCTTTCTTTATCAAGGTTTTTTGCAATACTTACATGACACCCAACTTGTTTGATTTTTAAAAAAAATTAAATTTATTTTTGGTAGTGTTAAATTTTGTGTTCTTACCTAATTTTTCATATTCTTCTCTCATAATTACTCACAAGGTTGTTGTTGTTGTTGTTGTTGTTGTTGTTGGTGGTGGTGGTGGTGGTGGTGGTGGTTTTATTCTCGCAGTATTCTCTCATTAACAAGAATTTCATTGTTGTTGGTATTATTTACATTAATATTTCTTTGTTAACAAAAACCTTGTTGTCTTCATGATCTCATTGTATATATCATTTTTCAATTGTCTCAATAATAGAATTTGTTTATTGTTATTCTTGATGTTACACAAAATTCATAGTTTTTCAATTTCTTGAACATCCTTCTTTTTCATTATTTACTCTTGTTCAAAATGTGGAAATATTATATATGTTATAAAAAGAGGATTCTTGCCATATTGGTTGCTTTTCTTTTTTTCATGCCTTAATATTTATTGACATGTCATTTATGAAAATGAACTATTGAAATTTAAATGGAAAAAAACTTGAACTACAACAAAAATTTCAAAACACCAATCTTTTGTTTGTCCATGTTAAATATTACCATAATGTTGATGTAGTAAAAAAACACATTATAAGCAAAGCACATTTGTATTGATGAAAACTTAAGATGTGATGAAAGTCATGTTACTTAACACTATCTTTGACAAACCATTATGGAAAAAACCAAACATAGAAAGAAAAATCAAAATCAATAAGATTTGGATAAAAATCTTAAGCAACTTGAATTATATTGATAACATCCTTGATAAAAATGAGAAGTTGAAATTAAGGATAAAATGGCATGCGTCGTTTCATTTCCTTGTAACTTGGCAAGGAAACTTGGAGTGAGTAACTAGGTTTGGAAAAGGTAGTTAAGTTTTGGAATTGATCTTTATGGAGTGAAACAAGAGGAACCTTATTATTGTTCCCCCTAAACCAATGCCAACATACTCATCATCATTGAAATTTTATAAAAAGATATGTAAAATTCTATTTTATCACAAGTTATAATATACGCATCAATTTTTCATGAATTTTGAATAATATGAAAAATCAAACATTCCATTATAAATGTTTTACTTTCATTTCATATCATATGGTGTCAAACTCCATGCGCCATGAATTGTTCATTTAGAATTGATTGTGTGACCTTCATTGAACATTAATTATAGTAATGATTTGAGATACATAGAAGAAATTTTGTACAAAACTTGGGTAAAGGACAATTGAAGGTGTTTAAATGTTATTGTTTATAACAAATCTTGAAATGGTTAAAAGCCCCCACTTTTAAAAAATGAAGGTAAGATGGTGCCATTTACAATAATAATTTTTTTCATCAACATATTGATTTTCAAAGTTTTAATTTTAATGATTTTTTTATTAAAAAAACCTTTTTTGTTCCTAACAGTCTTGAATTGTCCTATAATCATTAACAAAATTTAACTTGACATCGTAAAGCTTAATCTTTCCAATAAGTGTATATGACAATGGAGTTTTAGTATATGATTTCATAACATGACGTGTCATAATAACTAACACACCAATTATGGATGTGAAACAATGTCACAAAATAAAAAATTATTTTATTAAATTTTGAAATTTATTTTGAGAAAAGGTTTGAAAAGTGGGTCTTAAAGAAAAAATATATCTTATATGCCACTTTGGCAAAATCAAAAGATTGGAAGAAAAAAAAATGAATGTGAACCTTTAATTTCAAAAAGATATTTCATTGTTTTAAGAGATAGACAATTATATATCTATATGTCCATGCATATGAATTAATATAATTGTTGATAGACCACAATTTTTTTTTAAAAGGCAACCTAGTTGTAATTTTATGAAATCAAAACAAATTTGCCAACTATCATGAAACCACATGAATGGTGAACACCTATGGTATTAGTTTAATATCTTGAGAACCCCTTGAAATGGTTTTGCACAAAAAAATAAAGGTTCATAACATGGGTTTCCAACCCATTTCATGTGTACTACATTGTATCATTTGGATTTCCAAAGGATTGAGGAATTGCAATGGCCTTTAATGTTAATTATCAAAAACTATTTGATATTAGTTCAATTAGGTATAGTTTTAAAAACCTTGCACGCCATATTAAGGGCCTTTAATTGTATTATCCTTTTATAAAATGTGTTACATGCATTTTTATAATGATATTGTCTTGGGAGATTACCCATCCCAAGGATTATTTTCACATATAATTTTTAAAAAAAAGTCATGCCTTGTTGGGCTTGATTTTTATCTCCCATTTGGTGCCTCACCCCTTTGTTGTTGTCGTCCACAAAATCTTGTAATAAAGGACCAAAATTTGAAAACCTAGCATCAATTCCTTTCCAACAGCCTTTTTTTTCAACTCATGAGTTGCCCGCCTATAATATATGTTATAGGTGTTATATTGGGCTTGATGAAGTTCAACCATGACTTTCATGCCACTATTCACTACAAAATGCAACAACATCCATACCTTTTCATCATTGATGTTTAAAAGCCCAATTGTATCCAACATGCCTTTCACTAATTTCTTTACTAACTATTATGAATAACACAAAACCATTAAGAGTTGTTTCACATCAACAATTGTGCATTCATTTGACTAACAATATAACACACTCATTTCATTTCAACAAGCTTAAGGAGTGCAAATGGAAAACACAAACAATAATTTTGATCAAAAGATGTAACTACATTAGCAAGTTTTTGTTGTCCTCATTTCAAAAGGTATGTGCTTTTATTAATTGCATCGATGACAAATTTTCAAACATGTCATCTTTTTACCTCTTTGTTATCTCAAACAATGTGTTGTTGTTTATTCCTTTAGCAAACACATGTTTGCCCACTCCCATCATTATTTTGATCTTTGCAATAGGAAGTTCACAAAATGTGATTTTTTAATAAAAATTATGGAAACAATTTTTTAAAGATCTAATGAAAACACAACAATTGTATTGCAATGTTCAAATGTATGAACATCCATCGTTGCTAGATCTTTGCAACAAAAAGCTTGAAAACCAAAAAATAAAATAAAATTGCAAGTTGCTTCATGCATGTGAGCTTCATGCATCATGCACGTGAGTTTGATGGGTAGTACCTTGGCACCAAACTTCGTTGATGCTAAATTGTGGTGGAAATTTCAATTTCATGGTCCATTGGGGCATGGTGTGTATTTTTAATCCATGAATGGCATTACAACTCATAACCCTAAACCCTAGACTTGGCCTTTTCATGCTTTATTTTCAAGACTTTATGGAAAACTCTATTTGCATCTAGGTCTTTAGCTCTAAAGTTCATGTATGTTTCACATGGAATTTGCAAAATTCTTTGACTCCTTGTGCATACCAAATATCATGTGGTACAAATGTAAGAATCTAGAACCAATGTGTGGGTAACAATTAGAAAATTAATTGGACCCTATAATCTACTTTTAGTTGTTGTTTTGATCAAGTTCATCCTACCATCGAATCACCTTAATCATGCTACATGGTTCCATCATTGCTCCTAACTTTGTTTGAGTTTGCCATAAATGGCAGAAGAGCCATTCTACAATGAACCACTTGATTTTGAAACATAATATTTCTTTAAGGAGCAATTGTACCCATGTCCCAAAAACATCACAAAACTTGAGGAGGAATCATGTCCGTAGAAACCGCATGTGAGTCCCCATGTTTTGTTTAGGAATTTTTGTTTGTAACCAAATTGGCAATCACCTTTTAAAACAATTTAACCAAATCTAGCTATAAACCCATATTAGAAAAAACAAAAATTTTGCTAAAATGTGAAAATAAAAATTTAAAAAGGGAATATTTTGTCAAAATACTCTCATTTCTTCTAAAGATAATTCAATAGATTTCCCCCAAAGAATTCAAAATTTCTTGCTACATTTGGACCTTAATTTTAGTTTGGCAACACTTTGTAAACTGCTTTTTCTCACTATTTTTAAAAAAATTAAACACTTTGTCATTTAATGCTAAATCCTTCTTGGGATGCTAGCCATTCATGCAACATCAAAAAAATTGGAAAAAAAAAATCATTAATTGTGATGAAAGGTGCACAATCCACAAGATTATTCATATTAAATTGAAATTATTTAATTATTTTGATGGAAATTATTTTTAAAAAAGAAATTTAAACCAGTGTGAGGTGTTGAAAGGAAGACCTCACCCAAATGCAAGGTACATTACAATTCTTGTCAATCTTTGCATTTGCAAATATTTAACAAGTGTTACCCCGTCCTCAACTGATTTTTTCCTTCCAAAACCAGGTTTTTTTTGGAGTTTATTTGAATTTTCAGCAGCAGAAATCCCTTAAAAAATTTGGTATCTCCCACAATCTGAATCCAAATCTTACCAAATAAATTCCATTAAATCCTGCTCATCAAGAACTTTTCAACAACATCAAATTCACATTCCAATTCCTCCAAAAATTTCAGCTACAATTTAATTTAATTTTCAGTGAAGAAGTCATTCAATAATTCAAGAACTTTTGCACCTCAATTCCAAACGTCATGGAACCAAGCCCATGCACCCATCCTTGTCCAGAGCTTTCCAAAGACACCAAGAACACAATCTGAAGCATCCCACTTCAGTGGACCTTGTAACTACAAAACAAAACAAAACAAAACAAACTACCCTCCTTCATAGATAGACTAAAACAGACAAAGACAAACATAAAACCTAAAAACATTAAATTAATAATCAAATCTTATGAAAAGAAAAAAAAACGAAACAAAACACACTTTATACAAGGATCACAAGTCAAGTTGAGGATGTGAAAGGGAAAATGACAATAAAAATTGTGCCAAAAAATCGAAACCCATGTTTAAATCTTTTGCATCTTCACACAAAGCCCCTTTTGTAGGCCCACTAATCTCAAAATATGAATTGATGCTGAAGGGCAAGAAGGGCAAGGATTTTATTTATTTATTTATTTATTTATTTATTGACTTTGTATAAAGATGAAGTTTTGACCTTGAAATTAATACTTTTTAGTAAACAACTTTGTGGAGATCACTCTTAAGATTTTTGCATCAAAATGATTGTGCCATGTTTGTTGTTGTACCTAATGCATGTTGTACATTGTCCTTCAATCAACCAAATATACAACTCACAGTGTTGTTTGTGTGAATAATATGCTCATTTGTCATATATAGCAGAACAATAATATGTCATTTTTGGCTACTAGCCTGAAAGCATAAATTTGTAAAATAATAAATAATAATAAATTACTTTTAACCATTGGCATTATTGGCTTTGAGTTATGAAATTTTAGCTTTAGTTTTTGATGTCCTCATGGATACATGCATGTATAAACCTGACCTATAAGCAGTTTTTATGGGGCAAATTTGTATGAAAACTTTGGTGAATTTTCTTTTTTTTTCAAATGGTGAAAAATCTAATGTTCTTTGGGCTTTTTAATCACCGAAAATTTGCACATATAAATCCCTAGATTCTATAGTCTGTTTTCAGTAGATAGCCAAAAATGCATTGTTAAGATGTTTAGAGTTTATAACTTTCATAATTTATTATAGAAAAATCTGGCTAAATCCTCTTTGACTCTTCTGGATCATGATCAGCACTTCAACTACAACCCAAAAATTGAGAAATGAACATTGCCTATAAACCATATTTAGTATCACTATTTTTTTAGGAACTTTTTTATGCAGCCTAGTAAATAACAATCGTCCATAGGAAGATGTAGAAAAAATTGGCCATCATCCCATCCCTAAGAAGATTTAGCCAAATTTGGCTATATACCATATGTGAAGCATAGATTTTCAATCATCCTTGTGGCCACTATTGAAACTAAATGTGGCAATCTGCAAAAAAAAATAATCCTATTTTCTTTTCTAAACTTCCTAATTTTACAGCAAATTTAATGTGTCTTTCAACCTGGTTAAAAAACTTTAAAGCCTACAAAAATTTCCTATAAACTCTCCAAAGATCTCACACATGTGTTTTCACTTACATACCAAACCTATCACCATGTAATGTTAAACCCCCCTTTGGTTTGCATAAGATGCAACATTCGAAATTTGGAAATTTTCTTTTAAAAATTTGCTTACAAACACTTTCTAGTGGAAACAAATACCTAGCAAAAATAATGTTGGAAATTAGTATAAGACAAAGTACAATTTCTCTTGGAAATTCAATATCAAAATAACCTTTAGGGGCCCACAAATACATTGGAACATCCATTGGGAATTTTACAAGTGTGTCTATGATAGGTATATGTTTCAATGTGGAAGGTTTAACCGTTTAGGGTTATGGCAAAATAGGTAGCTTGATTAGTAGATTGAAAGGAGAAAATTTAATGAGCAACCTTAAATATGATATAAACAAAGTAATATGTTAATTATCCAAAATTAATCAAATATTAGATTGGTAGTTGAAGTTCCAATGATTTTTAATTTGGTGGCAAACTTTCCCCATTACACAAACAATATTCTGTTGTAAATTCCTTGGTTTTTTAAATAAAAATTCACAAAACAAACATTTGCCATAATTTGCCACAAATGCCTACATTATGAAAAGGCACTCAAGATTTTATATTTTCATATTCTGAATATTGCCAAATTTGGCTAAATATACATATGGACTATTGCCACTTGAACAACATTACAAAATTGAAAAAAACACACACACACACACACACACACACACAAAGTTAAACACAATTTTTTTAATTAAAAAAAATGTATATATAAATCCAAGATGATAAAACTAGAGTTTGGGAAGGTACTGGCTTTGGTGGGTAAAACTAATGTTGGGTGGGTAATTGATTTGTTTCCGGGTATTAATTGGGTATATCATTGGATAATAATACATATATGACTGCCAAATATCCTCATTTGCAAGATCCAGCCCACGTCCTACCCAGGCATTTTAGAAACTTGGTACCCACCCCACTTCATTTCCCAGCTTTTTATTAACATGACAGTAGTTGTATTGGTAATGTTCAAGAAGCCTACCATGGGGAGCCAAAGAATCCATTAGTTGTTGAAGTTATGCATGATGATGCATCCATCACCAAAATACATTTGGAGATTTTGTGTAAATAGAAGCTTTTATGGAAGCCACGTTATTGTACTTCCCTCACATGTGCTTTTTCAAAGGTAAATAATAACAACCAACTTGTGGATTTGGAACATAATCAGATCATGAAGTGCATTATTTGCTATAGTGATTTTATTGGTCATGAAATTTGAGCCATGTGCATTAGGTGGATTGATTACATACCATAAGTTTAATGAAATTATAGTTATGAAAAAACATGTTGAAGATGACCATTCTACCTTCATGAAGAGGTTGGTAAAAGATCCCGCTTACATTACGAAAGCTCCCATTCATCAAAATGCCAGTAAGAAAATGGCACATGTCTTTCCATTTGAAATGTTTAGGTTTTTAAAAATTTCAAGTAAGTTAAAAAAAGATGGCTCAACACATGTGGGTTTCTTGGATGATCTCATGTTGCTAGTGGGGAAAGGGCTTTTGGATATGAAAATTGTAAAATTTGTTTAGCTCTAGAAACTATCATATAAGTTCTATCCACAAATTGTCTTCCCATTTAGGAAGGCTTTTGATGAAATTGTTCTGCCTACATTGGTAGAAAAAACCATGAGCTTATATGTGCAGCTTGCATTGGCTGGTTGTTCATCTACCACTTGCACATTCAACTTATGGAGGTTGAAAGGAACACATGACATCTTTGTTGTGGTTGTCAACTTTATTTCTAATGATTGGGAGGCAAAACATGTCACTATTAGCCTATTTGAGCTGATTCACACAAGTGGCATTGCAATGGTTCTTAAATTGTAAGAGTTATTGGATTAGGTTTACTGTAAATGAAAAAATAGTTATCTATGTTAAGGATAAAAGGTCCAACTTCCAAATTGGTGAAAGTGCCATAAATTATGTTGTATCATGAAATAGCATGGGTTTGTTGGAGCTCCAATTGATGGCTCATGTCTTGGACATGCGCTTTCAAAGGTGTGCTAGTATGCGATTCCAAATGATCGAGTGTGTAATGGTTTAAATTATGCATCTATAAAAGGTGCTCAAGGTGCCATCCAAAAATGCATTACATGGCCCAAAAAATTGGGTAAGGGCAAGCAAGCCTGCCTTATACCAGGTTATATATTTTCCAAAGACCCATCTTGTACCAAGGGTGTGCTTGTCAAAGACTGATTTCTACATATCCATACATACCCAGCCATATACTTGGGTATATAGAATTTTCATACCCCCACTCCCCGTTCATACCTGACCATAACTGGGTTTTTAAAACCTGGACCTGGCAGGGTCTTTAAATTTCCAAAAGGCAAACACCCAGACCCAAGCAGTTATTTTTTAATAAAAAAAATCCCCTCATACCCGGACCCGGTTAATGGGTAAGAATCAAATACCCGCCCAACACTAGTACAAACCACTGGTACTTGGTGCACTTGTAAGAACTGGACTGGAACTGGAACTGATTTGTCGAATTTGGACCTTATAATTTTGAAGAACTAGACCTGGAACCCAATTACTAGTTGTGTTTTTATGTGGAACTTAAATTGAAACTGGACCAACTAATAAATTAACCCCTAGTTAATCACTGGTGTATTTGTTTTTTTTTTTATAATAGTGGGATCCGGGTATTTTAAAAATAAAAAAATTCAAAGAATCATCCAGGTCGACTTCTTTTAATTTACCGTTCTTTTAAAGAACCGCCCGAATCTGGGTCTTAAAAAAACCCAAAGAAGGACAATTATGAGGTGGGGGTGGGGGTTAAGGTATGTGATTAACCGAGTATAAGGCCTGATTCTTTAACATAAACCCGGATGAGTTTAAAAAAAGTTTTGTCTAATCAGGGTTTTTGAAAGACCCTTTATAAACCATGTCGAGTCTTCAACAATGTTCTACAAAGCTGAGTCTTTGCCAAGGTTTTTTAAATAAAGCTTTGACAAATAGTCTTAAGTCTTTTAAGCTTACAAAGTAAGTAAGAGGGTCTAAAACAACATTAATGTTTTGCAAGAGCTTGAGCAAATGTGTTAGTTGAATGTACAAGCACCAATCACAACTGAGAATGCATCACAATTATTTATAACAGTTAAAAAAACTTCAAGATTTTTTTTTTTTTTTTTCTTTCAATCTCAAGGTAACACAATCTGAGTATGAAATAATTTTTGACCTAAAATTCTGAGAGACACCCTAATTTGTTATTCTCCTCAAATAAGGTCAGGTTATGGATACTTAAAATTTTAAAATCATCCTTTATGAGGTGAGGATAGGTGTTAAACTTTCAGAAAATGCTGGGTAGGAGCGGGGTCCAGATTTTGGGAAAAAGTAAGACCCGACGGGCACATATGCATATTCCCAATCTGATACCCAGTTAATACCCAGCACAAAAACATATACCCACCCCGCACTGGATAAAAGCCCTTTGCTTTTGGGTCACGTTCAAAACAGGTATCGAGGGAGAGTTTGGTGGAGGGTGGGAGGATGGAGGTTTTAGATAATTGTCTCATTTTTGGAATTTCAGCTAAGCTACCCATATTTCACAAAAGATGTGATTATTAATTTTCTATGGTTCTTATAGAGTTACAAGCAGCAATACATTGCCAAAAAAGATTTGGTCAGTTAAATCAATCATCAAAAAGGGAGAAAAATCAACAAGTCTGAATACAACTTGTACACTTAGAAAACACACAAACCCTAAATTGCGCCTTTTTAAAAAAATTTATGGATAGCATCGCTCACGATCTCAATCACACTTAAGGTGGGGCCAAACACCTTTTTTTTCCATCCAGTCAATCACTTGAATGGGTCAGTGCAAAGATGGATAGTTGTTGATGGGATAGCCATATCCTTATTCCCAAAGGAATAGAACCTTGTTCTCAAATTGTCTTGTTCTTAAAGGAATGGAACATCAAAGTGGGTTGGAAAACATAACCAATAGATGTTTGGAGCATCTCGTTAACTTGATAACACACCATTGGACAAGAGCTCCTCCTCTGTTACATCATGGATCTTGCTGCCTTCTAACATTTTTGATCCCTTATTTGCACATTCCTGGTCACTCGTTGGTTGGCTGAATCTCATAACTCACATTCTTCTTATTATGATGTCCCATAACCCACAAACTTGGCACTCTCATCAAACAAACAGACAGACAGTTCAGTATGTCTGATAACCGGCTTGCGAGAGCATTGCTGGTTACCTTGTCCATTTTGGTCATGGGCTCCCAAAACATGGATTAAAAAAAAAACTTGGTGATGATTGTGAGGGAGCTGAAAAGTTGGTGGCAGAAGAACAACAACAAAATTAAGCAGGCTTATGAAGACTACTTGTGTACTAGTATATAATTTTTGCTTCAGGGGTAGCATGTGCATGTGTTGTTTTGCATACAGGGAAAGACAAAGCACACGAGAGGAGAGAGTGTTCATGTGTAGTAGGAGGGTATTTAGAATTCAGTATCTCTCTCTTAACATGCAAAAATGTGTAGTACCTGTCCAGCTCCCTGACTTGGTGTGATGACAACTTGTGTCCGTTAGCCTTGTCCTTTGTGTCGGGCAAAATTGTTCTAATTGACTTATTAGCATGAACCAGCAGCTGCCAATATCCTCACCTCGCATGGTGGTGGCTGGGATAATCCATGACCGAGGGAACTGGGACTCTGCACTATTGTATTGGATTGGTTGGTTTTGGAGATGACACAATTGGGTCAACACGATCAAGGATTTGGTACCCAAGCCCTTTTTTTTTTCCTTCCCAAATGGGTTTTATAAATTAGCCAAATTACCTAGAGCAAATTCACATGTCAGGCTAAACCCATGTACATAATATAAAAAAACAGGCTTGTAAAATTAATAAATAAATTAGTTGAAGAACATGATTTAACAACTGACATTGAGGAGGAGAGAGAGAGAGAGAAGAGATAATCACAATGCAATTGTAACGATGAATATTTGTCACCATGCAAAACTAACGGGATCCATCAACTGTCATCAAACCCAACGGCTACATTCAGATCCCTTGTGAGTCTGTCAGCCCCACTTTTTACATTGGTTGCACTCACTCACTCACACTAGCTTCATCACCAGCAGCAGCCAGCATTCGGTTCGGTTTAGAAACTCTACGAGGATTGGTTGTTCTTGTTGTCTATTGTTCAAGCTTTTAATGCTTTCTTTTCTTGTCATGTCGGTCCTTTGATCCTCTCTGAAAGAATGGCAGGGAAGGGTTGAGTACAACAGACCACTTCTTATTTTCCTTTCTGTGCATTTGAACTCTAAATCACTTGATAAGTCAAAAACGTGGGGGGGTTTTTCTTCTTAAAATTTTTTAAAACATTATTACAGTATTGTATTATTATTATTATTATTTTACACTTTTGTGCCTAGTCACAAACACAACTGCATTCTCTGTATAATAACCAATTGAACAAAAGAAAAAAGCTTTTAAAAAACAATCTTGATCAATAATAGGGCTTAAACCCTAAACCCTAGTGCAAGAGACTCAACTAGGTATCTTCATATTGGCTTGTGCCAACAAAGTATGAGCAAGTGGGTATGTTTGTAGATGCAATTTGTGTGCTCTTGGGCTATACTACTACTACTACTAAACCAATATTGGCCAATTCCCAATTTTGTAACCCATGGGTAAGTAAGTAACTAGATCACAAGGTCAATCTTTAGTTAGAATTGGAGTCTTGGCAAACTGGCTGGACCATGCAACTTATTTCCTCTTGAATTCAGAATTCAAAATATTGCCATCTAAGTACTTCTGTTTCCATAGGTTCCAATTCTCTATTCACATAATGTACCTTTGTAGCAGGTATGTTGTACTCTTGGCTCACTTTGCTCACCAGTTTTAATTCACCTTACAACACTGATTTTGCACAATTTCTTCTCATCTTGGGCTGTGTGTAGCACATTTCTAGATGTAAAAAGCAGTGGGGTTTCTTTTTTTTCCTTTCCTAACCACAATTTTTGCAATTTTCTTGACAAAAAAGAAAAACCTAGTAATGCTTTGGAATTTTTCTTTAGAAAAACATAAATTACACTATAATTTCTCTCTCTCTCTCTCTTTGGTGGGGGAAAAGTTTGCCATTTTTCTCAATATCATGAAATTGAAAAGAAAAACCCTTATGTAAATTGCCTAGAGTAGAGTATCTTTGGCACTAGTTTCTAAACACTGCAACCAACAGAAGGTTTAGGAATTGGAAGAACCTTACTACCAAGACAGCATTGAAGATGCCTTCCAATTTTTGTGAACTTTTTATACATGTAGAACAAGACCCATGCATGATGTTGAGTTAAGAAAATGAGCCAGAACACTGCAACCAAAGGTTCTCTTCAAAACCATGACAGAGAGAAGTCTCAACTTTTACTAACTTTCCTTTCTGACATGTAACCAAAATTTGGCTAATTCCTCTTGTGAATGACCACCAATGTGGCTATTCACAAAATTGAAAACAACCACCCTTTTTCTACCATGAAAGCCATAATTAGTAATAGTAAAGTACAGTACACATAATGCAAGTGAAAAGGAAAAAAAGAATTAAGGTACACACTTATATGAATCAGATAACAAGTTTTGGAATTCACTCATAATTGAAAGTGCAAACAAAATACTCTCCACTCTAAACCTTTCCCTTTCTCAATACTTTTATAACTATTCATTATGAAGTTAGTAGGGGCATTGTCAGAGTACATTCTCCCACCCAACACAAATGTAGAATACTTTTGGGTAGTACATATACAAGGACTTTCTTACATATGGTTGACATGTCTCTTTTACATGTGAGAGAATCTGTCATCTCTTTACTTTTAGGGCACAGGTTTTCAGGGCCTTTTTTAGAGTCAGTTTTTGAGACAAGAGTCTTTTTCCCAACTTACTTGCTTCCCTAAATAAGACTTACACATGTTTGTTTGTTGTAAGTAAGTCATGATTCAAGCATGGATCCCCGCCCCCCCCCTTTTTTTTCCTTCCTCGCAATTAATTTTTGTTAACAAAAAAATTGTTGCTAGTTTCAGAATTAGGTCTTGTTACTTCAAAATGGATGAATTCTCTTGTACGAGGTATTAATGAAAATTAGGTCTTGTCACTTCAAAATGGATGAACTCCCTCTCGTAGGAGGTAACAAAAATTAGGTCTTGCTACTTCAAAATGGGTGAACTCTTGTAACAAAAAGTTGTTGCTATTTTCAAAATTAGTTCATGTTACTTCAAAATGGATGAACTCCCTCTTGTAGGAGGTAACGAAAATTAGGTCTTCCTACTTCAAAAGTGGGTGAACTCTTGTAACAAAAAGTTGTTGCTATTTTCAAAATTAGGTCATGTTACTTCAAAATGGATGAACTCTCTTGTAGGAGGTAATGGAAATTAGATCTTTGCAGTTTCAAAAGGAAGTGAACTCTTTTGAAAGGAGGTAATGAAAATTAGGTCTTGATAGTTTCAAAATGTGTGAACTCTCTTGTAGGAGGTAAAAGGAAATTAGGTTTTGCTACTTCAAAATGGATGAACTCTCGTGTACGAGGTAATAGTTCAATTAGGACTGTGCTATTTTCAAAATGAATGAACTCCTCTTTTTTATTCTAGGAGGTAAATGAAATTAGTTGTTGCTACTTCTTCAAAAAGGGATGGACTCCATTCAAGGAGGTAACAGAATTAGTTCTTGCAACTTCACAAATGGATGAACAAAATAAAGACATTCACCCAAACTGTAAACAACAACAACAACAGGAGGTATGTAGTTTATAAATGTTTGGTCTGTGAATTAGTGGGCTGACATTTATGAGTCTTTCAGTTGTCTCCATATCTCAATTAAATAAGAGAGAGAGAGAGAGAGAGACATGGAGCAAGAGAAGCCACAATAACCTTAAGTTTAGCTCTTTCTGATGTACAATAATAAACATATATACATTTTGAGGTACTCCCCCACCAAAGTTATCCTTTATTGCTTCATATTTAGAACTTCAAAAGAGATGGTGGTACCTATGTATGTGCATTGTGAAGTAATTGATTATATAACACAACCAACCAAGTTCCACTTCCTTTAAATTCTCAGAATCAAAAAGAACCATCTGTCTTGGTTGGAAGGTTATTTCACAAACATCAAAGAATCAACTATTCTTGGTGAAAGAAAGAACAAGCATAAGAATTGGTGCTTAGAAGAAAGATGGGTGTTTTTTTAGGGGAATTTGTCAAACATTTTTTCTGGAGAACTTAAGGGGTTTTCCACCAAAAACTGATTTTTAAAATTGTTTTTCACTCTGGCCAAGTAAGTATGTCTGCCAACAACCAAACTGGTTTTCCACCAGGCCAACAATGGTCCAGAAAATGGGAGAAAAATCAAATAGTGAAGTGCAATTTTGACCCATCATCAGTGCAATGTTGTCAGATGCCTAGTGATAATAAAGTTAATGGGAGATGATGGTGTGTGTGTGTGCACATCAGATTCAATCGAACTCTCCAAAGGAAGCTACAAACTACATATATACTCTTGTGAGATGTCTCACATCCGACATCTTCATTCCAGTGCAGAGACATGTGATTTTGCAGTGTCAAGCAATAGTTGTTGTTGTGAGTCCCACAACAAAATAAAATGATGGAGGGCTCTTCCAACATTGCACCTTCAGTGGAAAATGGGTGTTGCAATGCAATGAACTATGCCAAAAATAAATTTTTCAAATGGGGTAAATGATGCACCCTATTTTTTTTAGTCCTCTCTTTTTTCCATAGGTATTATTTTTTAATGGGGAAAATTAATAATAAGTAAATAAGTAAACTATATACGTATGTATATATATATATATGGGGGATTGGGTAAAGGCTAACATGAGTTCATCACAAATGCAGAATGATATCAGGATGGGGGTTGCTATTTAGGGTGTGTAATTTAAGATGCTCAAAGGGAATATAATAAACCAGAACCAAAAAACACCAAGGTGCATAGAGTTTTATTTTAAAGAGAAATGGTTTTTCTTAGCAAAAATTTGCACTAATTTGACCTGAAATTAGCCCTTGTGGATCATAAAAAGGTTTTTTTTAAATAATTACCTTACATCACAAAAAGATCATAAAATAAACTGTGAACATCACCAACAAGAGGAGTCCAAGAGGACACATGTCACCTCCCTTCATCAAGGAAAATCCCTCCTGTTGCAAATGATTTCTTCCTTTTAAACTTAAATCCTTAAATTTTCATAATCTAAGTCATTGATAATGTTGTAATCTAAACCTTAAAACCTAACCCATTTCCACTATTTTTGTCTCCCTCACATATTTTCTCACTAGGACTAGTGCACACTATATTATAAGTATGCACATTGCACATTCATGGACCAAGAATGAGCAACTCCAGAGTCCAATCATGTGCAATGTGTGTACTACATAGTCTTCGTGTGCATTCTATAATCCAGCTATTGGCACATGGATGATGGCACTTGTTCCTTAATGCATAATGCACACTATTTTGTTGATTTGGTCAACCCACTTGAAAGTTGAAAACCATTTGAAAAAATCAAGTTGTTGCTTCAAGCTTTTAGATCAATAGTAAGGTGGTGCATCATTGCCATTATTCAATGCTCAACATTCCAAGTTCAAAAACTTTCAAAGGTCCAAATTTTTTTTCTAAACCTTAAATCAATTGTTCATTTCATGATTGAATCTTGTTTCTTTAAATATGTTTGACAATTCACCTTTGTTCATCTTGTTCCTTTGCTACTTATTTACATACTATGTTCTTGCAAAATTCTTACAATTTGTTGGAACTTGAAGTTCTAACTTGCAACTTGACTTTTTTTAGGTTTCAATTGTAAGTGTAACTCAAACCTTTCAATGTTAATTTTTAGTCTTAATTGTTTCATTTTGTATGTTTTGTAGTGTGGAGGTGACCTTGACATTCATTGTCTCTATATCTTACATTTGCATAAGTCGTGGATGTTTGCATCAGGTCAAAAGCCTCAATTTGACAATCAATATTCATGATTGTTTATGTGTAGAATGTGCAAATTGTCAACATTATTACATTGTGGGTGTGGCATGCAAAAGTCTTGGTTGACATTTGCAAATGTGTAACAAATCTATGGTCTTCTTCTCAACATTCATTGGTTGTTGTTTGAATGCATTATATGTATTATGTGCATTATGCAAACAAGTCATCCAACATCAACATCTACAATAGGTTGCTACACATAGAGCAACTCTTGTCAAATCATCAACATTTGCACTTTGCAATTGCTAAAGCTTATTAAAACCTAATATCTAGCTAGTGAAGTGGCAAGCCTTGTTCACATCTACATTTGTTGATCACAATTTTTTTGATGACAAAAAGGGGTTGTTTTAATGTTAATGAGGTCAATATTTTTCAAGCTTTAAATCTGAAGTTACAATTCAAATCCAATGGTAATATGTTCCATTTGTCACCAATGTTCCTTGTATGGCTTATTAAACTAATTTGGTTACACAAACCCTTTCACACCTACCTTTGGTATTTTACTTTAAAAATATTTTGCAATGTTTGTATTTTATTTCAACCATAACCCTAAGAGACATTTGGAGGTTACCAAATTAGTAAAGAATATGTAAACTAAAGGTAACAAAATATTTGAGAACATGAAAACTAGGTGAATATCCATATGATCAATTTTATTAAACATGTGTTGTTTGAATATTGCATTCTCCTCATGAAGATGACATTAAATGTACCCACCATACTAGCTTTTACCAAGTTTAACTTTTGTTTGTTGATTGATGTAGAAGCATTGTTGAACTTGAATGCCATTCTTGGAAGCAATCCATTTGTTAAGCAAATTTGCCCAACTATGTGACATGTTTGTGTGCAATTTCATAGCAATAATGAAAGTTTGTGAAAGGGACATATATTAAATGTATTGTGATAACCTTTTTTTATTTCCAAGGTGATGTGTTTGGAAACTTTTGTGCTTTTATCAATTCTACTCATGAAAACATAAGATTTTAGTGGATCCTAGATTTAAATATAGGAACAAATCACTTGGCTTTTGAGTGTGTTGGACAACATGATATTTGGACCAATTTGTTAATGAGATGGAGGCATTTGATTTTTGACAAGTTATGTGTATGAAAAGGTAGTGAGATTTATGAAATGACAATGCACATAAGTTACCAATTAACTTAATATTATAGAATCGCAAGGCCAATTCCTAACCCATGATTTGATGGTTACAACCAAAACTTGAAATGAGGTTTGTAAATCACTTAAGCAATTTTCAAGGGTATCTTTTGCCAACTTAAAAAAAAGGGGCCTAATGAAGTATGGGTTCCAAATTTGCCTTTGACTTACAAAGATTTTTATTTGTCTTTATTATAAAAAATTGTTAAATTGATCATGCAAAAACCATTTGATATCAATTTGCTTATTGAGTTGTTGACCATTTCTTCATCACAAATTTTTGAATAAAAAACCTTAAATACATCAAGTTGATTGAAACTGTTCTAATGCAAGTTATTGGTTTAGTAGAAGATGAATGATGTTTTTTTACGCTAACTTTTATGAAAAAATAAAACTAGAAAAACAATTAACTGAACATTTGAGGTTACTCATTCAAATGTTTAGTCATAAGTAATTCATCATGCATATCTTTCCTTTTGGGGAAACAAGTCAAAATTGGAAAGAAAAGTAGAACCTACTATGGTGCAAAAGTTTGATGATGAATGTGGATTTTGTATTTGCCCTTTGTGTCCATGATCCATGTTATTTTGAATATGATGATTTCTAAACTTTCACCTTTTTGGGCCTTCAAGAAACATGAATTGACCCTCGTTTCTTACATTGACAATTCATGACCAATGTTTTCTTCTGTCCAAGTTAGTCGGTAGGTTGCAATGGGTAGGACCTCTATGAGTCAATCAAGGTTCAATTCCACATTATAGCTTTGTCAAAAAAAAGTTGGAACCAAAAAACTAATTCTTCACCCAAAAAAATACTGGAAAAATATTGAGAGCTTTGTACCCCCAAAGCTTTACCAAGAAACCCTCGTATACCAAATCATATGTGAACAATAGTTTTGCCATACAATCACTGAAGACCGACATAGTCCTATAACCAGTTGTTTGTCTTATACAGATTTTCAAATGTGCAGAAATCAACCAGAATTTAAGATTTGCAACAAATAGGGCAAGAAAACACTTAGTAGATTTGACATAGTTCCTAGTCCCTAAACCCTAGGCACAATACTAGATTCATTGAGTCCCTGAACCCTAAACCCTACTAGATTCACCGAGTCCATCAACCCTGAACCCTGGACAATGATGCTGGGCTGACAGAATTGTTATTTAGTGTGACTTCCAATTCAATTCAATTCAATTCAATTCAATTCAGTTCAGTTCAGTTCAGTTCAGTTCAATTAAGAGTTGTTTGTAGGTTTGTTTGGGGAGCTGACTCCTTAGAAATTAAAACCCATTTAATGGACTACTTCATTAACCCTTTCTTTCCTCTTTCTTGCCCTCCTCCTCCTCCTCCTCCTCTTCCTCCTCTCCTCCTGTGCCAGAAAGACAAATGATGTTTGTAGTAGTAGTAGGACACAATACTAGGGTAAAGCCAATGACTGTTTATCATGAATACCACAAGCTCATCAATGTAAAGTTCATCATTAATCCTTTGTCTAGAGAGCAAAACTCATGTGTACTTATTGGTACACCAGCCCCAGCCCAAATATTGTAATATTGCACTATTTCTCTCTTGTATAAGCTAAGCCACTGTTTTTTCTTTTTTTATATTATTTTTTAATTTTTTTATAAATATATATTTAATAATATTTCTAATGATTTTTATTTTATACAATTTTTGTGATGTAGGCTAGTCAAAATAGTGATCATCCAGGGAAGAAAGAAAGAAAAGGCTAAATACTGGATATGTATGGAAGAAATGAAAAATCGATTTTTCTTTTCTATATTCTTGGCTATCTACTGGAGCTTGTCATACAAATTTGGCAATTTGGAAAAAGAAATTCCTTGAAATCTGGCGAATTTGGGGCAATTTGTTTTTTTCCCAAAACAAAATTTCGAAATCATACTTTTCAAGTTGACGTTTCGAACAAATTCACCAAAAACAATTTCAGGGGAACTAAAAGAGCTCAACTTAGTGAAGAGTTGGATATGTGAAGGAAGGAAGGGAAGAAGGGAGGTAGGAAAGAGGGGACCCATAAGTGTGAGAATTCCTTTGAGGAAAAGTAAATTTGCTATTTTGCAGTTTTATTTTGGAGAAACACTGGGATGTGTATGTTTTATATATATGTATTTTTGTTATTGTTTGTGCTGAATGTTTTCTATATATTTTTAATTTTATATTGAAGAAAAAAGGATTTTTTTTTGCTCTCCTTGTGGATTTTTCTTTTCCACCCAAAAATTGCCACTTTTTTTTTTCGGAATCAACAAAATTTATTAGAAGAAAAAAACTGGTGTGCAAGCTTGATTTTTATTAAACCTAGAAGAATTATGGTATTCTTTGGGAGAAACATTGAGATGCATGTGCATGTGTAAAAGTATTTTTATGGTCATGTTTTTTGGGTATTACAAAACAATTGAGAAAAACTTGGGAAAACATGTTTTTACCTCATTGCGAGTGAATTTAATGTGTTGTCCACCCAAAAAAAAAACTAATCACTTTCATGAAATTAAAAAAATTGAACCAAAAATAAAAAAAGAAAACCTGGTGTGTAGAGGCACAATTTTCTTTAAACCTACGAAAATTTGAAAAGGTTTTCACCTAGGTCACTAGTGGAAATTTCCCCCCCCCCCCACCCCCCCCCAATTTTGTGATGTTGCTCAAGTGGCAATTGTTGGTAAGTATAAAACTTAGCCAAATTTGGCGATATTCCAAATATGAAAGTAGAAAATCTTAAGCACTCTTTCATATTAATTGTAAGCAATTGTGGCAATAGTGGGCAATGTTTTCCAATGTTGGGTTTTTTTGGGGGAGAAAATTCTATTTTCTTCTTGAAAAAAAACAAGGAATTTGCAAAAGAAATTTTTTCCCCAATTTTCTTTTTGGAAAAATGACGAAATTCACCACAAAAATAGAAATAAAAATCATTGACCAAGGTACTAACTAGGTCACAAGCAAGTTAAGGTTGTTTTTGTACCTGCTAAGTTGAAAGGTAGGCTGGTAGTGCCTTGGGAGTGCCTTGGTGCCAAGGAAACAAATGTGTGTGTGTGTGTGGGTGAGAGAGAGAGAGAGAGTGAGTATCTTGGAACTCGTGTCTTGTGTTTCTCCTTACGTCATGTTCAGCGTCATTGCGTCCTTTTTCGCTGCTGCCACTGCAGGAGGAAAAGCTCCTGCAGCAGCACGGAGGAGCCAGCCCAGCCAGCGAGCCAAGCAAGCAGTAAAGCTCATCCTCTTAGCTCAACGCCTTTCAAGAAGATGGAGAAGAAAAATCTACCATGGTTGTTGTTGTTGTTTTTTGTTTATCAATGTTTTTTCTTTGGGTGTTTTGGAAAATTTCTGTGCGTGTTTTGGTTGCTTTGTGGTTGAAATCATCACCAACATTGCGCACTGTTCCGGAGGTTTGAACAGTGTTTGCGGGAAAATCACTCCTCGCTTGGACTCGGACTCGACCCTGTCTGTCAGTTAGTTCGCTAAGTTAGCAGTTCCACCTCATAGCGGAATTCAGGGAGTGCAACATTAAGATTATCAACAAGAGATCAAGCTGGATTCAAACCTGGGTCCCGGACCTTCTCCTCCTACTCCTCCTCCGGGATTAATGCAACAAAATATTAGTCAAAAGATCGATCAAGCTCTGGGATTGTTCAACCCATACAGGAGGATACTGTTCTTCAAGGATTGAATCTAAATCAGCAGCTGGAAGACTGACTACTGTGCAAGAGGTATATAATAAGGCTGGCTGGTTTGAGAGAGAGAGAGAATAGGCAAAACACGACGAACGTAGCGGCTGGAACTTTGTTTGTAGCGAGCTGCAGGCAGTTGAATAAGAAAGGAAGGCAGTTCAACTGCCAATTGACGGCACGGTCAATTATAGTCCCTGAGGAGCTTTCTTTCTTTGGTTCTTTCTTTCAGGATCTGATCTGCCAAGGAAGGAATCATGAATCGTGACGAAGTTGATCAAGTACTACAGCTTTAACGGAGGATCTGCGAACAAACAAGCAAGCAAGTAAGCCAGGCAGCCTGCCTGCCTGGGTGGTTGCTTGCTGCCTTCCTTTCTCGTGCAGCTCTGGGACTCCTGGGTTCGCCAAGAAGATTTATATGTAGATAGTACTACTACACACGGCCGCCGCTCATGGGATGCTTCACATTGGCAGCCCTGCTGGATCATCATCAGCTTCTTCTTCTTCTTCTTCTTCTTCTTCAACTTGTGGGACAAGTTAGAGTTTTTGAGGAATATAAATTGATCCCGTATCACTAGTCCGGCCACAATATCGTCAGGAAATTAGTATTTCATATGATCATGGTTTGCAGAAACGTCAAACTTCCTCGAGAAATCTATCTGCAAATTCAACGTTTGTACGTCGCAAGAGTTCTGGCATTTTCAGAATTGGATTCAGAGGGTTTGATCTGGATGACATCAAAAGATTTCTGCTCGCAGATCAAACTATATATACATATCTGTAATTAAATATGAGGCGTCCAGCCAGTGCTGCTATCGGCAGCTTGAAGCTCCAGCTCGATCCTCGACTTCCATTCCAGCTGCTTGCTCAGCTGGCCAAGAGAAACCGGATTAGAGCTCCACTCGCTATAGTGCTATACATGACAAAAGCTCCTCCAAACTACGCCAGTATAACACAGATAGCTGCTGCTGCTGCATGGGTGCAGGTCCAAAGAAAGATACTCGACATTACGTAGAGCGAACCGGAGCTGACTGCCAGAGAAACCTTGGGACCAAAATGGAGACAGTTGTTTCATCTACCTAACAGGGAGCTAGCTGGGTGCCGGTCAGGTCGGCGAAGCCGGAGAACTAGGGATCCAGGGTTGATCAATCCTTGCAAGGTTGCTGAGCACCTTGTGCACGGTAAAAGAGAAGGAGAAGCCAGAGAATGAGGGACCTAGGGTTGATCAATCCTTGTAAGCTCTCTCAGCACCGTGTGCACGGGAAAAGAGAGGGAGAAGCCGGAGAAGGAGGGATCCAGGGTTGATCAATCCTTGTAAGCTCTTTCAGCACCTTGTGCACGGGAAAAGAGAGGGAGAAGCCGGAGGAGGAGGGATCCAGGGTTGATCAATCCTTGTAAGCTAGCTCAGCACCTTGTGCGCGGGAAAAGAGAGGAAAGTGAACCAAAGGAACCTCTTGTGTCTGTGCTACTACCATCATCGCGATAGGCAGGTGGGCAGGCGGTGGTGATCTACAGCTTTGTCCGTAGCAGTTCCGCGTATCATCATCATATCACAGACAGACAGATTGCAAGAACGGACAGTCATTTTCGCTCCTCTCAATAGTTCCGTAGCTGGTGCTGATTGGTCATGACACTCCTGATCATGATCGTGGACTACTCCACAGCCTCATAGATTCTCTGCAAGTTTCGTACTTGGGTTTACAGCTGCTGATGATGATCATGACGTACTTATATTGCGTCACTCACTGCGCACACGGCTTCCCCCCCTTCCCACTCCAAGCAAGATTTTCAAGTTTCGTACCTTTTTTCCAAGGTGATCATGACCATGAGTCATCGTGACGTACTAGCTATTATCTGCGCGGAAATCCGGATCACAAAACTGGCCGAAGACATGTTGAAAAAACTCACATGCTCAAGCTGCAACCAATATAAGTTCCAGGCTGCAGCTTGCAATTGCACATGATCCAGTCGCTGTCTTTGTTCATGTACTTTGAGCAACTGCGACAAATGAATATATTCTTAGAAACAAGCAGCAATGCAGCTATTGAATCCTAGACTTGCCATCGCTGCTTCTTCTAATCAAACTAGTCAGAAGAGTGAGAGGTGATTCTTTTCAAGCACAAAAAAGGCTGATTGTAATGCATGTAGCTGTCGGTTGGGTCTAGTAGGCTTTTTATGGGCCACTGCAGATTTGCAAGTGGCTTCCTGGGCGATCTGGAATATTCTGGGTGCAGCTCATGGAATTCAAATGACGTCCACAGCTGCCAAGAATTCCAGAAACAGAAGTCAACCCAAAACTATTAATGCCAGGACGACGCCCGACGATGCAACTGCTGTTACACAAGGAGATAGAGTACATAGAGATGCAATAATCATGAGAGGTTTGCTTGGTTGTTTCTTCTTCTTTCCTTCTTTCCTTCTTTCTTTCTTTCTTGAGATGTCCAATCCCACTTGCCGGTAGACATGGGAGCTAGATTTCTTCTGCTCCTCCTACTGAAACATTTGACCATGAGGCAGTTTAATGTGATCTGAACAGACATGAGTAAATTGCTACTGTAACTACTACCACAACTTCTTCTTCAGCAATCAACAACAACTTCTTCTTCAGCCAACACCATCACACATCGTCTTAATCTTCTCCTAATCCAGCATCAACCAACAAGATCATCTCCTTCTTCACCATCAACCAACAATATCATCATCTTCTTCTTCTTCCTCCTCTTCTTCTTCACCTTGAACCAACAACATCATCTTCTTCACCATCAACCAAAAATATCATCATCATCTTCTCTTTCATCTTCAACCAACATCCTCTTCATCTTCAGCATCAACCAACAACAACAACAACAACAACTTCTTCTTCTTCTTCTTCTTCTTCTTCTTCACCATCAACTTCTTGGAGGGAGATGCAGAAGGTTCTGGCTTTAAATTCAAATCAGTCAACAAGTCAATGAAGTTGAACAGCATTATTAGTCATGTACACCACCACCACCGCCCTATACTATACTGCAACAGCAATCATCATTCCTTCCTTTGGGTGGTGCAAGTACACATGAATGATGATATGCAGGGCAGCAGTAAGTGAGTAGCAGCAACAGCATGATGATCATCATCTGCTGTCATCATCTGCTGTTGTGTTGTGTGCTGCAACAGCATCAACAACAGCAGATTCTACAGCTGGTGCACAAGGTACAACTTTTACTTTTCAAAAACTTGCAAGAAGGAAAGAAAGAAAGAGAGGAGGGCCTGGCACCCACCATTTGGTGCATTTGATTGGGTTGCTTTTGTGGACAAGGGAGTGTGTGTTAATTAGCAGCAAATTAGTATTAAACTAGGTGTAATTATGACTCCTGGGTTCTTGCTTAACTTTGCTGCTAATTACTCCCAACTAAAAGCCTGTTCCTGTTTTTGCCTTTGTTCTAGAGCCCAATTGGGAGGGAGCAGAACAGGACTCTCCTCTCAGTTTTGATTTGAGCCGTGCCTGTGAAGGGTGAAGGGGGGAGAGGGAAGGGGTTTATTATGTACCTAATTAGGCCCCTTTGTTGTGTTGGGGGAGTAATGCACACATAAAGTATTACACCCACCACACCCACAACAAATTTCTAGTGTATCCCAAGGGCACCTTATCTAGCAGAAGTTCTTCATCAGCCTGCACAATATTAGGGTGCTCTGAAAAGCAAATAACTTTTGAAATCTGTTCTGTTATATATATATGTACCGCCATAGGAAAAAAAAAAACATTTGAAAAATAACTTTGTGTCTGTGCTTTATGTGAGGTAATGGCCTCAAGCCGGGTGCCCTAGGGTTGGCATTTATTAGTGAAACAAAAACATTTATGAAAATATGGCATAGACTACTACACTCTCTCTCTCTCAATAAGTTTATTACTCATATGGCAATATCATTGTAGATCATGGAAAAATTAATAATTTCAAAGTGAGTTAATTTTTTGAAAGAAAAAACCTTATTCATTTTGTCAATGTGGAAACTCACCCTCGGCTATAGTAGTATTTATAGTTGTAGTACGATCCCTAGATGTCGATGCTACCAGATCTTTAGTGTAGGGAGCACCAACAATTAAAACTACACCTTAGTTGCAATAGATTATTGTAAAGTTTTTAAGTGTACAACCATAATGCATGCCATGGGGGGAGCCTTCCCCTAGTTTCCTTTAAATGGTGGTGATGAATAGTTGTTCATATCTCTCTGTGGATGGAGGAAGGTAGTTTGTTTGTTTGTTTTGTTTGTCACATTGAGATCTCCTAAACTAGTATGCCTTCAACATGCTCCTGGTACTTGGGAAGCCTTGGATGAGTAGGGTGTACGAGGGGTGGTTTGGTAGTGTTTAGTTTAACAGTGCAAGAGTTATTGAATATTGATTCATTTTGTCAAGGAAACTTTCGCCAAAGTCAAAACTAAATAAGAAATTAGGGCAATCTCTTGATACCGTTAGAAATCCCTTGATGAGTGGATTTCTTGAAATTAATTTCATAATTTTTAGACCTAAGGTGAGGGAGATATTGAATTTTGAATAATTCCTCTCCCTAAAAATAATTTATTATTTTGTTTTATTTTTCACAATTGAACTCTACCATCAAGAACATGTTCACACCTCGCCCAATGGCACAAGTCTCACTAGTCTATCTATTAAGGAAGTTATTTTGTCTGTTTGGTCGAGATTTCCTAAACCATAGGGCTCCTCACCATGCTCTTGGCATTAAGCCCTTCGTGAGTAGGTTTGCCTTGAGATGGTTTTGTAATGTTTAGACCTACAATGCAAAACTTATTGAATATTGAACAATTTTGTCCAACAAAAGCAAAACTGAAAACGGAGACAAATTAGGGTAAGCTCTTGATGAGTGGGATTTTTTTGAGGTTATTTCATAAATTTTAGACCTAATGTAGAGGAGACATTGAACCCTAAAAATTGGAAGACATAACTTTTATTTGATGATGATAATGATTCCTATCAATAGATTTAAATAAAATGGTATGTTAAATTAAGTACTTCCTGAAAAGAAACCAAATATTGAGTCTCACAATTTAACGCTTTACTCATCAAAAACAATTACACCCCTCTTGGTGCTAAATCATGAAAGGAAGATGCCATGAAAATTTCTTTAAACACTTAACACTTTATAAATTAACACATATTTTGTACACCATGTTGAAGGCACAAATTGAAGAACAACCTGAAAGAAACGGTCAAATAAATTTCTCTTAAAACTATTATTAAGAGACCTACATTGATTCGAGGAAAAAACAACTTATGTCAATACTTACAAGGAGAATAAAGAGAACCCAAATCAGAAGATCGGCCACTGTTGCATTTTATGCTTTGTAAGGCAGCACATTGCAGGCTTTGGCTTGCAAGTGCAATTATTGTGGGCTTTAAAAGTACATGCATACGCAGTTACATTTTTTGGCAATACAAACGGCTTTTGACATTTTTTGGAGCTTTTTTGATGATACAAGCAAGCAAGAGGGTTTCTTTCAAAAACTTTCGTGATGTAGCTGAAGTGGCAATCATCCACAAAATGAGGCAATTTAGCCAATTTGGCTACAAACAAGATATGAAAATAAAAAAGTTTAAGCATCCTTCACTTTTTTTGGCTACATGTTGTTAAAACCTAACGGAGAAATCCAGCTATTTTGTAAGAATTTTTTCTTTTTTTCAATTTGAAATTTGGTCACTAGAAAACCAAAAAAGAAAACATTTTTTAGCCAGTTTCAAAAAGAATTTAGCCAATTGACTAAATGTAGCCACCAAAAAAATACCCTGGCAAGCAACCTTTTTTTATGAGATTCAACATCAAGACTTGAAGGCTCTTCTCTGAAGTGAAACAAGTGATCTATTGAATGCTCAAACCATGGTATAAGAAGCCCTTAATGAGCACAGGCGCCAACAGTGTAAGCGTCATTGAATTTTGAAAAATCAAGTTGTCTTTAATACAAATAAAATTTAATTAGAAAACATGGGGAAATTAGGGCATTGTCCTCATATTGTTGGAAAACTCCCCTCAATGGAGGTGACGTAGTAATTTCGTAGACCTAATGTGCAAGAGATAATTTATTTTTGAGTAATTTTTGTAAATAAAATAAACAGAATCAATGTTATATATATGTGTGTGTGTGTGTGTGAGACAAGGGATGTATTGGTTGTATCAATTTTTATCATTGTCTTGACTACTAGCACCATCCCTGAATGTCTTAGAGTTGTTATTTAAAACCTGAATGGAACCTAGGTGGAACATTGCTTAAACTAAGGTGTTGCCAAACACAGGACAAAATGTGATATGAATGCATTATGTAATGTCGTTTGATGTTTCATCTTGTGAGCAACCTAGTTTGATCATGCTGACCTCATCTTGACCTCATAGTTTTTGTCATGTACCCACAAAACACAATACAGTGCTTAGGATTTATACCCATCTACCGTCATAAATTCACTTATGCAATAGGATAGGAGCCCACAATGAATACTCATTCAATGAGGAAATGATGAAGAAACAAGTCCAAAGATTGACACAATGAAACCCCAACAGCAAACTATTTGCACATGTTTCACCTTGCATCCATCCACCAACACAAAACAAGATACATTGTGGGATATGCCTATAAATCTGATTCACATTAATTAGTTGTGCCATGCATTCCCAGCGAGAATTTGATTTTACTTCTTGATGATGGGTTTAGGGTTTTGATTGGACCATCACCCAAAACAAATTCACAATTCAAAATATATCCTAAAATACATCATAAAATATATCCTAGACTGGAACTGATGTTTCAATTAACATGCAATTAGCCCCCAGTTTTAGTCTATTTATTCAAATAAATAAATTAAATCCCCAATTCTGATTCCAATTTTAGACCTAAATAGAACCAATAACCCCATTCTAGTTCTTAAAACAATAAAAACCCTAGCAAACTCCATTAAACAAAGCACCCAACAAATATGGGTTCTTTAGAGGTTCTGCTTACAATTTCAATAATCGAACCCAACATTAGCAGGTTCCTTAGTTTGGAGTGTTCAACCTCTCAAATCCAAGTTCCTATGACCTGAAACTGCATTGTTGAACTGCATTGTGGAACTAGATCATGGAATTGACCTTTCGTTAGACCCCATTTCATTACCTTGAAACAAAAAATCTCAATCACAAGTTCAAATTTATTAGGTAAGAAAGATGATCATTTAAAAAAATTGGCAAGTAACTTGAACTTTGTAAGTAATTGATCAGTTCGAATTAATTGTATAACTTTGTACCTATACAATTCCCAATTTTAGTTTGTTGTCAAACTTCATACTTATACACTATCAAATTTTGGGGAGCTTGTGATGTGTCCATGAGAATGGACCTAGTTTGTGAAGCAAACTCAAAAGATTTTCAAATTCGAAAAATGTGCAAAATTCAAGGTCACAAGGTTCAAAAAAAATTATTTGAAAAATTAAGCTCAAACTCACAGCATGTGAACTTAGCCCAAATTTTTTTTTATAATGAAACCAAGATCAAAGGTTCTCTTCAACTGGCCAACATTAGAATAAACCAGTGTTGGGCAGTTTTATTAGGATTCCTAAATCTCATAAGGAGAACCAACTAGTATCACCAATGGTGATAATTGGTTTGAGAATCAAACCTAGTGAGAACTGGATACCTTTTAAAAAACATGTTTGAAAAGCAAATTAGTCTATGAAATAACCAAAATCCAATTCTCAAGTTAGTAATTAAATTAAGTTAATTTAGGGTTTAAGTTAATAATTAAATTAAATTAATTTGTAGGTGGGAAACCTAGGTTGCACCCACTATATAATCATAATTAGTTTAGTTCCTTTGCATTGCTTGTATGTGTTGCTCATTTACATTGTTAGTGATGTTGGTTCATCATGTTGCTTGTGATGGTGTTGGTTTGTCACATTACTGTTATTGTCGGTTCATCACAATACTAATGCTATTGATTCATCGCATTGCTAGTGTTGTTAAATCATTCCATTGTTGTTGCTTCTCATTCATTACATTTGTTGGTGATGTTGGTTAATGTTATTTATTCATCGCATTGCTAGTGTTGTTGCTCCCATGGCGTTAATTTGCTAACATTGTTGGTGCTACTAGTTTGTTTTGTTAGTAATGTTATTGGTTTGTCACATTACTTCTGTTGTTGTTAATTCATCGTGTTGCTTGTGCTAGTGGGTTGTCACATTGCTTGTGTTGTTACTAGTTCATCACACTACCTATGCAATGAATTCTTTTTTTCTTTTTTTCTTTTTTTTTCAAAGATGGTTTGGTTGTTTAATGAAAATTTATTTATTATTATTATTTGCAAGAATTCTTAAAGGAGTCCAACATTAACATTTACATATACATACAAAAAAAATGAGAATATTTGTGAATCATTGTAAATGCTTGCATTTTAAGTTGCAAGGCAAGTTTTGATGTTTTGGTTTATCATACATCGTCTGTTTGGTTTTTTTCTTTTAATCTCAGAGTTGCATTCTCTAATGAAAATTGAAAATGGTTCAATCTTCTAAAAATGAAAACATGATAAGTGAAAATACAATGAATGAACTCTTCATGAACGATGTAATTGTATGAATGATGTAATTGCAATGCCTCTTGAAAAAGATAATTTTGTTTGCACTTGCAATTACATCCTAACCCAATTATTATCACATTTGTGAAAATGACACTATCTGAGAACCAGCTTGATTATAAATAAATAAAAATATGATAACGCAATTGGTTATTGTAAACCTAAAATAATTTTTTTAAAGAATTCTCTCGAGTGTTGGGAAGAACTGAAAGCAACGGTTCTCATCAAAACGGAGAGAACCATGCAACACTGGAACAGAACAGACCCCTGCGGTTATCAGCATGGTTCTAAGGGTTCATAACTATGTTTCGCAAAAAAAATCAAAGAGCAGGTTCTGATATATAACCATGGTTTTCAATCTTTTTGAACAAATCAATTAAAACCTCTTATAATACCACTAGGTCTTAATAACTGGTTCTTTGAGGGTTTTTTGAATTTACAGAAATTACCAGCGGTTAATACCTTAATTCTGATTTTTTAGAAGAAAATTGAAACTAGTGATTCTCTGATTCTGAAACATTTTTAAAACTCCAGGAACTAAGTGGTTTCTTTAATAGAGATTCAAAATAACCACACCGGTGATATCTACAAACCCTAGATATAATTAATGGGTATTAGAATGGGATAAACAGCTGCAAAATTAGTTATGAGTTTCTATTACAAAATCTCAATCATTCAACTTAATTCTCAGTTATCAGCATTGCTAGGCTGACTTGTAGTAAATACCCCTTTACTTCACTTAAATAATTTCCAAAGAAATCAGTTATTTGAATAATCTGAAGGTTAATAATACATTACACATATTCTTAGGAACGAAAAAAAAAGTTTGAGGATTTGAAAAGTATTGAAGAGAAATGAGAACTACATTAACGTGAATTGTGAGTTGTTTTTTTGTCAAAGGGACGACAACTTCATGGAACATTTCATATTTTAACTACAATATTGTGATACCCGGGCTACGTCAGTCTCAATAGGTATCACACACACACACACACACAAATATATCTTTAAATTCCTTGTTTTATTTTTTTAATGGTTGTTGTAGTCTTGGTTGGTTAGTGCTCTTTTTAATAGTCACAAGGTAGATTTTTTTATCAAATCTTTTTGTGACCATACAAGTTATCAGTATCAAAAAAATTTGAGTTTTGGGTAGTTTTCTCTTTTTTTTAAATCATACATAAACTTGAGTGGCGGGTTGGTTAACTAACGGTTCTCAACTGGTTATAATAGTTATAGGTTTTTCTTTAAATGAAAAATAAAAATAATTTCTTTCTGTTTTTTTTTTTAATTAGTTTTTTTAAGTTGATAACAACCTGCCTGGATGATAATGGAGTCATCCTGGTAGGTTATCAGATTTGGAAATTTCAATACTAGATGATTGCCAATTTAACCAGTTATCAAAAAAATTCATAAAATTGACTCGTAAGTTGTTAATAACCAGGTTGATACCCACATCGATAATCAATCATCTTCTTTCGATAATCAGCCAACACTAGTATATATATACTTGTCACATACCAGCCAAAAATCAGCCTTGGACCCTATTACCAGGGCCAAGCTCATGTGAAAGTTCAGAAAAAAAGACTCAATACCACTAGTACCAAGTTGGTATGTTTATAGCCCAATAAAACAAAATTGCAAGCATGCATTTTCATCTGGCATGATTATCATTCCTGGCCAGATGAAGGAAAAACTTGAAAACCACAAACTTTGGAAACCCTAAACCCTAGACTTGGAAACACTAACCTGAAACCCTACTATAAACCCTAAACTTGGAAACCCTAAACTTGTACACACACACACATGCGCACACACACTCACAGTTGTAGTTCTTCTTCACATAGATCTAAATTGAATCATGGTGCAAGCAACAAGCAAGAAAAAAGATTCAAGCCAAGTCATGATCTTCAGAAAAGAAAAAGGCCCATTACATACATATATACATACATACCTATGTGTGCAACTCCTCTCAGGTCACTCATAGTTTTCGGGTACTATTGACTGATGCATGAATGACTCATGCAATGCAAAAGACTTTGTTTCATCTGATCAGGAAAACTAATGCATTGTAATATATATATAGAGAGAGATAGATAGATAGATAGGTCTGAGTATCCACCCGTGAATCTTCTGAAATGAATTCAAGACATGTAAATTTCATGTATCTTTTGAATCATGTCTTCTCATGTTTTTCTTCTTTATCGGGATGAACATAAAGTAGGTTGAAGAATTGCAAGGATTGGCACTCCTTTGTAATAATTGTAGCTCATGAAGGTGAAGATCTAATGCATTCATCTTCGTCGCCAGTTGTTGTTATTATAAGACTTTGTTCCTCAGGCTTCTGACCAGTTGAAAAAGGGCAGAGCTGCTGCTGCTGGGTTTGATCTGCATCATCTCTGGTGGTGGTGGTAGTGGTGGTGGTGGTTTGAAAGATGTCAAGATTATTGTCATCCTCAGCAGCAGGAGCTGGAATCTCATCAATTTCGACATCCAAATTCATAGTTGTTGCTGCTGCTGCTGCTGCTGCAATGTTGGACATGATTTCAACTGGATTAAAGGAGACCATATTACTATTATTATTATTATCCCAATCATCACATGCAGCTTCAACAGAATTCAAGGATGGAGATGGCGGAGATGGGATGGCCACTCCTTCAGCTGATGTCACCATTGCAGCAGCTTGCAGAGTGCGTGATCTACAGCAGCTGCTGCTGCTGCGTGGCTTTTTCACAATCTTTTGTCTTCTGCAAATGGAAATTAGATTCATAAAAACAGATTCCATACATTGTACACCAGCACCAACAATAACACATGATCTTCATATCTACTTGCACAAATAATTCATGAAAACTTCCAACTTCAAAACATGCGATTTGACATTCTGAAGTCCAATTTTAAGAACTGTATACATTTGGAAAGTAAACTCATTTGATGGGCACCTGAATTTCAATATGATTCTGATGGAAATTTCCTGAATTCACTTAACACCATTCATGACCACAACCAAAAAATAAAGATTTAAGGGTTTAAGCAGCCAGAGATTAAATTACTTTCGCTGAGCAAGACAAGCAGCCAAAGCTTCTTCATCTTCATGTGATAACACACTCCATTTCTCTGACTCTCCAAATCCTTCCACATGCTGATCAATTTCTGGTAAGACAACAACAATTTACTCCTCAAAACTGTGGACATCACGCGACAACACGAGCCAGATCCACCCATGGATCCACCAGAGAAACTTGCATTCTTCAGCTACAATTTTTAAGCTTGGATCTAAGTTCATCAGAGGGGGAAAAAAAGAGAGAGTGCGTTGCCCAAGCAAGAAAGATACAATTTTTGATTAAATGAATGAATGACAGTAGCATACCTTGAACCACAACAACTTCATGATCATCTACACCTTTCAACTTCCAACATGCACTTATAATTCCAGGCAATGTTGTATCCCAAACAATTGCTTCTGTCCTCATTGCATCACATCTTGGACCTCCTGCAACTTTCCAAAAAAATTTAATATGTTTGAGGATTGAATTGGTGCATGATCTTGGTGAAGGTTTCTGCTAGGAGAGGATGATGACACATGATGAGCAATACCACCAACCAATTCTGCTCATGGGTTTACAATGGTAAATTGGTTTAATACTCACCAGTGAGCAAATGATGATCAATACCACTAATTGTGCTAATGGGTTTAAGGTCTAGTGTGATTTTATCAGTTTTATCCTCGTAAGTGAGAACATGATGATTGATACCACTAATAATTGTGCTCATGGGTTTAGGGTTTATGGTGGTTATTGATGTCTGAGTTTTGTCCTCACAAGTGAATAATGAAACTCAGACATCAAACAATTTTTTTTTAAATCTTGTGTATGTATAGTTTCTTAAAACTTCCTTGGGTAGTAGTACTCATGTGGCTGGATGTTCCAGTTTTTCATCACCTTTTTGCCTCCTGCTACATATTGGTTGAAGAGTGTTGAGTGCATCAAAATGGGGCTCGGGTGAGGGGAGAAGGCGGCAGCAAGTGCACCTCTTTTGTCACAACTCATTGAGCCTGTGGCTTCAACTGCTGCCACCATGGCTTTTGCAAGTTCTGCCTTCACTCTCAGCTTCTCAAGATGGGTTGATTGTTGTTTGGGAGACAACAATAGCCCTGAATTTTTGGTTTCTTCTACAAGTTGCAGTAATTCTGTTTCTTTTTGTTTTGCCTAACCAAAACATACAAAAGTTCATAAGCACAAATTTGCATTGATGTGTTCACAATTTATTTTCTGTTCTTGTATGTGGTATTTTGGAGAATGAATGAATTGTGCACGGGCTTTTCATTTCTCTCTAAATTTCCTTCCCACTCCAACCAAAATTTCCCATACTGGTTAGAAAATCCAACTACTAGAGACCTTGCATATCATGGGTTATCTCTAATATTTGTTATGAAACAAAAGGTAGGTGTCAAGCATAGCCACATGATGTTGGATTGGTTTCCAAGTATCTTAATCATTTTGCACAAGACAATGAACATTACACCACTATAGCACCTCTTTTCTTGCTGCAAATGCCTCTTCTCTTTGGTCCTTTTTGCTACCCTCAACTTCAGCAATTACAAAATCAATATGCTCCCTTGCAACCCTGCAAAAGTGAATTCTTTAGCATGATTGTTCTGTAATTTAGTTTCCAATCTGTTTATCAAGCACCTTTAAGAACCAAAGTTACTTCAAAAATGCTCTCACACATCAAAGGTACATGATTAAACCCTTGAACAATATCATACTAGACTTTTTTTATAGATTTACTTAGTGATATTATAATACACAAATTAAATGGCATAAGAACTTTGGAAATTGGAAATGACTAACGATAATGCTACACAAAACAAATTGAATTTATCAATAGGTTGTTCAATCGCATGTACGTGGTGGAAAGAACATCATCACAAAGTAATATGAGAAGTTGCAACTTTTCGTAAATCTTGAGACTTGAATACCCCTCCACTCCATGTCCTAGAGCTTTAGCAAACCCTTCCATTCCTTTTGGGAATAACATTGTGTGACATGATGTTGACGTAGATCCCATGAAGGATATTGAAGAAGAAGATGGATTGACATCTGCATGGATTTGACTATCACCGAAAATTTTGTTCTTACTCTCTGCATAGCCTATGCATGATTTCTTGCATAGATATTTTCTTAGAACTTCTAGCCATGAATTCTTGCTTGTTGCACTATATGTCACATTACATCTGCAATGACAAGAAATCTATCAATTTGACTTTGACAAGAATCATCAAAATTGCATCAACTCTACTTGGATCTTGCCACTACAAGGCCCAAGTCCCTCTTGAATCCCCTTCTTCTACCTAATCATCAATCCATTTAATAACAGGCAAGTACAATATAGCAAGGTAATCCACATATATCAAGAATGTTTTTGTAGTTTTGATTTATACAAGAAAAAAATTCAAGTTCATGGATAAGAGAATGAAGTGATTGTTTTGGTTCTCATAAATATATTCATGTAAGGTTGGAAAATACATACTGCTCATTAGATTCATCTAATATGATAGACAATAGTTCAACATGAAGTCGAACAAGTTGTGATTGTGCCCCACGCCTTACACTACAACCTTTTGCAATTTCTCGCAAAACCTTTTCAACTTCCCCTTGTTTCACATGCACAATCTAGAACATCCAAGATCATCCAATTTCATTTTTTGACAAGGTCAACATTCAAATACATTCTAAGTTGCATCACCTATTGAGTCTTAATAATCTTGTTTAAAAAAACCATTTGACACTTGTTGGGGTTATGTGACCTACTTTCTTATCTTATTTATCATTTTTAGTACATTTGGCCATGTAATATCATGTGACATGTGCCAAAATTAACAACCACAATGTAGTTATAAAAGTCATTTAAAGTTGAACAAAATAATAATAACTATAAGCCTAGCTTTAATACCTTGCCAAATGCACAACAAAACTCTACCAATTGCAAGGATAGCCCAATAGCATTTTTCGGAAGTTCAATGCCGCTAACATTTGTCAATGGTTCTCCTTTGGGCCACAAGATTTCTTCTTCATTCTCTACTTCTTCACACCATTTGTGATTCTGAGAACATTGTCTCAAAGATACATGTATCATTCACATGAGATCATTATATAAACTTGTTTAACATAAAACATGATTTTGACATTATATACATATGTATATGCTAACCTGACATGAATGTGGTAGAATTCTTGAAGGTCTTTTTGGTGTTTTAATGTTCGACTTTGAAGTTTTGAGCAATTCTTGTGGTAATCCATCCACCTTAGCCATTTGGGGTGTTAACGTCACTATGTCCCAAGCTTCCAAAATGTTTTTTTCCTCCAAATTTGTGATTGGGACATGGTCCTCTACCATTTCCATGCTAAGATTTGCAATATTAACATGTTTACATGTTTTTCTTTCCATCAATGTCATAATAGGATCTTGCCCTTTGTCATCATCAACTTCAAATGCATCACAAGCTTGGACACTTTCCTAAAGGAAGACATTTAAGTGAGAACTCCATGGGAAACATTAATATGACAAAGTGGTTTGGAACAACACACTAGAAAAACATAGAATGTCAAACCATACCACCATAAGACACATATAGTGAGAAAATATTGTTATATGCAATGTTGGTAAACCCATGCTTTCAACATTATCCCATTATCAAAATGATTTTTCAAAATTCAATCCAACATTAATAATCCACCTCTAATAAATGAAAATGACCAAGGAACCTTGAACACAAAAAATGGAATTGGATCCATACAATAGGTTACAATTTTGTATTACTAATTTGATCAAAAGTTAATTATGTGAAATTTATAAATTCACTTTAGCGTGAATCCTACTTGATATATTAACATTTGCAAATAAATATTTGTAAGGTGAAATGTGTAATAATGCAAATTTGTAATGTGTGGACACATAAGTTAATACCCAAAACCAAAATCAGCCATGTGTTGTGACATCTACTTTCATTAGGATGTTGAACTATACATTTTTATGTTTCTATTTGAACATGGCTTGGGCAAATTGACCTTTATAATATTAAATATTATCCAGATATAAGTAATATATAGCTTCTTATGGTTTTTGTATAATCATCTTCTAATTACTAAAAGCCCCTTATGCTCATTAATATTAGATAATTGAATTTTAAAATATCATTGTTCACATCAAACTATTAACTCAAAAAATATGTGACTAGATATGTACTCTTCTTATGTGTACCCATTTTTGAAATTGCTATCAAAGTTATAAAATTGCATATCATGCACTTTAAATATTATTTTCACAAATTCAAAATTCTCAAAACACCAAAATGTGATCTTAGGATAGATATAAAACAATATGAAAATAAATAAACAAGAACCACACTTGGCCTTTACAAAGTTAGCAAGAAAACAAATTTATGTATAGTGAAAACCTGGATGTCAACATGAATGTCATCTTTTTGTTCTAATATTGAAGTTGAAGATCCAAGACTTGTTACTCTCGTACGCACCAACGGCCTTGTGAGGGCCACACCAAGTTGGTTTCCTCTACATTTCAATTTTCAAAATGATCAAAAGGGCAATAATTTCAATTCCAAAGTGATTTAATATGATTAAATTTCACTATTGCTTTGGGTTGATCAAAGGTAAATTAACAAATATGAACTTATAAATTTACTTTGGAAATTATTTTATATTTCTTGGACATTCCCTTCTTGGTGGAATAAATAGGTACATGTAATTGTTCATTATTATTTATGATCAAGAAAAATAAAAGCTCTACACATATAAAACCTTGGGATGAATAATGAATTTGTCATGACAACACATAAATTTACAATTTGGTTAAATAATTATTTTCAACATGAATTATAGGCATGAAAAAAAAGAATGTTGCATTGCAAAATTAGTATTGGAATTTTTCATAACATGGTGAATGCATTTGTAGTTGTGGCATTTATGTGTACTCACAATTTTATTATCTAGATTTTTTAATTAAGATTTATTTTTCTTTGTGAAAGATTTTTGTGCAATTTTTGACCTTTTGAGCCCAAAAAAACATAGCTCTTATATTTAGCTTCTATGTCATTATCCACCCTCACCTATTCAAAAGACAATGGGGGCAAACTTTTTGAAAACATATTGAATTTGTCTTAGCCTCCTTACTATAAGGCACTACAAAATTGAAAGTGTTTTGCCCACACTGCCAAAAAAAGATTCACATAAAAAAATTCATGTGATTATTTATTACATCATGAACTAGTACATTTTTATTTTAAAGCTCAACATTGATTTAGGTGAAAATGTGAAATATTAGATTTGAATAACTTTGATCAATTATGATTTATCATTCCAAGGCAAGATTTTTTTTTTTTTTTTTGCTTGAGTATATTCATAATTAAATGTTTTTAATCGTGGTGTTATATGAACACGAAGTTGTTTCATAAGGTTTACTTGGAGGTTTTCATTAAAGAACAATAAGCAAATTTCCTTTAGGGTTCAAGATTTTGTTTATCACTTGATGGCAAGCTTGAACATTCTCAAAGTTTGAAATATGGGTATCATCAACGCAATTGTTTGCATCATTGTGCCAATTAGTTGGGACCTTGAAATCTAGGTCAATTTTCCTTTTGTTGATGCCTTCATGAACCTTTTCATGAATTTCACCCCCACTAGTGGCCTTCAAGTAATTTTCTTCCTTATGTGGACTTGATTGTTCACAATATTTTGATACACTACCTCGAGTTGTAGCACATGATACTTTGGCATCTTCCCCATTGTTACTAAATGTTGAACTTCCAGGTGTGATTATTGCATGCCCTATTTCTATCTTGGGCAAATTTTCTTGTTTTCGTCCCAATATTGACTCAACTTGAGCTTGAACCATATCACATATTGTATTTCTTTGGATTGTGTTTTTCTCTTCACTTCTTCGATCACAAAACTTCACTTCTTTCTCTTTAGAACAAGTAACTTTTAGAATTGATGGTGGAAGTGGAATTTTATGTTGAATTGTTTCTGTAATGTTCATTATTGCACATTTTTGGGGATGGGTAATATCTGTGTCAAGTTTTTGTGTTGCTTTTATGATTGAGGTTTTTTTCTTTGCCTTGAGTGACATAGCAAGTTCATATTTATGTGAAACCTTTTTGGCCATGGCTAAATACATCTTGCGATCTTGACATTTTGCTATAGAATGAATTTGATTTACTTTTGCACCGACTTTCATGTATTTGTTATGATGTTTAGTAAAGCTTGTTTTGTTTGAAGACTTTGAAAACAAACTTTTAGACTCATTTTCATTATTTAATCCGTTTACCAATTTGTGTTCTAAAGATTGTATTAACTTTTTTCGTCTTTTCCTCAAATGTTTGATAGGGGGTTCCAATGCTTGCAAGGGGAAAATACTTGAACTTCTAATTTGGACCTGAGAACATGATCTTGTGTAGGACTTTTTGGAAATGGAAACCTTATGAAATGAAATTTCTTGTTTATGTACTTTATTTGACACTTGATGTTGTGAAGTCTTTTTCGTAATGTGTGATATAATTTTTTGACACTTACGGGTCTTCAATTTGTTGTAAGATATAACTTTCCCTTTGAGCCAATCTTTCTTTTGCCTTTTCTTATTCATATCCTATTGCACAAATTACACAAATCGATGTGAGTTTCCATTTTTTGGGAATAGGAAATATATAGGTTTGTAACATTTAAAAATGAAATGGAAAACATATTAATTCACTATGCACATGAATTGACAAAAAAAATAAAATTCATAGTTTTTTTCCTGAAATTATTGAGAAAAACTAAAAAGGTACTAAAAGGTATGCACAATTGGAAAGAAACAACTTACAAGAGACAACCTTCGAAGTTGTGTTGAAGGTTTACCACAACTTAGAAGCTTTTTGGACATTGGTTTTTGTGACAATTTTCCCATTTGTAGGTGTACTATATTTTCCCTTCTTACTAGCTATATGAACTCTCCAACATCCCAAGGCAAGTAGCAATCATCATAACATATATGCTATTGAATCCTTTTGCATGTTAAATTTACATATGTGTAACTTTTTCAATCAATCAACAACATGTCTAGAAGACATTGCAAACAAAAACCCAAATTTGTTTACTTATTTTCATTCAATGTCACCTCTCCAAACTACATACGTCTCCAATTTAAAAACAAAAACTTGCATTCAAGAACTACAATCTGTATGCCATTGGTTGCTTGCTAGAGAAGTAATTTTGGGAAGACCTTGAAACCTTTTAGCATCAACATACATGCACTATTGCATGCTTTAAGGATGCACTCCTAATTTGCAACATAGTGCAAATATAGAATGGACTACATCTCACATCGATTTGCATCCTCATAGCTGCCTTGGAAGGGATATATTTAAAGGGGGGATTTGTGGGTAGCTAGGGTGCTACTAGAAATGCCCCTAAACATTGGATGTTGATGCTTAAATTACACTATGACATTCATATTCCTTGCTACCACTAGGGTTTAACAAGTTGCCCTTCTACATATGGCACCCTATTTGACAAGCAAATATGTATGCAAAACTCAAGTGTTGGCCAATTAGCCTAATCATTAGACAAACATAAGGAAACATTTACATCAAGTACAACAAACATGATATTAGTTTGAAAGGGCAAGACCTAGTTTGAAAACAAGGATTGAGGTGGAAAGGAGAGATTCTAAGGGACTTGAAAAATGAAAGATAAAGAGATGAGATAAGAATGGGCACCCTTTTTCAAGCATAATTTTCTACTATTTCATAGGCAAATTGACTCACCCAAAATTTTAGGAGCAATTTTAGGATCTAGAGTCCTAGGGACCAATCTTTGTAGTTTTCTCTCAACAAAATTTACTAAATATAATATCAAATACATATTATTCAATTACTGATTTTTCAACTTCATTTATCCATGACTTGTAAACCAATATTAACCAACATGTTAATATCCTTTTATTTCGACATAAATGACAATTCTTAAAGTAGATTAGACCCAAACTCCAAACCTATTAATCTTAGCATGTGATCACTTTGGTTTTTGGCACACCTACCGTGTTAAATTGTGTTGAAGGTCATTCTCTAAATTCTTTCATTTGCTAGAATAAAAGATAATATGGGATTCCCACCAACATTTGATTTTCCTTAAACAAAATCCACAACAAGTATACATTAATAACTACTAATAACATAGCTTGTGTTGTTCCCCCAAGTGTGAACTATTTACTAAAAGTTCTAATTTTTCCTTTCAATAACATTTTTGTAATTTAATTGAATTTCAAATCATAAAAACTACTCAAATTCATATGTCTCATAGATTTTAGGTCTAAAAATCTCCAAATTTCCTTCATTAAATCCTACTCCCTCCTTAAGGGTTTTCCAACAATATCAAGAGCAAGCCCAAAAATGTCCCTCATAGTTTTTAGTTTTGATTTAGATGAATTTTTAGTGAAAAATTTGTTCAATATTCAATAATTTCTCCAACATAGGTCAAAACGTCATGAAACCAACTTGATGCACACCCCCTAGTCATTGACAATTTTCCAACGGTATTAAAAGTGCATCAAAAGGTACCATGATTTGAGAGATTTCAATGTGACAAACAAACTACCATCCTTTGTAGATAGATGTATATTAAATTAAAATTTGAACTTAGCATATAAATTAGCCTTCTTCCACACTTGTGTCGCCATGCAAATCAATCCATGCATTAATTGGCTGACAAAAGTTAGAGTTAAATTCATTCCATCCTCTTAATGTTCCCACTAAAAAAACTCTATTTTCACCTATTATTTTGATAAGATCAATTGTATTTGAAATCCAAACCCTTACATAATAGGAACTTTCAAAACCCACATGATATTAAATTTATATAGGTTATTTATTACGACAAGTTTGAAACTCTATTAAATATTGTGATATATTTGTATTTCAAATCCAACCCACATTAAATAATTAACATATGTAAAACTTATATAAGGAGATCCACAAGTAGAAAAATATATTTACTCACAAGAATAATAATATTTCATCAATGCTTTAAATTTGGTGTGTAATATTACCTCCTCAATTTTGTGATGGCAATTGAAAAAGCCCAAAAAACCACCTTCTAGTGAACAATAGTGTATTCTGAATTGTTACCCTCCAAGTTCATTACATTTGCACCTTGTAATATTGGTCTTGAATTATCACCATTTGTAGCAATTCCCTAGTAATCAAGCATATAAACACATTTACTTAATTAGTAGTGTTTTCATAGGAGTGTAACCTTCTTGGATGACCATGAAATTTATGGGGTTGTGGACTTGAGGAACAACAATTTAGTAAGGCTTCTAAAGTATTTGAGGAGTCTCGTCTTAGGACGAGACTTGGTGGGTGGCCTTGAAGTAAGTTAAGTGTGAGACTTATAAAGATTGCACAATTGCATGAACTTAGCTTCCAATGTTTTATCAATTTCTGAAATTAATAGTAGCTCAAAGGAGTGAGCACTTATTTATGAAGGGATTTGTATTCAACACATCATGACTAAAGAAAAGTGATATAAATCCAATGAGAAAGTAGAAGAACAAGCTAAGAGTTTTTAGATTTTCTAGCCTAGGTCATTTTTCTAGCTTAGATCAGGTTGCTAAGTAGGCTAGTCTATGTTCCTAGGTAGGCTAGGGCTTATGTTTTTAGCATATAGGCAAGGTTTTAGACCTAATATACCCTAGGCTTTAATAGATTACTTAGCCTAGGCTAGAAGGCAATGACAATATATTATTTTGATATCTTTCATGACTACAATTGCAAAAGACACATGTTTTATTTGATTACATACTCATGTAGTCATGAATATCTTAAAATTATGACTACCAACCCAATCATGAATATAGTCACATGAATTGAGGTTTTCAATGGAGTTTTGAACCTATGTCCAGTAGGCATTAATCACACTTGACATTTAGTGAACTTGTTTTATTGTAACTTCCTAAATGTTCATATGTTCCATGTAAGGTTTATGCATTCAACACAAGGCCACATGAACCACCAAACTTAAATCTCACACCTTCCAATTGTATCCAACCATTCTAGAGTAGAGAAAAAAAAGGGGAGGTGATAATACTAAATTTTTAAATTTACAACTTGAATGAAATAAGATTTTAAACAAATGTCCATAGGGAATATAACACACATGAAACAATGTTAATGGTTGAAATTGATGATAAAAATATGATTATAATCCATAGATGGATGAGATGTGACAATGTCAATGAAATTATGTTTAGTAACAAAGAATTTCCAACATGTAAGTGGTGATATGGGTGACATTAAGTAAATGGATGACCTTTAAAAACATGGATGAAATTGATCACAATCACAAAAAAATTATATATATATATATATATATATATATATGAATGAAAGAAATGATGAATTATATCCAACATGGGTGAATTTGTGTTCATAAAATTTATCACCCAACCACCATAATGGTGGACAACCCACACTAAAACAATGAACAAGTGGATAACATGATGGTTGATGATCACACTAAAATAGTGAGAAAATAAAATCAAAGGTTTATTCACATGGCAATTCACCCTTTAGGTGTCAGTTATTGTAGGACCATAGCAGGACAATGAGATCACAACCTTATTAGGAATTATTTGACTCAACTTGTGGATAACATCCCATGAATGTCACTTGTTCTTTAGGTGTACAAACTAGCCCTATTTGTGAATGGCCCATGATTAAGGCAATAAGGTTACTCAAAGGCCTTTGTGCACCAACATATATACCCATAGTTGGTTTCAGCAAAAAATATATTACTAATAAAATGCTCAAAAAAATTAATAATTTTCACAAAGAGAAAAAAATTGTGAAGGAAAATGATTTTTTTGGGAAATATTTTGAACTATTCTTTTTTGGAAAATGAAAATTTTTAAATTAATTATTTGACACACATGTGCCCAAGCCACCAAGGTACTATGGTAATATCCAACCAATCACACACTACCTTAAAATAAAGTAATTTTTTTACCACTTTGTTTGCCAGCTCATAAAAAGGAAGAAACAATTCAAAAACATGAATAGTTGGCTAACACATACCAAATTCTTCTAACATTTCATTTCCTCTACTTGTTTTCTTACTAGTGTGTTATGATGTGTGACACCCAAACAAGTTCTAGTTTAATATATTATTATGTAATGATTAACTATTTATTAGGTGGAAGGATCAAAGTAAACATTAACATGTTCATTTTGCACCAAGGTTGTTTTCAAGTAGGTCTATTTTTACTTTTATTATTTTTAATTCATGTTTTCTATGGAAAAACCATATTAATTGTTGGTCAAAAAAAATTATGAATTATGACTCATCTATGGATAAACCCTAATTGAGCATGCAATAGCTTGGGTTTTATCTTGGCAACATATCATGTCAAGGATAGGTCATACATGTAGGTATGTATGATAATAGGTGATGACTTAGGTAAATAGATGCACATAAATGGTTAGTACCAATGTTGTGCATGTAAATAGTTGGATTGCACACCATGTAAAATTGTGTATAATATTACAATTACAAAAAAAAAATTATAGTTACAATTTCATGCCATGTATATTTTGATATTTACATTTACACGATGTCATGTAAAACGATTTGTTGCATAAGTGTAAATCACCTTGCAATATCCTTATAAAAGTATTGCACTATCCATTGTTCTTAAAGATTATGGTTTGTTGAAAAATGAAGGTATTGTATTTCACATTTTTCATTAGTGGTTATGGTTTTATAAAACAACAACAAAAAGACTTCAACAAAAGCAAAATGATAAGGGAGGAACTCATTTGAAACAAGTTGTTGATGAAGCTTGTAACAATGTTGAAGGTTGCAAACCATCACAATGTCATCATTGAAACCTAAAAAAATTGTAAATGAAAAGGAGTAACATGGGGGAGCTCACATTGAACTTTGCTTTGGAATACCAAAATGAAAGAAGTTGCAAAACAAACACAAAAAAAGGGAATGAAACATAACAAAAGGGGTAAAGTGTATTTAGGAATAAACATTCATTTGAAATAGGTTGTTTGTTAGAGTTTTCAACAATACAAAGAATTGTAAAATGACAACAACAATACCAATTATACTTGCAAACAACCTTTAACAAAACAAAAGGGAACAACATGGTAGAGATCACAACACCACAATGAAAGAAATTTTGCAAAATATCATTGCTCCATGCATACACTAACCTTCTTTTCTCTCTTACATGATTTTATTTTTGTTTGTAATGAATGAATTTTATTTTATTTTGGTTCAACATTGGTCTCCTTTGACTACTAAAAATGAGTCTTAAATGGTTGAGGTTGCTTAACCAATCCTTCTTGATTAGTGGACATGTACATTTTGACTAAAGGCTTGAGGTTTGAATCATGTGTATTTTTGAACCATTGAACTTGACTAAAATGACCTATTTGATAATTTACCAAATTAAACATCCTATGCTAGTTAATAGGCCAAATTAATTACTATCTAGGCTAGGTAGGTAGCCTATTATGTTTTTCTACCTACATATTTACCCACTTATCTGCGTATTACCAAAATACGTATCTACTATCCACAACTTACCTAGCAACTTACTTACTAATTACTTGACCATTTTACTTACCTGCATATGTAGTAGTGATGTGAAATAAACATGTGAAATAAAAAAAACTTGACACAAATTGCCACCTTTTGATGGTGCAATCCATTAATAAGGACTTGGTTTATCATTATGAAGGTGAGGGGTTTAATTCCTTATACTTGTAACTTATGTGCATGCCTAGGCCCTAAGGTAGGTAGGCTAAGCTAAAATAATAAAATAATAAAAGGTTAGGTAAGATTATTTAGCTAGGTCGGGCTACCATTTACCTACCTACTTGCAATTTAAATATATAATAATCTAAAAAAGAAATAAATTTAAATTTAGATAAACAACTAATCCAATGGTCGATTATTTGCTAGTCAAAATGATCGATCAAATAATCTCTTATTCTACTAGCCAAAAAGATCATTTGGTCACAACAGGTAGGTCCAAATTGACTCGTCTAGATTGACAAGATGGTGTTTTTTATGTCTATCCAAATTGGGTTCTTTATTATTGCATTTTTTAATCAATCAAACATTTTTTTGGAGTAGTTTTTTTTAAAAAAATAAAAAATCTTCAACCTCCTTTACATTTGGCACTAATGAAAAACAATTCCCAATCCTTCCAACCAAATCTTTTAATGGAATGACTATTGTCAAACTCGACTTGATATTCCAACAAGTTTTGTCAATTCTCACATCAACATTCTAAGGAATGTGTTTAGTAAAGGGCTGTCTTTACTACCTACCTACTAACAACCTGCTTGTGGGTTGTTAGTAGGTAGGTAGAAAATTAAAGCAAGTGAGCTAAACATCATGGTTATTAGCTAGGGAACTGAAACCCAACAGAAAATAGTTTCCTGACCACTTATCATCCAATGACCAGGAATCGACCCCACCTCCGGAAGTCTCTACCAGGAATTGGCCCACTTGTGTAGGTACCGTCTCATGTGTGTCAAAAGCTTATTCTTTCTGTGTGGAGTCCCAGTTCCACCTATTTCACGCAGTTTTTAGTGGGCTGCAATGATGAAATGGCCCACCTAAGTCCCCCCAATAGAGAGGTTTGCTTCATCTTCTTTATGTGGACCGGGCCAATGGCCGACCGCCCATGACCAAGGTGGTCCCAACCATGGTGCACGCAAGTGAGTCCCCTGAAGGCTGAAGTGCAATTGTCTTTGTGTGCCACAATTACAGGCCCATGGTTAAAATCATGCCTTGCAATGTGTGACTGGAATTACCTACCAAAATTTACACATCATTCTCTACTTAAGATTACCTACTTGAACCAAGTATAGAAATTTGGTGATTTTTCTCTTTTTTGTTTTTGTTTTTTTTTTTTTGCCAATGATAGAAAATTCCAAAATTTTAATTGCTTCTATTTTAATTTTTTTGAATTTTGAAAATTTCTTTTTGACAAAAATTTGGCCATTAAAAAAAAAGGCTAGCCTGGCCAGCCCACAATAGGTGGTACAAAGGGTCAGGATGAACCAGTACTCCCCACCAATGCACCATGCAAGATGGATTGTATGGGGAAGGAAACATTTCTACATCGCATTCCCATCCACATAGCTAACCATAGTACTAACAATCCACATGCATCTCCATACCTAGCACCTGACAAGTGTCTTACCTACATACCTAGTACCCACTTACATTACCTACTTACTTATGCCACTTTTCCACTTACATAGGTAGGTAGCTAGGTAGTGTGAGGTGGAAGTAAGATGGATGGTTTTAAGATAGGTAACCAAGGTGGAACCTTGGTGATTCATTAGTTATGGTTCATCCACAACTATGTCATTAGTCATAATGGGTTTTCGATCATTGGTGCATTGGTGGGTGTTGGATGGTGTTTTGTTTCATGACAAAATTTCATCAAAAAGCGAAAACTAAATTAAGGTCAACAAAACCCCCCCTCAAAAAAATGGAGAGATTGATTTGAAAAAATAATCAAATATTGTTTGTGCCATGAGCAATTACAACCAAATCTCAATGAAATGACTTTGTCATATCATCACTATTCAACTATTCACATCTATTAAAACTACTCATTAGATAACTACATCACGTACACACAAATAAAGGTGAATTGTTTGGATATCAACCAAATTTGCCTTCAATTTGCTAGGGTTTTATCATGCTCATTATGATTTTCATGGTGAGTTTATTAATTGTACAAAGGTAGCTCCATTTCATTATTCAACTACCATGGCTCATATTTGTGAATCCACATTGCACAGTGCACACACATAATTGTTGTATTTGAATGTGTTCATTGTTTGGCCTTTTTTGTGCTTCCAAATTGTGAGATATTTTTTAACCTTATTCTATACTATTCTATGAGGAATTGGGAATCAAGATGTGTTAAAATGTTAATGACCGACCATAAATTGTTGGCGAATCTTTCTTAATTTGTTCCATTGTTTACAATCACACATAGGTTTTTCAATCTACCTCGATCTTGTGGGAAATTTTGTGTTTTTAAAAATGAAGTTGTTGTGGTGTTGTGGAGTTTCTTGAAATTCTTGCTTTTGATGTTTGAAAGTTCAACTTAAAGTTGGCAACACAGTTCAAATTATTAGTGGTAACACTGTTCAAATTGAAGTTGAGATTTGGTTAATTGACTTTGGTTGTGCAAAGGGTTCATTGGTCCAAACTAGTGTTATGTGGATATTTGAAAAATACATAAACTTGACCGAGATATCAAGTTGGATATCAAAGACTTTTTGCATTTCCTTTTGTTGCTTGTGTTATTCTTTCTTGCATGTTTGTGCTCTTCTTTTGCACTACTTATTTAAAAGAAGAATTAAAAGATTACTAGGACATGTTTGAGCGAAATGAATTTATGGACATTTAATTTCATCCCCTTTTACATGGATTTTTAATTTATAATAAAATTGTTGGATTTTATTTTCTGGTATGTAATAACTGCCTTGAATATTTTGCTTATATTATTAATCAAATATTATTTTATGAGATATTTGGCATAAAAAAATTGATCTTAAGATTTTTTTTAATTTTAAAAAATGATAACCTTGTTAAATACTTTAAATGGAAAAAAAATTAAATAAAAAGATTTAACATGGTTCTTAAAACCTATTTTTTTAATTGAAATCGATGGATATAAAAAGAATGATATATATTCAACATTGTTCAAAACTTTAAACATGGTGAAAAAAGTCATTTGTACTAAAAACATTATTTCAATAACATTTTAGTAGTTGTAAAATAGGGTGACTCATTTTTTGTGTCACATTGGACTTTTGTAAAATTTACTTTATTCAAACAAATGGTAAAATTATCAATGTTGCAAAAAAAATTTATGGCTTATGGTTGCCAACTTCAATAAAAATATGTACATGATGAAATTCAAGACATATATACCAAGCTCACAGTAATGGGCTTTAAAAATGAAATCATCAATTGTGGTTTGAATTTATTTGAAAATTTGAATGAACTTTTTAATATCATTTTGTCTCAAAATCTCTTATATGGACTCAATATGTGATACCTTTTAGAAAATAAAACATTTATAAAAATGTAAACCAACAAATAGTTATGAACTATGGAATGACCAAATTTGGACCTTAGTTTCAAAAGTTTTTATCTCAATCATTTTTTGTTGTCCATTGATGTTTTTTTTAACACATGTATGTCAAAGAGCTGTTTAGTTAAATTCTTATTCACCTAAACGTTTTTAGTTCCTTAATTGTCACATAATTCACACTTAACATTGGTTTTTAAAATGTTTTCCCATTTTAATGTTAAAATATGACTTTTGGGAATGTTGTGTCCACCAAAATTGAGTCATCTCATCTTGGAACCATGTTGATGATGGGGGGCCATAGAAGTTGCCTATTCATCCATGTTCTCTAGTTTTGAAATATTTTCTTTTGAGGCTTCATCATTTTGCATAACTAATGAAGTGATCATGCTTCAACATAATGACCCTATATTGGTTTTAATTTGCCTAGGTGGATTACCACCTATATCCCCTCAAATAAAAAAAGAATATCACGTTGTCAAGGTGTTTGATAAAACACCAACATAAAAAAGAAGAAACAAAACTATGAACTTAGTCACAAATGTCAAGATACTTAGGTGTCACAATTTCCATGGGCTGAGATGTTACAAGGTGGTGATGGTGAATTTGAACATGTCCATTGTTTAATCTATAGTGTAATGTATAGAAAGGAAAATTTGTTAAGAACCAATATTGATAACCTTGCAAAAGATAAATTGAAAAGTTAGGCAAAGAAAAACTTGCCATTGTTGGGTGTTAAGAAGACCAATGGTACATAAACAAGAGGTGTGGCCACCTAAAGAACATGCCCATTTACACATATTAGAAACAACAAATGATTTTGTAGCAAGTTCAAGACACCAAATGTGAAAGGGTCACAAGAAACAACAATTTGTCACCATATTCCACCTTTTCCAAGTTCCAACATGGTATGCTAATGTTAGAAGATGAAACTTTGGAGTCTCTTTTTAATTTCTTTGGTATTCTAAAATTGGCCAAGAAACAATGATTAGACAACATTGGTTGGATGATGGCAAAATTTATGCACAAGAAGTCCAAAAAAGTTATTGGAAATGCAAAATTTCTTTCACTAATATGTGACGAGGGTATCACATTTGATACATAGTGCTAGCATTACTAGGAAACATGAGTTTAGTTCGTTAACCCATTTCATTATGATGCTTCAAATGTGAAATGTGTTCATTAACTAATGTTTTAGCTTGCTATGATTTCACCATGGGTGAAGTCATTTACGCCTACTTCATTAATGTTAGTTTTTTTGCTATTCATTATTTATAAATTAGTAATATATATATTTATTGAATGTAAATGTTTATTAATGTATTAAGATTCAAGAGATTTGGTACTCATAATTTTTTTAAAAACATGTTATAGTTTGTTATAAATTTATTTTCATAAATGAAAAACCCTTTCAAAATAAAATAAAAATAATTCAAAATAAACTCTAATGCAATTTACAATACCAAAAATGTTATGTCTATAAACTAGTAATTAAAAAGTTTACATATAAAATTAGTACTTTACATAATGTTAATAATTTATACAACATTATATAGTATCTAAAATAACATAATATTATGTGTTTAATAGTTTTATTATCATGTTTAAATTAATTATAAAGAAATTATAATATATTTAATATATTTCTATACAATTTTTATTTATTAAATATATGCTTAAAATTTATCAACAATCAAATATTTTCTAAAACAGAAAAATAATTTTTCAAAGTAGATTTATTCACAAAATATTCTATTTGTAAGATTTCGTCAAAACATATTAAATAAAAAAATTCAAATGCACTTTCAGTCAACTTAGTTGATTTTTCTTTTCTTAAAATTTTTATGTGTGAAAATTTTGGAAAAGTATATAAAGTGGAATTAATGTTTTTCATTTGGAAAAATAGTTTAAAATGGAGTTTAAATGTTTTCATTTGGACATGGTATGAATCATGGGAAAGATAATAATTAAAGTTGTTTTTTGCAAAACATTAGGAATAAATAAGATAGTAAATCCAATCATCACCCCACTTATTTTATATCAAATGAGGTGGTTGGATGGCAATAACAATGACCTAACACCTTAAAATCCAAAGTTCAAAGCTTGGTAATTATTTTTATGTTGTCAAAGGTGTATGTTGATTGATTAATCCACATCACATGTTGACCAAATGTACATAAAATGATGATTAAAATATTCGAATTAATAATACATAAAATAAAAAATAGATTAAAATTATTTTATTTTACATTATTTAAAAAAAAGTGCCATGTGAATTTTTTTAATTTGATTAATTCTTATTGAATTTTCTTGTCTATACCAACTCACCACCAATCACTAAAAGATGTGGTGAATTCACAAGATTTTTAATTAAACGAATTAATGGTGATTTTAGCTAAATGATTAGTAAAATTCCTAATGAACTAGGGACACATCCCTACTAGTGTAGATAAGTTTACATGCATATGTTGTTAAGGATCATATATGCATTTTGATGTTTGATTTGGAACTTATTGCCCAAAATGGTGATAGCATCAAATGGACCAAATTTATAATCCATCTTTCATAAACAACAATGGAGTATTTTTTATTGATGTTGCTAAGAGGTTATTCTCCTTTGGAACTAATGGAGTAAATTTTTTTAGGTAAAAAAATTTGTTTAATTTATTGAAATGTGTATTTGTTTTTTTTTCCCCCATATATATGTGATGTTATTTCCATGTCTAGGTCTTAATTATGTTGTGTGGCAAGGTGCATGTAATTGAATTACACATCAAATACAAGTTCAATAATCTCCTCATTTAGACAAGATCCATTGTTTTGCACACTGCACCAACTTAATAATGTAGGTTTTGAATCATTGCATGTGGTATCTCATATTTAGTTATTGTTACATTCTTAGTACACATTCTTCAGTCATAGTCCAAAAAAGGCACTTTAGGTTTACCAAATTTGTTACATTGCTATAAATGAATGGAAACAAGATCTTGCAAAATGTTAAAACCCACTAGATTTCTATGTTGTCACTTGGCAAGATAGTCTTGTTAAAATACAAGCCACTTTTAGTGGAAAATTGCTCAAGACAATGCAAAATTGGCTACAACAATTTTGATTTGGTTTTTGATGTCCATTTGATTGTCAACCTAGCTTGTTTACTACCATTGCTTGAAATTGTCCATGTTTTGATTAAAATTTCTCAAAGATGGGTTGTTTTTGTGTGTGATTATATTATTGTTGTAAAGCTTTGTCAATCACAATTGCATTCTTTGTATGATACCCTTGAGACTACCTTCATTTTTTATATTTTTAAGGAGTTCAAGGATCTTGTGGCTTACACACATGCTATTGGCTTACAATGGATATCACCAATGATAAACATGCAGGAGTCACTCATGGAATATCTTTTGTTTTGTTTTTATAAACACACAATTTATGTAATTTACACTTCATTAGATTCAAGGATTGCTTGCCCAATCAACTGAAATATTTTAAAGCTCATATTGCATGACATTGCCAAAAAAATTTGCATTGGTATATTCTACTTACCAAGTTTCATTCTTCTGCTTTGAATTTTGGATATGTTGCAATGGTTTTATGATTTATATGCCATGTCACTCTCCATTTACTTTATGATGTGATTCCATTTTCAATATTTTTTATGTGATTTATCTTATGATGCCAATGCCATTTTAACTTAGGCTACTTCCATAGTTATAATTTTTGGTAATGATGGCCTTGGTTATTGACGTGTGTGGTGCCCACCTAATGACATGGCTACATGATATCAGTGTACATGTTGTAGATGCATTCATAAATGAACTAATTAAACAACTTCTAATTAGGTTTCTTATGGATGTCATGGGGCATTTGTTATTCACAATATTGACTCTATTAACTCGATTGTGAAAAGGATTTCACTCATCATTTGGTATACATTGAAGTTCATTATGCTCATGAACATACATTTGGGTCTACTACTTCTCCCCTTGTTTTGTCTTTATTCAACTTGGACATTCAAGTTAACATGTTCAAAATCTCAACAAAAGCCAATTTTCCAATTGCTGTGAAACTTCTTTTTGCATCAACCCCCTTATGCATCTTTGGAGAATGCTTTATGTTTCTTCCATTTTGAAAAGTAACATTCCTAATTATTTTGAATTTGCTAAAATTGCCACAATGCAAGTGTTGGCATATGTGGAAGATGAAAGGATAAGTTCAACATTGTTTTTCATGAAAAACAAACTACGAAATTGACTTACAAACCACCTACAAACTAGTGGGGTGAAAGCATGGTCAAGTAGACTAATTAGTGTACTTTTTTGGGTTGAATTACAAGTCATTTAGAATAAATCATGAAATTATCAAACATGTAATTTGGTTGGGTACAAAGATTGAAGTGAATGTGGTTCTTGATTTAATGTGAAAAAATACAATGTCCAAATCATAAAAATAAAATGGAAGCTTTAAATTATACCATGGATTTTGTGAAAACTTGTAATTTAGATATGTTATATTTGGTTTTTGGAAATGAAGTAAGTTTAAAACATTTTATTTTTTATTTTTCAATTACATTATTTATACACTTTTATGATGCAATTTTTTTGCATTCCTATAAAATTTACAGTCTTATAATGTTAATTGAGGCTTCATGGTTTTGCATAATGATAGGAGGAGTTTTTGAGTTATTTTCATGTTTAGATGTGAAAATCCCTACTTCCGAATTAGAGAAGAATACTTTTGTGGTCTACTTGATTGTGCTTTCACCCAATGTCAAAAGTACTTTCAATTATTCTACACTTTAGAGAATGTTTTTTCTTATGATGTTTATTGTGAGTAGTGGTGGGAGGCCAAAAATCATTGTCTTGAGGTTAAATAGTGACCACAACTTGTTAATGTTTCAACTTAAACAAATTGCTATGATTTGTTGAGTCTTTGAGTGATTATAATGCAATCAATTTTTTTCTCAAGGATTTCCACCTTGCATTTTGACCTTTCTCTTGTAAGGAATAAATCTATTTTTTCTTTGCTTCACGCCATTTTGATTGAATTGTGGGTATTTGGAGGTGTGAGGACTCAAGAAAATTGTAGTTTGTTTGAATAGGGGAAGATACAAAAAATGATTGAAATGTTGTTCAAACCCATTAATTCTTTGATGTGATAATCCAAATGAACACTAGTGCTTATGTTGGTGAAATGTTTTTTGTTTCAAAATGAACTTGTTAACTTGGTTTTCAAAGTTCAAGTTTTTCATTTATAGCCAATAATCTATATTTTAAATTATATACATATGAAATTATATTAATATATTTTCAGTTGTTATATTTGCATTTGGAAAATTCCAGTTGTCATCAATAGTGCTATATTTTTGTAATGAGATATAGCCATATTGTAGTTTTTAAAAAAAATCTTTCGTGCTTGTAATCTAAAATCTAAGTCAATAGTTAGTCACAAAGACTTAAATTTTAATTATCAACATTCACCACACACTTGAACAAAAAATCACCCATACTAGCCATCCTTTCAATTTTTTTGGAAAAACTTAATAAAAAAGTTCCAATGCTTGGTGACATACATAATCAAAAGGCAACACTCAAAAACAAGCAAAATTCTATTCAACAATTTTCATAAAATCCAAAAGTAAAACAACATGTTTTTCCATTGTTGTCACATGAACATAAAAGGTTGGGACTATTTTATCGTTGCTCCTTGGAGTGTTATAACACCACCACATGGAATTCAATCCTTCAACTTCATTGACTTTCAATCCCCAGGGTTGTGTAATTCCTAATTTTTAGTGTTGGTTTGGTATCATGTATTTGTTATACTAATATGGTCTTGATATATGAGTGTGTCAAAAATGTTACTTGACTAAAAAACTAGTATTAGAAGACCACTAGGAATTTTATACCAATATGACTTTATAACACATGCATCATGAATTTGAGTTGTGCTTGCATGTTTATTATTACACATCAATTGTTATACATAGTGAAACAAGTATTGATAAAAGTTCAACCAAGTATTTATCGATGTTTCATATTCTAAGGTCATGTATGACATCCACCAAAAAGTTAAACAGACAAGCTTGAGCCCAAGCAATTAATGAAAAATGCATTGGAACAAAAAAAAGTATATTAAAATACCATTATACATCAAAACTCAAAACCCAATCTATAAATTTATGCTAGGCTTAATGGCTACAAATTACAAACACATTAGCCTTTATGTCAATGGTGTTATCTAAATATTTTTAGCAATTTTTAAAAAGATGGAATACATTAAAATGCAAGTATTATCTCTAGCATGACCCTTTACAATTCATGCACGTTTATAAATAAATAAATATAGATGGTTTCTTGTTGCAATCCCCACCTCAAGCTACCGCCATCATTTTACATGCCAAGGAGAGACTCCTTAATATAAATACTAAGCTTGGTATTTAAAATTTTATATCAAATTGTTATAATTTCTCCAAATGCCTTTCAAGGGTCAACTCAATATTAAGCCATGTATTTTCACAACAAATTTGAACTTGGTTTGATTTTCAATGTAGCAATATTGATACCATTGTTGATACCAATTTTAAATGTATATACCATACCATTGTTGGTAATTACAACAAAAATATCATTGTAAACTAAAATTCAATATGTTACAAACATGTTATACAAAACCAAAGGTGGAAAGGTCAAAGTCATTTTCCAAAAACTATGATTGACATGTGACATTCATGTGTTGGTCTGTTACTTCAAATTTTTCATTTTTCGTACCCATTTTACAATTTTGTGTTAGAAATATATTTTTTTGACAACATCTTGATCCTATATCCTTATGCATCCACACATTTTAGCACATAAAAATAATAATTTTTTCTTAAATAAAAGTTTTCAGAATTCATAATTCCAAGGCCAAAAACATGTTTGAATCAAAAGTTCCAAAGTGTGTAAAGTGAATAAAAAATTCACCAATTTCACCTCATGTTGTTCTTTTAATAATCAACATTATTGAAAGGGAATGGTGCACATTTGATATGAAAAAAGAATGTTTGAACAAGAAGGATTATCCACAATATGGTTTTGAGTGATCTAGACATGCAAAAGGACTTTTGAAACATGATCATTGATTTTCATCAAATTTTTATCATTGACATTTTGCAAGTAATGGAATATTTGAAAAACAAAACAATCATCCAAATTATTGTGTTCCCCTTGGGATTCTATTACAATAATATGACATTGCATCAATGAATGAAGGGGGAGAAGGCGGGGGGGGACTCTAATCAATTTGGTTGTTTTGTTGGAGCTTGAATGCATTTTGTAGTTGCCTATAGATATCAAGTTTCTTGCTAGGTTTGAATTGTTCCTTTGTTTTGTAGTTAAATGAAATATTGTTCTTTTAAAATTGTGGTACATGGTGATCAAATCCATTTGACAAGCCTTGAAGGAATGTGAAATTTAACATGTTGAAACTATTGTCACCATTACTCATGGTTGTTCCATTGTTGTGTGCCTAAAAGGCACATAAGTTAAATTCTCTTTAAAAAGGCGAAGAAATGTTACTATACATATTGTCAATTCATTTGTTCTAACTTCTAAAATTACTTATAATATGTAGGAATTTGCATGCACATAATATTTCTTTAATTGATTATTGTGACATTGTATTATAAACAGAAAATTACATGTAAATGGGTCTGATGGTCTATGCAACTATACATATTTTTGTTGTCTAGTAATTTACATCTAACACCTAATGAGGATACATTCAACCTCAATGCTTGAAATTTGCCTTTGTAATGTTGTTACATTTTGTTAGAACCTTGATCAAATTGCATTATTAATTCCACATTATGTGATTGACAATACAATAATTTATGTGATAAGGTCTAACTAGTACACTTATAATTGAACTTTGAGATCTTTTAAATTATTTTGACCCTACAAATCCTTGTTAATATTTGTTAATATTTTAATGTTTTTTGCTTTGTAATATAATTACATTGGGTAAACACAAGGACTAGATTGTGTTATTAATTCACCTTATGTTACAACATATGGTTACTCTTTAATAAAATTTACCTACCAATGCCATTGAACTTTGATTGAGCCTTTTAAATTATTCCTTCCAACATCTAGTTAGTAAATATTTTTCAACATTTACAACAAATTTATAACTTGCCTGCATTATGTAAAAACCAAGATGTAATACCATTCTCCTAGTTCCATCATATGTACAACATGATAATTGTTTGTAATAGGGATGGAATAAACATGCCATTGTAGTTTTAAAACTCTCAACTTCTTTTGTAATTTTCATTTGCAACATGCTCATACATTTAGATGTAAAACCCAACACTAAACCATGTGCACATGTAACTTTCATGCAAAACTCACAATTTTAATTGGCTTAAAGTCTCCCTTGCACTGTTCGGGTCCTTATTTTGATTCATTCATTTTTATTGCAGATATGCCATTCCAAAATAAAAGAAAAACATGTGCATAACCATTTCCCAAAAAAATCAAACCCAAGTGTCATTTATTTTATTTATTCTTCACATTTGGCACATTAAAAAAATCACACATAATCAACTATTATATATTTAAAAATCAACCTCAACATGCATTATCACCACTCTAAACAAAAATAAAATTACCATTAGATTTTCAACCCCTTCACAAAATAAACCCAAATACATATTTTCCCAATCACCCAAATGCAATTGGTACACATGTACAACAAATTTCAACAAATTTTGTGCACTTCAATCAATGTGTCCCTAAATCCCAAAATAAATCATGGCATAGGCTCCCAAACATGTAATTACATAACCACAATTGATAGAATTAGCTATCACATATCAAAAGTGTAGATATTTTTTTAAAACCCTTAGCAATGCACAAAATTCAAACATTTTCCCCAAATCTCCACAATATGATTTCACAAGTCACAAGGTCACTTGTGATCAAGTGCACAAGTACTCAACTCCACTTAAATCATTAATCAACAATCTTTTAAAGACCTTTAGACCCATTCCATGCTTAGAACATTTTAAATATCTTGACAATTATTACAAATATTTAGATGCCACTCATTTTCTTGGAAATTTTTATGCCCAAAATGTTCTCATTAATCCAATCTTGATTAGAACCATGGCAATTCCTTGTTATGTCATAATGTTCAAACCATTCTTCTTTTTATTACTGGATACCTTGTAGTTACTAGACAATCTTGTGTAGCAAGAGTTCTAAGGCTATTATCCAACTACAATGCATATGCACAAACATTTAGTTGATGTAATTATAACTTCAAAATCAACACATTTTGTTTGTTTTCTCCAAACAGACAACTTCACCACTTTGCAATAACATCACAATACTAATCTTTATGTATTCTACACACAACATTAAATTCATTGCCATTTCTAGCATGTCAAGTGTTCCAAAAACATCAAACAACTATTTGCAAAACACAAGTAAAGAAATAAAAACCTTTAAAATGTACTCCCCTTCACATCATGATTCAACTTCTAGAGCTTTTTAAAGGCTCAAATTGCTTTTAAATGTTGACATCAAAACCCTAAACTAGTTTACTTTCACATGTTGTCATTTGGGGTCACAATGGCACTTCTTATGGTTTTCTTTCACTATTAGGTTTTCTAAAAACTTGTATTTATCAAAGCGCCCAAGATGTTTGTTTTAGAATTGGTTTTTCTTTTCATGTAGATTGTGGCACTTTTTATGGTAGGATGAAAAGAAACATAGACATAATTTATTTTTCTTTCTTTCATGACTTAGACATATAAAAAATGAATTTTTCGTGAAACCTCTAAAGTTAAGATCACTTCGACTTGAATAATATGAGATTGATGACTTTAGAAGAGGTTTATTGTATTTTGGCCTACCAATAGGTCATATATTGAGCTTAAGGTCCCAAAATGTATATTCATGTTTGGGAGTTTTTGAACTAGATAGTTTGATTAAATGTTTTGACATTGCTTTTTGACAAAGAATGATTATTGTCCTTTCATCAAATTCGAAATTGGCAATTTTTCATTGAAAATACATACTTCGTATTTGCAAAACATGGTCTTCCAATTTTTTGTCTTTAAATTGTTGTATATCATAAATACTTGCCACCTAAAATATCAATGAAAACAACACACGATGATAATTTGATTGTAGTTGAATTACAATACCGGTTTTATTAATTCCACATCAATCTATATGTCTTGTTGTATCTTTTTGTCAAATATTAAAAAAAATCAAAATCAATCTTAATCCAAAACAGTCACATTCAAAAGTATTACACAAGTAAATAATTTCTAGTGAAAGTTCAATGGGACATAATGAACTAGATTGTGTAATGAACTCAACTTATTACGAAAGTCATTTTGCATATGATAGCTAAATGTGCAGTATTTGCATTGAAACATCTTTAACATTCATTGCAAAAATATATAAACCATGTTGGAAGTTTTTTATATAGGTACTTGAGGAATGCAAATTGTCTTCAATCTCTTTTGCCCAAAAGGAGGGAAAAAATTGGAGAAAATTGAACACTTTTGAATTGGTTTACAACCAACCCTAAAGTTTGACCGGTTCATTTCATACCCATCCAATTGTGTTGTGATGTAAAAAATCACGGTATGTCCCAACATTGAATATTTCAAATCATCACAACCCTCCCTCTTGTGCGCAACCAATATTATTACCGAAACTAATAAACTCTTTGCATTCGAAACTATGAAGAAAACCTCTAATGGCATAAAGGTGCAAACAAGTATTCGGTTAGTTCCTTATGATTCTCGACCTTGTTGGAAAGGTTCAGTGTTTGCAAATACAATCTCTTTCAAGTTCCACCCTAATATTAAGCCTCAGCAAGCAAATATCCAACAAATAATTTGTACTCAAATGAAGCATAATCACACATAGGTGTATAAGACATTTGCGGAGGCCTTCATTCGTTAGCTGGAAAACAACTTCCATCTAGCACAATATGAACCTCTTTTCAGCAATAGTAAATATCCAAAACTTTTCCCCTTGGAGATGGGAAATTACCGTGTCCAAATTGAAACACATCTCACAAATTCCTTGTATTGACATATCACTTGGCCATATATTTAACTTACTTGTGCTATGGTAACTAAATGTTTTCCCTCTCCTGATTCCCCCTACTTTTTCCGGTACCCACACCCTCAATCTTACAAGAAGGGTTAGCCCATGACTAGTAGGGTTAAGCGTTTGAACCCAACTTGTGAGTTCCCTTTGGGGTGCAACAATTTTTGAGCCACACCACCAGAATGAGATATCCTTTCCCAAGTTGATATTGTGTCAGAGTGTCATGGCTGCCAAAATTGCCCAATGCTACTACTACACGCAGAGTTTTTTCAACACCTAAAATTGTGAAAAACTTGCTTGCTAAAGAGGAGGGTGTAAGTAGAGAGGCAATACAAACCGACTGACATATCCCCAAGTGGAAGAGAATTAGTCAGCTGCAAAACAGTTTGTCATAACAAGAAGATTTTTCTAAGAAGATTTTTTTTTCTTGTGTAAGCACAATTTCATATCGATCTATCTATCTGATGGAAGCAAGCCGTTGCAAAAGGAGATCAAAAAGGGGGTCCCGGTCAAGTAAGCTAAGACGGACAAACGCAGATGAAACTCCAAATGATGGCCCTTCACGTGTTGCAATACCATATTTGAGTAGTAGTTCGCCACAATCTTGCCCATTTGTGCACTCGAGCCAAAGAAAAGCTGCCAAAACAAAACCCCCAAAAAAAAAACCCCACCCAAACCCAAACCCAAACCCAACACATCACATTTAGACAAAACAAAAAAGAGACCAAGTTTCTCAAATTTGCTTCTGCAAGCAATTTTTTGTACATTTCAAGGATAGTCATATCATCTCTCTGAAGTACTTGCACCTGCCACAATACTCTGGAATTGATCCCCTGACAATGATCTGATCCTTGGAAATAATATTATGTCTGATTGATGGCACGGCACAAAAACAAAGCTGGGATTGAGGAAAAAATAAAAGGAAGTTGCATACCATGCTCCTTTCAGGATCTCTACCAAATAAATCATTGTACATACTTCCAAACCATATATTTTCTCAATGAAGTTGCGCACTTAACAAATTTGTGTCTTCAATTGTTTGGGTTTCATCCATTTAAATCATGAAATTAGACGTGGTATAATTTTTTACCATAGTTTAACAATGTTGGGTTTCATCCATTGCAATGGTGAAATTAGATGTGTTGTAATGTTTACCATAGTTTAACAATGTTGGGTTTCATCCATTTCAACGGGAAATTAAATATTAATATGAGGTATAATAATTTTCCCTCCACAATTGGTGATAAGATAGATAGATAGATAGATAGATGTGTGTAACATATTAGGTTATAATACATACCTGGGTTGGGTCGAAAAGCTTTGCCTAAGAAGGTGCAGAATGCCTCATCATAAACTGGCAGGGTGAAAAGAGAGTTGCCTTCCAATACAGACACAATCCTTCTCCATCTCTCCTCCAAAAGTGCCTGGATGTAGTGAAAGAATGGCATCCTTGGAGGAGCATCAGAAGACCTTGTTGGAATCCTTTCAATATCTACAAACCCAATCCTTTCAGCATTTACAGACCCAATTTGTTTGCTGCTGCAATCATGTCTAAGATGATCTTCTTCTTTTTCTTCACCATGATGATTGACCTGCTGCTGCTTGATTGCTTGTTCCTGTTTTTTATAACCATCGATGATGGTGCGGATCAGTGTAAAAGCTCGCCTTTGTGCATCTTGTGACACACCCAATGTGTTCACTCTGATATATTCAAACATCTTCATTGCAATTCTCTTGTCTTCCACAATCGCCCAACTGCAGCAGAAAAGTCATTCATGCCCACAAAGACTCCTCTTAGATAGATCACAGCTCTCAGCAGCTTCCATAGGCTTCAGCCTTCAAAGTACATTTAAGGTCTGGGACCATTGCAGATTATGTCATTTTCTCAACCACATTATATGACATAATCTTCCAGTGGTGATGATGATCAGACACTCACAATAGGGACTAAAATTCTCTGTTGCACATGAAATTTTTTTTGGGTTGAATCTACCACCCAAGACCTTAATGTCATGGAATGGTCTCACCCTTGTGCATTATGTTGGGTGCATCACCTAGATTGCTATAACAGGCTTGCTTGGCACCTTAATCAACATAATGGGCACAGACTTGACCTTTTTCCATGTGGTACAATTTTTCTTTTCAACATGTGCTTCAGGACAAAGGTAAGATCTTGAAGATTTCTTTCAGTATCCAAACCTTCAAGGACAAACCAGATTGATCTAGGAAACTTGGCAGACAGCTTGTGCCAGGCTTCAGCACCAAATTCAGATAGTCTGTAGCATGAAAGGCTGACCAACCAATTAACCCTGTGCCTGTGCACAGGTGCACTGCAAAATGCAGAAAGAAGAATGACAAAAAACAGAAGCAGTGGAGCTAATTGGATTGCAGAATGCCCAAAACAAGAAATTTGGCAAAAGACTTAGCACTGGAGCTTGGATTGCAAAATACTCAAAAGAAGGAATTGGTCCAAAGACTTAGCACTGGAGTTTGGATTGCAAAACTTTTGCCAAAAAGAAGATTGGAAAAAGAAGCAATCACTTGAGCTTGGATTGCAAATTGCAAAAAAAGAAAAAATTGGGCAAAAGACATAGCGCTGGAGCTTGGATTGCAAAAGTCCCAAGAAGAAGAAATTTGGTAAAAGACTTAGCACTGGAGCTTGGATTGCAAAAGTCCCAAAAAGAAGAAATTTGGCAGAAAACTTAGCACTGGAGCTTAGATTGCAAAAGTCCCAAAAAGAAGAAATTTGGCAAAAGAGTTAGACTGCAAAACTTTGCCCAAAAGAAGATTGGCAAACTTGTTGAGCACTTAAAGAGGAGCAGCTTGGATTTGAGAGTCACTGCAAGATCTGAGAGCTGCCAAGTGTTGCTGTGAACTTACCCAAGACGGGTACCTGCATGGCCTGTGATCTTGGAGAAAGTGAAGAGCATGAGAGGATTGTCAGCAGGAGCAGTGATGGGAGTGTACTGCGGCCAGTAGTATGCAAGGTCATGGATTGTAGAAGAAGAAGATCCCTGCTGTGGGCCTCCTCCTGCTGCACCACCTTCTTGATGATGAAGCACAGCTTGACAGTTGCTCCCTTCTGGATTGCTGGGAGATGTCACTACCTCAATGAACGAAGCAGCACGGTCATGATTTCTTCCTCCTCCTCCTCCTCCTGCTGCAGCTACTTGCTGGAACTTGGTTGCATCTCCTGCCCATTTGTACTTGGCTGACTTTTGATAATCCACAGCTTCTGCGTACGCCTGCAGTGCAAAAGGAAAGTGAAGGTTCAGAAGCTAGTCCATGAGAAGCAGCTGGTCTAGTCCAGAGATTATTCATGCATGAGGTCGATGATGAGACAGTACCGAATAGAATGGGACGGCAGACACGATCTTGATGGGATCAGACGTTGTGGGCGTCGAGTTCTCGGGAAGATTTGCAGCGAGGGCGTAGATGGCAGCTTGGAAAAGTTGAGTGGAACCCACGCCCAGTAGAATGTAGCGGTCTTGTGTCACAGCGTTTCCCACCAGAGTGTGCAATTCGCGGATTGTGAGCTCCAGATGATGGTCCACGAACAGGAACGCGTTGTGTTTATGCGCGAAGTAGCTCATTCCTTGCCACGCCGGGATGACAGTGGTGGCTTGCGATCCAAGAGTGAGCCAGTAAGACTCGAAGATCGTCGGATCCCCACTGCACACAGCACAACACAACAACAACAACAACAACCAACCGACCAACCAACCCACGGAGAATCCCATCAATCCACCACCCATGATGTGCATTCGCAGCGGCAGACTGTAACAGAAGTAATTGCGTAAGTTCTTCACGACAGACAGTAGTAGTAATAGTGATCTGCTCTTATTCCTCACATGGAAAGGTTGAGGATGCAGTTGGTTGCGAACTCAGCGCATCGAGGACCCATGAAGCAAGGATGGCAGTGGCAAGCTCCAATTCTTCTCCCCACCGCTTTCTTCTGCTGTTGCTGATCCGACACCACAAAGTGCCCATTGCTGGAGCATTCTCGAGCGTGATCCAGGGCGGAAAACGAGACATAAGAGCTACCTTCAAGTACCGGCGCCGGCGCACATGAAACACATGGGGAGTCGTCGTCGGCCTGCAGTACTACCGGCTCCTCCCAGGGGTCTCTTGAAAAGCTGGTATTAAGTCTAGTGTTGTTGCAGAAAACATTTGGGCTTGCTGCTGCACTGTGTGGTGATCGATGCAGCAACTGCTGCTCCTGCTCCTGCTGATGATGATTTGAAAAGCTGCTGCACCTAATTCCATGATCATCATGTTGCAGTGCTCGGTCTGGAGATAAGCTTAAGCATATGTAGTAGACGAGAGCGAGGTTGAGAGCGAGCGAAGCATGAAATGGTAACCAGCTCAAGGGACACTGCGCGAGACCATGACTTTGTGCAACGTTGATGCGTTTCTTTCTTGATAGAAGCAGAACTGGAGCTGCTGCTGCTGTTACTTTTGCAATGGGGCGGTGGTTTTCACCATTGTGGCACTGCTGCTGCTGCAGTTGGTGGGTTGTTGCAGCAACCCGGTCTCCCCCGCGACTACCGCCCATAACTTCTGGTTTATATCTCTAGCTCTAGCACTAGTCTAACAAGAGCTCTATGATGAAGATCTGCATGTGACTTACTTACCCATTGAACACATTCATGGATTGTGGGGGCAGGGAGGGACCTCAACTTTGCAATGCAGCTACATCCACAGTCACTTGAATTTCTTCTTCTCCTTCTTCTTATTCTGCAACCTTGGCAGCTCTCTCTCTCTCTCTCGGATGGATCTCTCACTACAACTGATCTTTCACTACAACAAAAGAAAACATGATGAGCCTTGCATTCCAGTGCGATTCCATTTCACTAAATTCATATCATTCCAGCTGCTGCTGCTGCTGCTGCTACTACTACTACGACTACTTTGCAGTTTCTTTCACCACCCAATGCTGATGATCATGCACCAACCATGACATTACTTACTTACTTACTTACTTACTTACTTGCACCTTAACTGACTCATGATGCATGATGCTCTAGTACTAGTCTAATAAGAGCTCAATCATTTTTTCTTGAAGAAGCAAAGCAAGCAAGTGAGGAGCCAAGGTTTTGGATCTTGCCCCACACATGAAATTGGAAAACTCTTGCAACTTTTGTTGTGCAATCTCTCACCAGACAGAGCCAGGATTCAGGAATTGCACCAGCTTGAAATCCACTAGTCTCCTCTCTCCCTTCCTTCCTTGGCTGTGAAAACAGGACACCCAAGTTACAATAAGCAAGTTAGCCCAGGGAAAGGAGAAGGAGAGAGAGGCGTGGGGGGGGTTTAATTTCACCATGCATGGTAAAGTGCTCACCTTGCCCAGCTGACTGGCTACATAAATTGAGGCCCATAAATAGAGAGGTATAAATCACATAGGTACACACATTGTAATATGCTAGCTAGATGGATATTTATAGAGAAAGGTAGGTAGGTAAGTACATAGGTAGTAGGTAGATCCATACATACATACATACATATAGACCTAAATATTTAGCTGCACCTCTTGGCTATCATCTAACTACTAGGAGGGTTTATCATGTAGACTAGAGTTATGATATGAGTGAGTGAGAGTGAAGTAAGTATAGGATTAGGGTAGGGGGTTTTTTTTTAGCACCTTTTTTTTAGGGTGGGATTTTGTACACCTTATACTAAAAACTGGATTTAAATTACTCACTTGCAGACTCAAAACTGAGCAAATTCTGCTGGCACAACCCTAAAAAAACAACAACAACAAAAAAGGGTTTAGGGTTTAGGGTTTGAAGAACAAAAGCCAAACAGCAACAGGGTTTCATTTCACCCAAAATAAAAGCCTGTTCCCCTTGGGATTACTGCCTGCCCAGCCTTGGTGGGCTTTGTACAATTGTTTTTACCAAAAGTACAGATGGGACTTATTTTTTAGTGGGTTCTCAATTCAGAATTGGGGAGTGTGGGTAGAACCTAACCTACCAGTCTTTTCTTTTTTTTGGCTAAATATCACCAGAAATTTACATTTTTTTAAAAAAAAGAAAAAAAAGGTGTTGCTCCTTTAAAAGAGATTTAAAAGGAAAAAATGACATCAAATAGTCAGAAATCATATGTCCATGATCATTATGTAAGGGAATCACTACATCTGGGATACCTTCATTAGCATCCATTGGCTTTCTTTCTTAAGTCTCAGTGGGCCTAAATTAGATTTTAACCTTGCACTTTTCATTAAGTTTTCATATTTTGATCCCTTATGTTGTCAAAATTATATTATTTTGGTTTGAGGCATTAGCTAGCTAATGTAGGCTTGAAGTTTAGGGTTAGAGCTAAAAATAGGTTATTTTACACTTTTACCTTTAGCCAAAGGTCAATAGTTTTTTTTTTAAAAAAAAAAGCTACTCTACCAGAGACGCCAATTAATTACAAAGAGGCCAAATCATAAATAGCTATTAGTTAGCACATTATGTGCCTATAGCCATTGTGTACATTGTACATACATACATCCTCTATTATCTTGAACCCTAATACTTGTAGGTTTTAACTTGTGAGCTTTTAGCTTTCTCAATGCCCATGTTCAAAACTTCAAACCTCAAAGCAACCTTATGCGATTTGCATAAAGTTTTGAATGGTGAACTTCAATTTTTAAAGTTTGAACAAGAGGTTCAAAAATCAAATGTCAATCATTATTCAAAGTGGAGGTTCAACATCTTTGTCGAATATTCATAAAGCAATAGGATAGGCTCAAAAATCAAACATTGATCAACATTTAAAGTGGAGGCTGAACATCTTTGTTGAATATGCATGAAACATTATAGCAGGTTCAAGAATCAAACGTTAATCAACATTCAAAGTGGAAGGTCAACATCTTTGTTGAATATTCATGAAGCAATATTGCGACTACAAATGTTTATATTGTATCAATGAACTTGGAAGTTCCAACTTCCAATGGTGCTCACACTACTTACTATCCAACAAGCAACAACACACCCAGTCCCAAGTTGCAAGTTTACAAAGTGCATTGAGCAAAGTATGTTCACCTAAACCTTGAACCTTTATAAGGTATATTGCATTGTAAGATGTAATGGTCGAAATTTGAAGTTTGTTCATTATTTAATTAGATCAAGATTGTTTATAAAAATAAATAGGTGAGATTATGCGTATTGGGTTTTGGTTGCTTTAAGGTGTCTTATTGTTGCGATCAATTTGCACCCAAAATCCAAATATTTTCAATTTTTGCCCATATGGGTGTAGGCCTTAAAGCATTATTGTCAACACATTCACATTACACAAAAGTTTGACCCTCAAGGGTGTTTTCAAGTTTTGAGTTCTAATTTTGTTGTGTTCATTATCAATGGTGATGTTGAAGTTGCCATCAAACTTTAAAGTTAAAGTTTTTTTTTTTCAATTGTGATGCAACATCAACAAGGAAACTTCTACTGTTGCAAGCTTGGTGGCATCTTTTAATTGTTTTCTTCCTCCTCCACCTAAGCTTGGTAACCTTGAAGCTATAATTGGCTTGTCATTTAATTTGATGCAAGAACCTACACCCACAAAGTTGTGAAAAGAATTATGATAACGAAAATGGAAAAACACTTGGGCAATTAAGTTTGTTTGGGCAAATTCAAAGATTGTCAATGGGGTGCTTGTGTCAATAAAGTGCACCATTTGTTCTACCATTGTAGGTGTGCCCAAGCCCGTTGTTCCTAAATTGGACAAATTGAATAAATATATGGCCTAAAATGTCAAGTAAAACATGACATGCTTTGTAAAGGCTTGAAAAAAAACTAGATTTACCATGAAACAAACAATAAGCACTATCGCAACCTTGCTTTATTCAATGTTCAACATCTTGAATCTTTTTGTAATAAATTGGTAATATTGAACTTGGGGACAATTGACATAATGTTGTGTAATATTATGCTTCTTTCCATATTTTACAAAGTGGCCAAACCATGTTGGAGTATGAATCTTTGAAACATTTGTTTCATTTTTTTTTAATGAAAAAAATGTCCAAAAAACATTACACTCATGCATTTGGGTGGGTGATGGGTGAACACATTCACTTGCAAGTTTTGAAAACATTGATGTTAGTTATGATGAGAACTCAGTACCTTTCAATCACATGTGATGAAGTTACTCATATTGACAACTAACAATGGTTGTCTATAAATGTTTATATGGTGAACAATTGAATTTAAATTTTTTTGTTATTGTTTGTTGTTCAAGTTGTGGGTGGGTTTGGTGTTGACAACTTGACAAAATGCATTATGGACTTTTGTTGAAAGAAATGGTCTAGATGAAAATAAAATTGTAGCAAAGCTTGTTGTTTTTGGTGCTAATGGTGCAAGTGTATATTAGATTTAAATGATGATGATGCAAGTGGTACAAGGCATAAATCTAATGTTATAGTCAAGATTTTTGGGTTCTTCTAATTAGATGTGCATTGTGTTTCCCACCGAGGTAATTTTAATGTGCAAACCCTATCTACTTTTATGTTGGTGCATTGACTAAAAATATTGTTTGAATCTTTGTACCAATATTTTTGCAAGAGCCCCAAGCATCATTTGGAATGCACAAAATTAATTAACATCGTGGAACCTAAAAATTTTGAATTACTTAATATGTTAAGACCAGGTGGATTTCCATGTTTAGCTTTGCAAAGAGGGTTATGGTAAAATATGTGACTATTTTGATGAAGATGGGCTGAAACAAATGGTCACAAAATTTCAAATTGCAACCAAATTTGAGCTTTTGGTTGATTTGGATGTTTTATAGTTTTTATTTTCTATTTTCCACCTCTTAGAAGCAATGCATACCTTCATTAAATTTTTTCAAAACACTATAAATTTTTTTTTAATTTGTTATTTCAATCAAAATTTGTCAATCCTAGTTGTATGCCCACTTTGACGCGCTCCCAAGCTCCTTGATAGATTCAAATGTGAGTCTGAAGTGAAAATAACAAAAAAATAAGGAGTTGGGGCACACTCTGTGGCTTGTAACACTTGGGGGTAAAAGGGCATGTTGGAGCTCCGAGATGGAATTAAGAACAATGACAAGTAATCACTCACTCACACAGACCTACACAAAACCAAACATCAAGTTGGTTAGTGCATAGCTGGAGCACTTTTGGTGTTAAGACGAACCATAAGCAAATTCGGACCCATGAGACCCACCATGACCCGGACTTGGGGGCAGCCACCACCTTCCCCCTTATAGTATACTTTGTGCTTGGCCACGGGACCAACACTCAAATGTCATTTTGTCCCAAGACTACCAAATGGGAGTCCCGAAATTCCTATAACAAAGACTCCCGCGACTTTGGGGGTCCATAACTTTGTTTGTAAACCTTTAATTGAAATGAAGTCTAAAGCAAAGTTATAGCCCTTGTCGAGAGCTTTCCAACAGTATGTTGCGTGCCACCTACACACAAAAAAGTAGGGGAAATTCTTGACTTTTAGTGGTCGGGAGTCAAATTGTCAATTCAACTTCCAACCCTTCTTTTGGCCATAACTTGTGTTTGAAGTGTCCAAATGGGTCATGAGAGCTCATTTCAGACATATAAGTTCCAAGAGCTTTCCAATGACATAAGGAACTCCTCAATCCATTGAGTTCTAACCCTTGCAATCGCTTTATAAAAATTCAAAAGTTCACCGGGACTCCAACTCCCAAAGTGGAAGCTCCCTTGGGAGTGTGAAGGTTCATTCCCTCACACTTTCCTATACTCCCAAAAACATGAGGTGTGACTCCCGAGCTTCCTTCTTGGCCTTTAACTTTGCAACCCCTTGCTTTGGTCGCGAACCCAAAGCTAGGGTTATGACACTGTTTATTTATCATGCCACAAAATTTCAAGTGGACAGACACATTCAAAGAATACCATTCCTTACTAAATGGCACTCATAAATCCATCACCTTAAAGTGGTAGTAGATATTTGAATTATATCTATAAAATTTTATTTTTAATATGAATGGTATTCAAATTTTCTACATGTATAATGATAAAACAATAAGGGAAAAAAACATTCTCATAAGGGAGGTCATGGATGTGAGGCAACTTTTGTCCCTCTACCCCCGGTTCTACAAGGTGACTATACTTGAAAGTATAAATGCTACCGGTGAAAGACAAAACGAGTGTACTTCTAGATACTAGATTGCGTTTGTAGTTGAAGTTCAAATTTCTCTACCGCCTATGCATCTTTCATAACTTAACATTGATGGCCATGTATTTTATTTTATTTTTATTTTGTTATTATTATTATTATTACTTTGATCCCCACAATCCCCTGATCCTATAACCTTAAGTTAAACAACTAGCTCTTTAAACAAACTTTTGTGAACTCAACACTTCCTTCAACATGGCTATAACCAGCAATCATTTAAAGAATTGTTTCTCACTCCCAGATTGTTCAAATTCAGTTTGCTATAGCTTTTTGGAAAGCTAATTAGTAGACGCACCTTCCTACCAAGTTTCAAGATCTGCAGCTAAATAACTAGGAAACCATGCTATAAAACCCGAGAGGATTTTGAGGAAGTAGTTGATTCAACCAAACTGCAGACCACCAGTCACTTGGAGAATTGTTTCTCCCACCCAGATTGTCCAAATTCAACTTGCTATAGCTTTTTGGAAAGCTAACTAGTAGACGCATTTACCTACGAAATTTTGGGTTCTGCAACTAAAACAGCAAGGAGTTACACCACTAAACTCGAGAGGGTTTCGTGAAGTTTCTCTAAATCCTAACCTTCAAATCTATCCTTACTCACATCCCTTACTTACAAACTTTCACGAGATCTCCACCCTATTCTCCTTCCTCTCTTCAACCCCAAAGCTGATCCTTCATTTCTTCCTCTAAAACCTTATCGAAACAAACACTTTCAACGTTCGATCCAATTTTGTTTTTTCGAGGGAGAAGAAGAAGAGAGCTCCCATGACCCAAGTCCGCTTTTTAAAGAGAGGTGAAGGTTTTTGGCTTGGTGGCCAATGGAAGGAGAAGATCCCTTTGCTCGGTGGTCAATGGAAGGTTCTTGGCTTGGTGGCCAATGGAAGGTGAAGGAAAAGATCCCTTTGCACCTACTCCCACTTCCCCCCAAGCTAATTTACCTTAACCCTCATTTTTTATCCTTTGACACAAGGGTTTAACCTTACCATGGTCCTAGGCCATTCTTTACCCACTCCCTTCCTTTTCTTGCGTATAAATTACGAACACATGACTTGATGTCACAAATCCCCTCCACCTTCATTGCAATTTGATTTTATTTGTCTCTTCTTTTTTTTCTTTTTTTTTTGTTGAAGATCTTTCCTCTCTTCCTTGCAAGCATGGCGTCGCGCATAATTACCTCCTACGGGCCCCAAGCCGCACAAGTGAACGAGGAACCGCCTTCGGAATCGTCTTTAGATTTGACTCTAACGCAGCATCCCCGTGACGAAGAACTCGAACCTCGAGAGGTGCGCGCTCGTCTCGAAATTGAACCTCCTCGAGCTTGGTATTACCGCATTTCGCCAAACTCCCGCACCCTGGTGATCTTGCTACAAGTCGATCCTGCTTCCGGTGACGAACCTGAAACCGTTTGTGAAGGTTGTTATGAAACCAAAGACACCTCCATCTTCGCTTGGTCTTCAGTTCCCGGCGTTGGACACTATCGTTGGTTGCGCGGTCCGATTCGTCGCCTCCTTCCTAACAGCAAGGCGGACTACCTAGTTTGCACCATCCGACGCATCCTCGACTTCTTGCAGTTGTGAACTATCACTAAGGCACAGCTCCTGATTTCACATGTACTTGCAGCTTCTTGCTGAGCTCAACCTTATTATAAATAAAGTTTTCAGTTATCATCAGATTCTTATTGCTATTGGCACATTATCATACTATTTATTTAATTGTTGAATTGTTTCGAGTTATCCTCATGTTCAACGACTTGAAGATTGCACTACTTCTATTAACCCCTTCATCGACATCCCTTTGACTACTTCAAGAATTTCTAATATGCTTGCTACTTCCTACATACCGTAACAAGACAAATGTAGTGTTGAACATTGCAAGTTTTGACGCCTACTTCTACCCCCAACCCTCTAGAGATTTGTCACCCCTAATTACACAACAAGGTTTCTAAAACTATGGCTATTAGCCTCTGTTGAAGAAAAGAACTGACCTTCTTCCTTACCCACCAATAACGCATTCCAGAAAACAAAACCCCCTTCACACCAAGCACATGCATCACTCCTTGTGAAGTTGCTAAAAGTCCCTAATAACTCTACCGCACTCAAATAACCCCGAGGTAACTCTTAAAAAATCGAGACTACCGCACATGGTTGTGTCGGTATGACTCACAATGGACCAATGTGCAAATGGTGTGGAAATAATTGTCTTGGGTTTTTTTTTTAGTCTGATTTTTTTTTACATCTTTGTTGTTTTGCAAGATGTAGGTTGTAACTTGTTGCTCATGTATGTGGGATGGATTGAATGTTGTAAAAATTACTATTTGTCATTACTATCTAAATTGGACATTAAGTTTCCATTTCATGAAGTTCTTAATGCATTAAACATCAATTACCCACAATAATGGCTTTAGGAAATTGTTGAAATTTCTCTTGCAATGCACCTTTGTAATTCTGAAGCATCATTATTTAAGTTTTTGCATGGCACTTGCAAAGCAACTAGAACTTCAAATCCTTGAAACTCTCTTTAAGTAAACCCTTGACTTGAAGCAAAGTTTTTTCAAAATGACAAAGAGAAGTCAAGCCAGGGCTACCATGACTCAACTTCCCTTTGATTTGAACACCCCATTTGATTATGGTGCACCATTTCAAGTTCCAAGATGTTGCATCATAACCTACTTAAATATCTCAAACTTGTTGAGATAAACAATGACATTGTCCTTGTTTTGGGCCATGTGGAAGATGAATGTTGTTTTTCAAGCTTGAAATTCTTGAAATCTGGCCTTCATAATAGGTTGGGTCCCCATCTTGCCATGGATGTGACAATGTATCTACAATAATTTTTCACATTGTCTCAATTCCTTTACAAGGTGGCAATTGAATCTTGGAAATATGAGACCACATTCTATGGTGATGTTTAATGTGTTTTGTATCTTTGAAAATTTTGATTAATATTTTGTTCTTTGGATCCTTAAGTTTCCTTGATGTTAATCTTGTTTTTTTATTTTGTTGAAAAATTAACTCAAGTGAAATATGGTTGCCATTGTGACCAACTCTTTGAATAGTTGTCAGATGTATTACCTAGGGGGTGATTCCATTTTATTTCAAATGACATGCAAAAAAATAAGGTACAACTTTCATATATGCAAGTTCTTTAAATTTAAATAGGTTTCTATTGATTCATTATGAAAATATACTTAAATGTATTTGGAATATATCTAAAATATTTTATTATTGCATGAAATATTTTAAAATATTCTTTTACCTTAAGTGCTTCCTAGAATATACAAGGAATGGCCTCCCTTGTATGTATTATGAATGATGATCATGGTGTTAGGATTCAAGCTTCAAAGCACCTCTACCCACAATCCAAACTCCAAATTTAAACAAATCAATCATTCAACTTCAATGTCCACAATCCTAAACCCATATCCTTGTAAATTCTATGCATTTGATTAGCTCTAAGTGTTTGAACCTAATGGCTAATAGTAATTTCCATTGCCTAAAGGTTAATACCTAATGTTAGTAATAAGTATGCAATTATTAATATGTAATATGTTTTATTTGTTTTATTGCTAATTAAGTATGTGTTTTGTTTTAATTTTTCAGGCCACTTATCTTGCGATGGGCAATTTAGAAATTCAACTCTTCCATAAGTGACATTAATTTAAATTAACACTATGAAATTGAAATTTGACGTTTTATTGTTGAAAAAAAAAATGAACTTTGTTTGAACTTCTCAAAATTTAGTATCGATGATTGAGCCAAACTTCCTAGAAGACCATAAAAAATCTAATGTTCATTGAGTTCAAGAACTAAAAAAATAATTTTGTTTGTCACATTGTTATACACATAAAATTTTGGAACTTAGCCTATTTTAGAAGGAAAATTTTAGAATGTAGCCTTGGTTTTTCCACAAGAAAAATAAAACAGCCTTTTAGAAATCATTTAAAATATATATTCCTAAGCCAAATAACTCCCCAAAAGTTAACGTTGCTAGATTTTTTGTCATACCTAGTGCCAATGGTACCCTAACCCTACCACTAACATGTGGTACAAATGCTGCTCAGTTTGAAAGCTGAAGAAAATGACAAGTACCTCTACCAAGTACCCATGGTTATAAGACATCATACCCCAGGTATTCCTTAGATTGTTTTTGGGAAGCAGATCTGAGTTGCAATGAATGGCCCTGCCTAACATCTATTTGCATATGTGTGGTCACTTATTTGGCTTTGATGCTGGTGGCATTAAAAATAAATTTAATTTTTTTAAAAAAATCTTGCTAAAATGAAATTGGGCCAAGTTATATGTTTCTATTTTAACTTTTAACTTTTTTTTTTAAAAAGATAAATTTAATGGTTTTTTTTATATAAAAAAATGGAATGTGTGGATGCCAAGGATTCAGAATCACTATAGTTGCAACACACCCAACACAATGGGGAAGGACGTGGCCTTTCAATGATATTACAATCTATTAGGGTGGCACAATCAAGCATTTAAAAAGAAAAAAATCATGTTCAACCCCGATTTTGGTCACTATTATTATGAATGTATGGTCATCACTAGAAGTTTATGTCACTAGAAAATATACTTTCAAGGCTAGACAATTTCTTTAAATATATATTTTTTAAACTTAGAGCTTTTCTCAAAGGAGGGCAGGTGTGGTCTAATTGTTAAGACTCTCCTCCTCCTTCCTGAGAATATTTTTGGGGTTGTTCTTACTTGGGTGAGAATCGAAAGGGACGGTTATTGATCTGGGTATCACCTAATTTGATACTTGTCAACTTTTATAGCTGAGAACCGGCTTGAAAACCATTAGGTACCCACCCCCTTTTTACGCCTCCTTAAGGTTCCTTCTTCAATTGCTTCTAAGCTTTCATTTTTGTGTGAACATTTTAGGTTCAAGAGGATTCTCGTTATGTGTTTGAAGTCCACTTGCGTCTCGAATAGCAAATTGCAATATTGAATAAACAAGTCATATTTTAGGCTTGCATTGAAAAGTAAAAACTTTCAATAGTGACTTCATCTAAATTGTGTATTAGATTATGAGCAATTTTTTTAAAAGATTAATGTACAATTGCAATAAAAAAAATTAAAATTACCACTAGTTGTTTACCCCTTTTTTGTATTAAACAATGTGCAACCAAATGTTGCAAAGACTGGACAAATCAAGGTGAGTACAATTAGTTGAGGTAGACCAACCCCCAAGAAGACCTTTGAGATCAATGACCTCACAACCACTCAAACCCAAAGTGTGTGCACCCAAGAAGGTTGGAAACAAATTCATTAGTAGCTAGCTATCTAAAATGACGTTCCTTTCAAAACAATTTATAGCAATAATTAACTTTAATTTAAAATTTGATCTATTTGAAACACATTGCAAATAGCATAGGTTTGTGAAAGTTTCATAAATTTGCATTTGATGCTTGCAACTTCCTTCCCTAACTGCTTTGGAGGACAAAATTTTCTATTGATTTAATCACATTATAAGTTGATGCCACCATTTCAAAAATGAAAATTTTATTAATTATTTTCTTACCACTTTTAGTTAATATGGATGAATTCATGAATGCAAGTTTCCAAGAGAATTCCATAAGAATGAACTAACATTCCAACTTTGGAAACTATAATTTAATGACTATTGTCAATGTTCTAACAAAACTTGTCGTACTTTAAATGTGAAATGGTCAATAGATCATTCACAATCAAGTGAGCAACAAAGTGCAATTTGACAAATGATGAATGAACATTACAACTTAAAATATAAAACCATACAACCACAAACAAATGCCAAAAATCAAGTTAGCATTTATTTTTAGTGGGAAATACATGAAGAACTTTCATGACCTTCATAAATGATAAGCTTATGATGAGAAACCATCTAGAATCAACTAGGAATTATACATTTTAATACAAACAATTGTGGATGAAGATGGATGAATTTCATCACATTATGGAAAAATGCAAACATTCATGAATACATTTCATATGAATCAAATTGAATCAGTAGGAATTACCTTGAGTAAGGTCAATCCTTTTTTGACATGTTCATAAATCTCATAAACTATTAAAATAATGTTGAAATGTGTGTTGTAGTTAATATATTAATTTAGCATTTGGATAAGTTTGCAAGTAATGTAATAAATATAAATTACATTTTAGCATGTCTTAGAACTTGTAACTAATTTGTTTTAAACACAATGAAACAATGTAGAAGTAATATTTAAACATTGTTGTTTAGCACTATCTCAAAAACAATTGACTAATTTCATGTTGTCACGTCAACTTGTCATGACTAATCACAATTGATTCAATAGGCATGAAGAATTCCTGCTATCACAATTTTTTCCATATGTTTTATGATTTAAATGTCAAGGTCAATAAATGCCATTTATGACATGAAGGTATTTAATTGGTTGTTTGTAATGTATTTTTAGCATTTGAATCCAACAAATGGGCAAAAGTCAAAGTATTCATTATCATCTTATTCTTAGATTTCAAAAAGCATATAATAGAATTAAATGGGATTTTTATAAAGATATGACAATATCTAACTACTAAGTTTCTGCAAAATGTATTCATTGGCAAATTCTTACAAAACTAGAAGGAATTATGTCCTTTGCAACCAAGAAATTAGTGACTACATGTCTTAAATGACTATATATATAATGTTAATTATAAACTATCACTTTGAATCTTATATGTAGAAAATCATAATCATATATTAATGGGGCATGTGACTAGTAGAGAATAAGGTGGTAACAAGTTGAAGAATGTTAGTTTTTATCATTTGTATTTCATCTATATGGCATCCATGATTGACAAAATGACATGGACATTCAATTGTCATTCACCAATGTTACTGAGAAAAGATTACAAAATGACTATGCATAATGATGCGGACAAATATTTGCAATTGACATGGAATGTCATGATCTACATTATTCACCATTTTGTATTTAGTTGTATGGGGGTTATATTGGGTATTTTCAGGGAAGTGTGGCATGCCAGTACATGGACAACGTGGCAATTAATGACTTTACAATGATTACAAAATGATTACAAGTCATTTGATATGGACATAGACAAACCTACCCCCCACCTACTTATCTACTTATCAATTTACTTACCCACCAACCCACCTACTTACTTACCTACTTACTTATATACCCACAAACCCACCTAATGACCTACTATGTACCTACCTACTAAGAGCTATACCGACATGGCCATGGATGGTAGTCTTAATATTTAAAAATTGTGTTAGGAATATGTGAGTGTAGTGAGGTTATTAGGGGGGTTTAACAACTTTGTGTTAGAATAGGAGTTGATGAGTGCGCATAGGGTGTGCGGGGGTTGTTTTGTTTTATGAAATACGATATTAGTTGGGTTAGTTCTTTTCTTGAGCAAAAAGTTGATAAACCATAGTTTTAGAACCTTACTGGAGTAAGTAGGGGTGAGAAATCTCTAGAAGGTTGGGGAAAGAAAAACAAACGCCAGAGTTCACGATGTGCAACAAAACATTGGTCTTGTGTTAGTATTTAGCAAGTAGCAAGGATGTTGGGAATTTATGAAGTAGGGGGAGGGGGTTAGTGAAAAACCCAATAGAGATAGAGCAATCTTCAACCCATAGGAACGTAGGATTTATTCAAATCAGCTTAATGATTAAATAGACAATGTGACAGTGTGCCAATGATAATAGGAGTTTCATGAAGACTGAAATGTTTATTTAAATTATGAATCAGTTCAACAAGGAGCTGCAAGTACATGTCAAGTCTTGAGCTATGTCATAGCTCATAACTGTAGGAAGTCTAGAATGCGTCGAATGGTACGAACTAGGTAGTCCGCTTTGCTATTTAGGAGATAGTCGAGGAATCGGGCCGCGCAACCAACGATAGTGTCCAACGCCGGGAACTGAAGACCAAGCAAAGATAGAAGTGTCTTTGGTTTCATAACAACCTTCACAGACAATTTTGGGTTCGTCACCAGAAGCAGGGTCGACTTGTAATAAGATCACCAGGGCGCGGGAGTTTGGCAAAATACGATAGTACCAGGCTCGAGGGGGTTCAACTTCAAAACAAGCGCGCACTTCTTGAGGTTCGAGTTCTTCATCGCAAGGATGTTGCGTTAAGGTCAAATCTAAAGATGACTCCGAAGGTGGTTCTTCATTCGCCTGTGTGGCTTAGGGCCCATAAGATGTGCCCGTGTGCAATGCCATATTTTCAAAGAAGAAAGGAAATATCTTCAATAAAATCGAATGGAGAATGAAGGTGGGGAGGACTTGTGACATCGAATTACACGATCATAATTTATAGGCCAAGGAAAGGAAGAGGAGGTGTAAATAATGGCCTAGGACCATGGTAAAGTAAAAATTTAAACTCAAAGGATAAAAAAATGAAGGTTTAAGTAAAATTGCTTAAGGGGAAGTGGGAATAGGTAGCAAAGAACCTTCTTCTTCTCCTTCCATTGGCCACCAAGCTTTGGGTCTACCTTCACCTTCTTTTTCCTTCTCTTTAAAAGGCGAATTTGGATGGTTGGTGCTCTCTCTCTTTTCCCACGTGAGATGATTTCAAATTCAATTTGGAGAAGTACTAGTTCTTACAAGTTTTTTGAGGAGGAAGAGGATGATCAGCCTTGATAGTTGGGAAGAGGAAGAAGAGTAGAATGGAAATTTTATAATAGTTTTGAAGGAATGGAGGTGAGTAGTAATAGTATTGGGAGGTTGGAACCTTAGTGAAAGCTCAAAAACCCTCTCGGGTTTTTGTAACATAACTTTTCAATTATTTAGCGGTAGATCTTGAAATTCGGTAGGAAGGTGCACCTAGTGGTTAGCTTTTTAAAGAACTAAAGCAAGCTGGATTTGGACAACTTATGTGTTAGAAACAATCCTCCGAATGACTGGGGGTCTACAGTCAAGTTGGACCAATTGCCTTTGCAAAACCCTCTCGGGTTTCGTAGCATAACTTCTCGATTATTTAGCTGCAAATCTTAAGATTTGGTAAAAAGGTGCGCCTAGTGGTTAGCTTTTTACAGAACTAAAGCAAGCTGGATTTGGACAACTTATGTGTTGAAAACAATCCTTTAAATGACTGGGTGTCGCAACCATAGAGTTGGAGTCTCAAAAGGACTCTCAAAACTTCAGAGACCAATTTGAGAGGTCAAATCTCAATGGCTTGTGGCGCTCTTTATATCAATGGAAAGTCCTTGAAGCATAGATGTCTAAAATGGGCTCGCATTGCTCATTTGGACATTTGAAACGGAAGCTACGACCAAAAGAAGGACCAGGAGTCGAATTCCCAGGAGTCTGCCAGTTTTGACTCCCGACCACTAAAAGTCAGGATTCGACCCAAAATACTTAGCTGCAGACAACGTGCGACATACCGTTGAAAAGGTCTCGATGAGAGCTACAACTTTGCTTTAAATTGCACTTCGATCCGAGGTTTTCTCGCAAAGTTATGGGGCTTCAAAGTCCCGAGAGTTTCGTTGGGCGGGATTTCGGGACTCCCGCGCGGGAGTCCCGGGAGTCCCGGGAGAGAAAAGCCATTTGGATGTGGGCCCCGTGGAGAGTCACAGAGTATACTATAAGGGGGAAGGTGGTGGCTTCCCCCAAGTCCGGGCCGTGGTGAGTCTTGTGTGTCCGTGTTGCCCGTGGCTGTCCTAGCACCAAAGGTGCTCTAACTTTGCATTAACCACTTGGTGTGGGTTGTGTGCAGGCCCGTGTGAGTGAATAAGCTTGTCAATTCTTCCTAGTCCCATCCCGGAGCTCCAACACACCCCTCTACCCCTTCAAGTGTTGAGAGCTAGGGAGCGCATCCCGACTCCTCCCTCTTCCGCTGTCTTTCACTTGGACTCACATTTGAGTCCTTTAAGGAGTTAGGAGTGCGTCACTGGGGGTCTGTAGTCAAGTTGGACCAATTACCTTTACAAAACCCTCTCGGGTTTCGTAACATAACTTCTCAGTTATTTAACTGCAGATCTTGACATTTGGTAGGAAGGTGCCCTAGTAGTCAGCTTTCTAAAGAGTAAAAGCAAACGATATTTGAACAACCTATGTGTTAGAAACAATAGTTCAAATGATTGTTGGTTGTAGCCAAGTTTAAAAAAGCGTTGAGTACTTAAAAGTTTGTTTAAAGGGATGAAAATTTAATATAAGGTTCTAGGATTTGGAATGTGTGAATCTAAATAATATATCTATCAATGTTAAATTGTGAATGATGCATAGGAGGCAAAGTGTTTAACTTCAACTATAAACGCAATCAACATTTAGACATACATTCGCGTTCGTCCGTCACCAGTAGCATTCGTGTTTTCAAGCATAGTCACCTTGTAGAACCGGAAGTAAAGGGACAAAAGTTGCCTCACACCTACCCACCCACTTATTTACCTACCGATTCACCCACCTACCTACCTTTTACAACATGCCTATTTACCTACCTACATCTTATTTCCTATCTCCTATAACTTGTTTACTATTTACCTCATAGTCATGTAATGATATAAAATAAACATTTGCAATAAAAAACTTAACAAAAACTAGATAATTTTTTATGATGTAATCGTGTAGTCCATTGATAAGGACTTAATTTATCATTGTGAAGATGAAAGGTTCAATTCCTAATACTTGCAACCCATGTGCATTTTTTAAAAAGCTAGTGTAGTTAGGGTAGAATAAGGTGTTAAGTAGATTATGTAGGTCAAATTAGGCATGTTAAACTACTTCCTATTTACTTGTCTTTTCCAACCTACTTAGACCTATTGTTTACTTACCACCTATTGAAATTGTTTTTAATAATAATCCAAAAAACTAATTTTAGTCTATTTATAAATTTGACCAATTGGCAATTTGACTCCCGACCATTAAAGGTTGGGAATCATCCCGATTTTCTTGCGTGCAGGTGGCATACAACATATTGTTGGAAAGCTCTAGATGAGGGCTACAACTTTAATCAGAGGTCTACACACAGAATTATGGGCCCACAAAGTTGTGAAAGTTTCAATTGTGAGAATTTCGGGACTCCCACTTGGAAGTCCCAGGACAAAGTGTCATTTGGATGTGAGCCTCATGGAAAGGCACTAAGTATACTATAAGGGGGAAGGTGGTGGCTTCCCCCAAGTCTAGGTCGTGGTGAGTCTTGTAAGTCCGAGTTTGCTTGTGGCTCGTCTTAGCACCAAAAGTGTTCCAACTATGCACTAACTAACTTGTTGTTTAGTTTTGTGTAGGTCCATGTGAGTGATTAAGTGCTTGTCATTCTTCCTAGTCCCATCCCAAAACTCCAGCACGCCCTCTACCCCTTCGAAATGTTGCGAGCCAACGAGCATGTCCCCAACTCCTTGCTCTTTCGTTGTTTTCACCTCAGACTCACATTTGAGTCTATCAAGAAGCTTAGGAGCACGTCATGTACTCTAACCAAAAATACAACAATTACGTACAAAGGTTTTCTAGTTTTAAAAACCTTGTTATATCACATATCCATGGCAATTCTACATGTCTTATTTCATGAACCATAACTATTTTCAAATGTCATATATACATTCACCAACATTAATACCACCTTATGGAGTGATGCCAACATTTAATTAATCCCAAACAAAATTGCATTTTCTTAAGATCCTAAGGAAATACCGCTTCCTCATGAATTTATTCTAAATCGTGATCTTCTGGCTCAACTTTATCCAAGTTTTTCTAAGGGATTAACCCCATTTTTTACTCTAAATTTATATGTCAATTTTTCTTGAGAATAAACAAAACAAATTAAAACATACATCTATATGCATAAATTGTAGCCCTCATTTTTGTATCTTTTTCATTATTGTGCTCAAAATCCCAAAGAAAAAAAGTTGGATAAAACAACAAAATTATATGGTGAATTATTTTTCAAAGAAAACATTTTTTAAATCAAATTCAAAGGACTTGTATATAAATGAAATCCTTTGGTAATATCTTAAGGACCTATTAGAAAGGAAGATGTAATTGGTTCAAATATTGAGATTTAACTCAAATGAATTAGAATTAAAGTGATGGCCTTGTTTGCCAACATCTTTCAAATTATGTGCAACAATTTTAGTGGTGCAACACAACTAATGAGATTCATTTTGTTTACACACATGTCCAAAAATACAATATCCACATCTACAACACAACCACCATTCCACTTCAAAAATATATGTTGGAATAAACTAAATGAAAACCTTGTATCTCAAGGTCACTAAAAACCTTTGCCAAACACATAAAACATAGCATCCACAAAAACAATTACCACCTCTCAAAATTTTCAATGTTTTCAAGTGAAGATTTCAACCTTAATGCACGTCACTTTAGTTGCTCACTATCAATTTTGAGCTTAGTAAACTTTCTTTGATCCTCCAAAATCTATAATACAATAAAAACACATTTGAATCTAAATGGATGTGATAATGATCAACATAATAAATGAATTCATTGTGCTTAACAAGTTGAATTCGGTAGCCATAACCAAAGTGGCATTACTTGGCAAACCCCACAACCCAAAATTTGTCTTTGACATGAAGGAAATGGCACTATGTTCATCATAAGGTTGATAAGAATTTTTGTAGCAAGGACTAGCCTCAAGGCAAAACCCACATGTAGAACAAGCTCTTCCACATTTTCCACAAATATCCCAAAAAAAGTGCAAACCTAATATGGTGATTAGCTAGTTCATTTCTTGAGGGCTTTTGTTCATCACATATTTTGAATGAACATTTCATTCTATATTTTCTTCTTTTTCCTCTCCAATATTCAATTCCCAAAAAAACCAAAAGAAAAAAAATGACTTACCACAAATAAACAATCTTTTTTACAAAACAAGGAATAAAACATTTGATCATTAACCACAAAAGCTGAAAACCCACTTGTAATCAAGTCATCACAATAGTTATAATATTAAAAATATCTCAAAGAAAAACACAAAGACCAACCTTAAATAACCATAACACACATTATAAAAAACAAAGATTAACAAAGCAAAAACAATGCACAACATTGAAAACAAGGTGAACAACATCTTTAAAAAAATAGATGTTGATGCATCCACTTCATATCAACCACCAATCACCAAATATTACCATCACCACGAAATTTCAATGGTCAAAGCCTAAACATACAAGCTTTAATCATCAAAGATTAATTCTTGAAAGTGGTTTGTCTTCACTGCCATTAGTTCATGATGATCCAAACTAGAGTTCCCAAAAATGTGCAAAATTCTCAAATTTGTGGTTTTTTTATGCACAAGGTTCTTCCATCCCTCCACCACTAGCAATTCCTAGCAACAAAAATAATTGAAAAATTTCAACATCATAGGATGGAAAAAGATATTATTTATTGAAAATATGATGCAATAAATAAAGGCTCAATCTTTCAACATGGAGGTGAAGGTTTCAAGTATTCACACTTGTAACCTTCATGTATATGCCTAGGTAATTTAGAAACATAGGTTAAATGCCCTAGCTAGCCTAATTTACCAAGGGTAGCTTTTAAAGCTAATTAGTAAGTAAATATTTAAGTAAGCAAGTAAAGTAGTTTAATAGGTGGGCAAACCCATCTTGGGTGGTATCACTAGGAACCACTTCACCAAAATTCATGGAAAGGTGGACCCATTTTAATATAATTAAAGAAATTTAATATTTTTAAATTCATGATTTTTACTGCTGACTTGCCCCACATGGGCTTTGTGCTCCCCACATATGTACACACTATGGAATTTTTTTATCATCAAAGACTTGTAAAGCTTTATTAAAAAACAGACCATAGATTAGGGAAATGTACATAGGAATAAAATAAATAAAAGGGAGAGGTGATAAGACATCAAGTTGGCTCAAAATAGTTGTGAAATTCTCTCCATGCCCATAACCGACCGCCTATGGAAGGTTAGCCATATTTATATGCATAAACCAACAGCTTGCAATAGATCGATCGTGGTGATGGGAGGTGTGTTTTGAAGACGTGGAAATCAAGAAGTATCTAAGCCTACAACTACCACCCAACTTAAGATGGAAGACGCTTGCATCCTTTGTAATGTGATTGAAATTTTTTACAAAAAAACATGATGAAGGTAAAAAATGAAAGCCTTATGTTCCCTTCAAGCTCTAAATGACATTGGCAAAATCATGTAAAAACACATTAGCATGTTTGTGTAAGCAACCATATACCTCAATTGTTAAAGGGAGGAATTGATTAGTGGGGTGTCAATTGTGATAGTTCCTTTCCTTGGCTTGAGTTGCATTGAAGGCAAAAAATCTTTGAGTTGCACAAGATTGAGGAAGTAAATTTAATCGCATTAGGTCAACAATGACAATGTTGGCTAAGGTGCAAATGCCATCTTTGGTAAGCACAAGGTCAACTTGTCAATGAAAAGAGTTGAATATGGTTGAAAGAATTGCATGTAATTATTTTTATCCCATGTGGAAACCGACATTTCACCCAATGCCAACAAAGGTTTCACAAATTTCATCATGGATTTTAGTGCGTTCATTGCCATGAGCACAATGTAAAAAGTGGATACCCATAGAGTTAATGGGATGTGTGCACACACATCAAGGGATGCATGTAATTGAGGGATGAGGTAGTCCAAGTCACATATAAAGTGTTATGCAAAAAAATGGGGAAGATAATCGAACGATTGGCAAGATTGGTTGAGTTGCAAGCTAAACATTTTGCCCTAGGCCAAAACAAGATAAAATTCAAGCACAATGGGCTTTAGATATCCCATTGGAGAGTATATTGGAAAAGGTATGATGGTGTAGATGCTTCGAGACAGAATCTTGAAGTTGAACCATTTGTTGCCCGATGAGTTGTTCAAATGGAAGAAGAAATCCACAAGTTGGGGATGGTAAAAGATCACATACTGCTTTGAGGTGTTGCTAGAAAAGAAATGTGTTGTTGTTGATTTGTGCTAAGGCTTCAAGAAGGAAAGGATGTTGATCAACCATAAACCTAGCAATTATGATTGAAGCAACAAAGGCCCAATTCCCTAAGTAGGTTGTTGGGGCGATGGTGGATGTTGATATGAGCCCGACGCCACCAAAGGTTATTGGGAAGGAGGTTTGTTTACGAACTAACAATCCTTTTAAGCTATCAAAGGATCCTAGACCCAAAAGGTGTCCAAACATTTTATGGAAAGAGGAATTAAAAAAAAAAGGGACTCTATGAAGGTGGAAGATGGAGGTGTGCATCATAAAAAATATGATGGGTGTTGCATGAAACAACAAATTAGAATTCCAAAGGCCACATGAACATCACCCATTTTAAGGAGAAGGTCCACATGTCAGGCATTTTCTAGCAAGGCACTTTTTATGAAGGATGATGTGAAAGTTAAAGGTTGTCACAACCCCACTTTGGCTAAGTGTGGGGGTGAATCTCAACACTTCCAAAGTTGGGGATTTGGAGTCCTCCTGGACTCCCGAATGTTTAGAGCTCAACAGCAAGACCCAAAACACCTCTCATTGAGATGTTCTTAGTGTCATTAGAAAGGTCTTGAAGCGTAGATATCGAAAATGGTCTCGCATTGGCCATTTAGACATATGTTGCTCAAGTTATGGGCACAAGAAGGTTTGGGAGTCAAATCGACCTCTTCCTGACCTTCGAATTGAAAGTGCAATATGTCGTTGAAAAGATCTCAACGAGGGCTACAAGTTTGGTTTAGACCTTGTTGCGATCAGACTTTGCAGTCGGGAGTTATGAGCTCCCAAAGTCCTAGGACTCCAACCAGGACAATTTCGGGACAATTTCAGGACTCCAACTTGGGAGTCTCGGGAAAAAGAGCCATTTGGATGTAGTCTCGGCGGAGCGTTGCAGAAAATAATATATGGGGGAAGGTGGTGGCTTCCCCCGAGTCCGGGCCGTGGTGTGTCTCGTGGTCCAAAGTGCCCGTGGCTTGTCCCAACACCCAAGGGTCTCCCGGAAATGTGAACTAACCACTTTGTGGTTTGTTTTGATGCAGATTCAAGCTTGATCTACTAAACCTTCTTCCTAGTCTAATCCCTAGGCTCCCAATTCGACCCTCTACCTCTTTTTAGAGTTGGAAGTCGAAAGCTCCTTCCGAGTCCCAACTTTCCGCAACTACCCTTTGGTGAACCCTCAAGTGGGTTCACCCCGGGACTTGGGAGTGCGTCAAAGGTGCCCAACGAAACCCCCAAGATTTTGATTCCTTTGGATGGGGTGGTAACTAGGATGTGGTGTTGAAGTATGGTGGCAAGCTAGATGGTGACCATGCATGCATTTTTTAGGTTGGATAGAAAGACATATTGCATGAAATTTGGTTTGGAAATGTTCATAAATAGATGATACAATTGAAAAAGGACTTATGATGTGAATGTCATATGTAAAAGATGGAAATAGACAAAAGGGGAAATGATCAACTATAGAACGTAAAGCCCTAAAATGGGCTAAAGCAAATAATGTTTTCCTAAAGGATCACCTTAACAAGTCCCCATGGCAATTAGGATGATTATGACATCACCTTGACTACTACAATGATTGTAAACTAGACAAAACTCGAATTTATGGAATGCATGAATAAACGAAATGAGTTATATGATGTCCCCACCTACTACACAAAATTGTTGAACTATGACCCTTCTTGACACTAAATTAAAATTGTTTGCCACATCTAATTGAATAACAACCTAGTCAAGGTGAAGGTCCACGATGCACCTGATGCCATGGATTATTCTTTCACAACCACCTTTAGTTACAATTCCAAATTGGTGTGGGGAAAATGTGTTACAAAAGTTTCACAAAATTGAAAACATAAACATGACTTTTAAATCGACACAATGATTCCCCCATTACAATGGGATGAACTCCACATGAAAGTTTGGTCATGGCTAAGAGGTGGGCTGCTCCAAGGAAGCATGCAATTTGTGATGGAATGTGTTCTTGTGCATTATGAAAACAAAGTTGGAACAATTAAAGGAATTCATTTGTTGAATCTTTAAGGTGAAAGCAATCTTGAAAGTGTTCAAAACCCATCCCAAAATGACCATTTGTCGATAAATGTGGCATGTATTGGAACGCCAATTTGAAAGAATTGAAAAAAAAATTCAAGGTCTTGGTATGTTTTGTAGTCTTTCAAAAAAAGTGGGAAGTAGCCATTTGAGGTGTAGTGTAGTGTAGTGAAAGCTAAGGTGGTGTCGAAGGAGGCGGGGTGAAGGAGAAAATGGTCCCAAAGTGTGAGTTGCTCGAGAGTATTCCCATGCACGACCAAGGGCTAAACTATGAAGCAAACGTTTGTGAATTGGAGGATCATGTTGGGGAAAAGGGATTGCGTTTGAATTGGTCGACAAAGCTTGGCCCTGCAAAAAAAACTCTTTTTGCAAGTTTTCCCAATCGTTTGCTGGAAAACGCTTGAGTCAAATCCACATTTCCCTATGCCTTATCACCCCACGACAAAAGGGCAAAGCGAAACACCATTGGGGTAGCAAGAGGTGCAAATGCCAAGCTACCACATTACATCAGTCCTATGTTAGTTTATCTAATGGAAAACAAAATGTCATTTGTACATCATGTTGTAGAATAACGGGGATGTAATTATACAAATAAGGATGGCAAAAGCCTAAGTGAAAGGACCTGATGACAGCTTCTATTGAAGCCCAAGCTTATGTAAGTGGAGCAGGAATAAGGGAAGGTGTTGGGCTAGGATGATCACAAGGGTTTGCATTAGATGAATTAGATGTCTAATAAGAACGTTGATGATGAATCGACCCTCAACTAGTAAATTGGCACCCACAAGTGGGGCATAAGACTTTAGGTGGAGGTTGAAGGTGTGTTGAAGAAATAGGGGTAGGTTGGGGGGTATGATCATGGCCAACTGTAAGCACCAATAGAGTGGGAGGGAGAAAATGTCCTAACTATGCATGATTGAAGGGGTTTGGGAAAGTGTAAGGTTGGGACCCCACATTCACATGAAGGGTTGGGAACTAATAGGTGGTGTATGATTTGTTAGAATCAAAGAGGTAATTAGTGGGTGGTTTGTGGTTTGCATGGGGGATGAGGTGGAGGATAGGTCAATGGTGGTGCATGATGAGGTGAATGGGTGATCAAAATTATGAGGTTCAATGAAACGTGATGAGTTGGGGCACATGGGACATTTGGTGCCCATGAGGTAAGAGGTTTATTATGAACACATGACCCACTTTCTAAAAATTGCCTACCACTACAAGACAATCCTAAATCTACAAAGTTAATCGCACAGAACTAAACAAAAAAAAAGAAAAAAAAAGGAAACTTTCCAAGGAGTCCTTTGTTAAAACATTATGCCGATGCCAAACCGTAACTTCATTATAGGCCTATGTGTCACAATCACTAAATTATTGGATTCAACAAGACTTAAACATTTTAATACCAAAATATTAGATTGGGACCTATTTGTGTAATTGCAAATAGGTTTCATGTTTTAAAAATTACCTACTTCAACACAGTAATTTTAAACCTATAAAACCAACCACATAATATTGGACATATCAAATGGAAAAAGATAATGAATTGTTATAAACAAACAAGTCCTATTTCAAAAGATAACTAAACTTTTAATTTTTCCATAACCTTTGACATCATCATCCTTACTCTACTGGGTTTGACACAACCTATATACTTTTAAAAGAACTATTGTGTAAGAATTAGGGGTTCAGAAACTTCTAATCTTTTATTTTTTGGACTACCCAATTATTGTAACACCCAACTTCAATAATAAAAAACACCTTAGATTTAATCTTTTGCTCCCACAAGAAAAACATCTTAAAAAACATTTTGTTGGTGAATGATTAGCCATTAAGTATTGACACGTTCACACTTACAATGCATTTATATTTATTCTTTTTCCTTTGTTATTTCTCTAACATTATGACAAGAACCAAGAAAAACCAAGATTGTGGCAAAATCATTTTGTATGTAGTAGAAACTCTCTATTATGCTTAATTTGAATATAAGGACTAAATTCTTAGTGATAAATTTTTTGTTAAACTTGACAAAAGCATTAAAAAAAAGGACCCACCACAAAACTAAACCTAGACAAAAGAAAAACAAAAAGACACAAAACTCATCTTCCCTTGGCCTCTTTACCTTTGTTGTCTTGTTGTCTATTGATGTTGGTGTTGTAGTCATCACTATCTTCTTCCTTTGCTTAAAAAAGTGGTTGCTTTCATATGTCCCATTGTGCTAAAAAAATCTAGAAAATTTAAAGGACTTAAACCATCACTGACATTGGTTTTTTTTTTCCAGGGAAGGGGGTGGATGTGGGTTTCAATGTGATTGAGTTTGTTGAGTGCTTTGCCAACAAACCCATATAAACTAAGAAAAAACCTTAGATGAAAACCCTAGCTCCCTGTAGGTAAATTCAAGTTGACCTAATCATTGAAAATCCAAATTGGAAGTGCCTTTTACCTATTGGTATGTGAAGATTAGAAGAGATTGAATAATGTTGCCAAGGGTGTTAGATGGGCTATGTTCGATGGCATCAACAAAACCAACATGAGCAATCCAAGGAGGATTTCGTTGATTGTTGTGATGGTGTTGCTGGTAATGGCAATGGTGACAATAAGGAGGGACAACATATTTTGGCAGCTACTACTTGTGCACATTCCCACCACCCTCTTAATTCCCATGCCCTCTTCCTCCCCTTGTTACTTATGTTGCTCCTCCTCCTATTGATCTTCCTCCCAACAACAATTTTGAACCAAATCCTTGGTTTGGGAAAATGTTAAACACTCCCCACCCTTGGCCTTCCCTGCCTCATGCCCAAATAAATACCTTGTTTCTAAAAGGTTTCCCATTCCCTCACTTTTGTCTGTCCTTTTTGTCTACATGATTCAAGAGCAACCACCATCCATAAGTATCTACAACTCATTCCTTTCCCCTTAGAACTTCCAATACATACATTATTAGAAGTTTTTTGTGACACTTACATAAGTTACACAAATAAAAGATTTGTGTTCTTGAAATGTTTCTAACATATGTTTTTGATATTATTGACCCCTTATCATTAAATGTCAAGTTGCACCATTGTAATTTTTTATTTATTAATGAATTATAGTCATTAGGGTATGGCCCAAATTGTTGATTGAAACAAAAAAGTGAAGATTAATGTAAGTGCCTTTTAAGATCTTCTAGTTTAGGCCTTTGAAAATTGTTCAATTTTTTGTGGTTATTTGAATCCACTATTTATTAAACAAATTTTTAAAAAGGACTATTTGAAGCCTTCCTAAAAATTAAAAGCATTAAAAATAAATGAAAAGACATAAATTTCCCTTTTTGTTTCTAAACAAATTAGGAAATCCAAGTGTTATTTTCCTGAATCTTTTTTTTAACCATTCATTTGGCATATATATAAATAATACAATTGAAATTCCAAATTCTACATGACTTAGGTAATTTTTTGATATAAAATTTAAAATGAAAAGCATTCTTTCAACAAGTTCTATGTTATCTTAAAATTAGGTGGGTCTCAAAATTTTGGGCGTGACATTTCTAGTGTTACCACCCAAGGTTACCACCCAAGGACATGTTTTCCTATGTAAATATAAGTAGGCAGGCTAGTTTAAATTAAATAACTAAGCTAGTTATCTCCTCCATGATTGTGTTCACAATGACTAACATAATCATATATATAATTGTAAAAATCACGTTTTGATGTAGTGCAAGAATATTATGCACCTTGGTGCAAAACCCTTTGCATTTAACGCGAATGGGCAAGGAGGCTATTGGTGATTCTAGCTACCTTCAAGGTCACATGCAAGCTTATTACAGTGAGCTTGGGCCAAGTTAGGAGCTCCAATAGACAATATCCTACTTGTTATTCAGTTCATTCAAGACAACTCCTTAGAACAATTCAAATCATATATTCTTACAATCTCATTCGTCACAAGGGTATTTTCTTGGCACCTAGCCCTCTATGCTTGTGTGTATTTTTACACAATATTGCAATTAAAAAATATATAAACAAGGCTAAAAAGTTTGGGCTTATTGTTGGCCCATACATATGCTACCAAAAAAAAGGAAAAAATGTGGTGAGAACCAGAGACAAAGGCCAAAAAACAAGGCGTATAAGTGTGCATGTATAGATAGACTCTCCAAATCACAATATAAATATAAATATAAGGGAGCATCTTCTTCAACTATTTTTAGGTGACGTTTACTTGCATTCTTAAGATTTCTTTTCTTGGAACAAACAATGGCGGTGGGTGGGGGGGGAAAGTGCATTTCGCCATTGAAGGAAAATCTTTCAGAGGGATGGTCCACCCAGAAATCTCTCACAAGGATGGTCCACATCCAACTTTCCTGGGCAGCATGCATGTCTAGCAAATATAAGGTATATAGGGAGTACAAGTGCATGTTGTGTGAATGTTGATGGCTTAGTACATGTCTTCTTTTTAACTCTCACACATTTTTCATTGTCCTTCCATCCAGCACTTAGATGATGATATTGAAAATGTTTTTCAATGTTAAGCATATTACGCTTGACACGAATACAAAATGTGTTAGCAAAGCCTTCACATGAGGCCACATCCAACCTTACTTTCCATCAAGACACAGTAATGGAAAGGAGAAATTTCCTAAGTGTATTTGGAAGGCATCTTATAGCCATGAATATGCATCCCCTAGGAAAGAGAAGGAATATTACAGCTACTCGGTAAGAGCAAGAGAGATCTTACACCTATAACATGTGTAGGATCCCTCTCCTTACATATAGGGTTTAGGGTTTAGGGTTTACATCCGTCTCACTCTAAAGGAGGAGGAGTAAGAAATAAGAACTCTCCCTTTCTTGTCCCTTGGGACCTAAGTATGTTTAGCTTCATGATAACTTTCACCTTGTACATTGCAAGATGAAGTAAAACACAGTGATACATGGGGGTTTGAAGCCCAATGTTTTAAGTACACATTCATTTACTTGGGGGTTTTTTTATCAAATGCGGTTTTCCTTGTAGCTCTTTGTTACAGTTAAGCATCAGGATATAATAAAGAGGGGCGGGGTAGGGTTTGTTGATTAGTCTTCTTTTGCTGATGCAATAGTTCCCCTCATTCTTTGGGTTGTTGGTTGTCGTGGGTCTTGAATATGCAAAGAACAACATTTGTGAGTGTTGTTGATGCAAAGAACAATTTGTTAGAATGTGTTGTGCTGCCTGGTTGTACTTTGCAATCCTGTACCAGAATCCATTTGCTTGCACAGTGGCCCACACATTGCGATACACCTATTTCAATAATGCAAGTATTATGATGTAACTTAGAGGAGAGGAAAAGACTGCAAAAACTAACCCGATCAGATCAATTTGATCAGAACTGTGAATCAAAGTCCTCTCTGTCCATCAATTTGGGCAATTCAAAACATTTTCTAGACCTTGCTTTTTGTATCTTGCAGCTCTGCCTACATAACCCTGTTAACACAACTGACAATGGTACTCGCACTATTTTGGCTTCCTCTCACAGTATGCTTCTGAAGCTCCCCTGGAACCTTCAAACAAAAAGGAAGAGAAAGAAGAAGAAGAAGAAGAAGAAAGTGCTCAAAGATACATAATCTACCTTGAGATTTACATGCTTTCTAAAGAGCATCTCCATCCTTGTCCCATATTTGGGGCCTTTTATGAGCGTTTACCACATCCAATATAGTGTGTTAATTGTTCACCAATCCCCACCCATAAAGCCTAAACCCACCACCACAAAATTTTGTTCCAAGATTTTTTATTTTTTATTTTTTTCCAGAATTCTAACATTTTCAACAAATAAGATAATTAAGTGTCAAAACTTGGTATGGTACTTATTAGTGTCAATGCTTTGACAACTATGGTACTTAAAAGATTGTACTTTCATCCAAAATAGTGTGTTCAGGCCATTTTACTGCTGTAAGTTGAGATGCTGCAGTATACAGTGGATGTGCATTTTCCATTTGGATGAAGAAGAAGTTCAGGCTTTTCACATTTTGTTTCCAATTGTGCTTGGCAAGCAAAGGGTTCCAGGAAAAGGATTCAATCTCTCTGCCCCCCACCACATGCCACATGTTGGGACAAACCAGTCTACTTGTTGCTCAGCTTTTTTGGAAGGGGGGAGACAATGGAGCCCCACGATGACAATGTCAGATGTTCCACCACTAGTATATCTATGGTCATGTGAAAACTTACAACATTGCTGGAAACATTTTCTTCCTTCTAAGATAACAAAATTGTCAGAATTAGTTGGGAATTTGTTTCTGTTCTTTGCTGTCCCTAGCCTAGTGGGGCTTTTTCTTTTCAATTTTTGTGATGTACCCACCACACCACACTGCTTGTGGTGATCATCCATCCACCAAGAAGAGGAATTAGGCAAATTTGGCTACAGAACAGACAGGAGGAAAGTGGACAAAATTTAAGAATCCTAGTCTATTTTGGCAAGTCCAAACGTGGAGATATATATTTCAGAATTTTTTTTCCCTAGGCAGACTTTGATGAAAAAAATTCACAAAAATCCTTTGTATGACTTGCACTGGATTCTTTTGATCACCAAGTGGCAAATACTCACTCACACACCCCCCCAAAAAAACAAACAAACAAACAAAAACTCTTGTCCCTACCCTGGATATGAAGAAGAGGGTTTAATGAGATTGTAACAGAAATCACTGGACTTGGAATGTTGCATGTTCAATCCCCTCCTCTAACTGAACTTGGAATGATGCATGATCCATCCCCTCCTCTAACTGAACTTGGAATAATGCATGATCCATCCCCTCCTCTAAAAGTGGGCTAAAATGAACCAGTACCTACCACCTCACCATGGAGGATGGATGATGGTATGTGGACAGGAAACAACACTTTTTCATCACTTTCTTGTTCAAAACCTGGACTCCATGGTTAGCTATGTACAGTAACCATCCATGTGTGTGTATCATCTAGTATCCACCTACGTAGTAGCCACCAAGTGCCCTTACCTACTTACTTACATAAATACTAAGCTCTCATTTCACCTACCTACTAACATATGGTACTTCATATTTAGCAGTGTTGGTCTAGTAGTATACAGAGTATATGCTTACTCCGCAATCAACACGGGTCGTAGTAAGAAACACACATCACTGGTATGACCTGAGGCAATACCAGCAACCTTGAGTCATACCAGTACCAGTTCCGAAGGTACTTGAGATAATACCAACCTTGTAGTACTAGTTTTAAGCAAAGAGCATTGGCGCAAAGTATTATATATATCTCTCGAACATCATACCAGCCCCAAAGTCAGTCTTAAACCTCCCACAGCTCCTTGACACAGGCTGTTATTATATTGGCACCCAGAGAGAGCTCATTCAAGGGTATTTAACATTTTGTCAATACATACCACCACGACCAAAATGACTAGAAAGTATGTTTGTTGTGATGAACCCTTTTCTGCCATAGAAAGGAAGGACGATAATAAGGGTTTTCCAATGGATGGTGCACTGGTGACGAGTGCTACTGTGTCACATAAACCCTAAAAGCTCTGAATGGTCCTCCATTCAGTAACTTTGTGGACAGGGGCCTGGGAGAGTGGGAGTGGCTGGGGCCTGGGAGTACCAAAATTAACAAAGACTATCTATATTATAATTCCGCTCATGGTCCTCCAAAATGGCCCCTGTCCGTTGTCACACAACACAGCGACGTTTTTATCACAGAAACCCGTTTTACACAACACGGGCCCGTTTTGATATCCGGGTGCGGTTTCACACAACACGGCCGAGTTCTGATCTCTAGGTCTTTTTTGATATGACATGGCCGGTTTGCACTTTGCACATCCGGGTCCGTTTCACACAATACGGCGGGTTTTGACATTGGGATCCCGTTTCACACGTCATGGCAGGGCAGGGGGGGCAGGGCAGGGCAGGGGGCAGGGCAGGGCGGGCAGGGCAGGGGCCAAATAAAGGCCAAATAAAAAGTAAAAGATAAGAAAAAATAAAACTTATAAAACTTCAGAGTTGTCGAAGGTCACGGGCACCCACGGGGGACTTCACAGTGGCCTTTGGCCGCGGGCACCCACTAGTTTGTGTACTAAACCCTAAACCCTTTTTAAAAACTACATAACAGAGGAAGAAAAAGTCAATTATCCTATTGCTACCAGAAAAAGAAGACTGTTGCAATGCTCATCATAAAATCTCCATGTAAACCCAACTTGAGAAAGGTGAATCCAGATCCTTGTAAAAATCTTCATGAGTCATGATGTGCAGAAATCATATGGCTATAATGGGCTGTGCTCATTCCATTCCATTCACAATCCCAAAGTCCTTTTTTGTCAGCTCCAACTATTATGTACTTTGATTAGACAAAAATATTTGTTCATTACTTTAAAAAAAAAAAATTTTTTTAAAAAACAAATATAATGCTCATAACTGAGCCCGCACATTGACCCACCAAGTTGTACTGGTGCAATTGAAGCAATTGAAGTATCTGATAAAAGTGGTCACAGATCTCTTGAAGAACTATGGGCCAAGCAGAGGAGGAGGAACTCCAAGCAGTGGCAAATTCTTTAGATTTTAAAGATCAAATTTTTTAAAAATATGTTTAATTTTTTCATCCTTTATAGCCAAAGTCCTGCTCAACCCTAAATCCTAAACCCTATCCAATTTGTATAGGGTAAAGCCCAACTACACTATAAAAATCCACCCAGTGTGCAGAGCCCAAGGTAGAGCCCCCAGAGGAGTGGTTCAGCACTTTTTAGTACACCCCTAACAGACATCATCTCCAGTGGGTGTGTGCCACGTGTCAATCTCATGGTGTTGATAAAAGTGCCTTCAATTAGCTAGGTCATCAAACCTGACATACCAAATAGAGTTATGTGTAAAGGTTACCCCAAACCCCAAACTGGTGCCAATGGGCCCCAGTTTTGGATGGTAAAATGAGAAGTCAGGATGAAAACAGTTCACAGGGGGAAAAAAAACTGGGTACTGATTAAACTAGTCTTGTCTGGGCAATTCTTGTTTTCACTAAAGGACTTAGAACTACGAGCCCCAACACTCATCCAGATTCAGAGCAAAGAAACACTCACCATGAGGTTTGGGATGGATGGTGGGTCGATAATGAACACTTTTCCATTGGGTTCCAGTTTTTTCTATTTTTGTGATAGCTGAAGTCGCCATCATACAAATTTATGGCAAACCCACGATTAGTTCCAAGTCACACAATAGTTCCAAGTTATCGTGAGCAGATTTGCTCTTGTTTTGGTCATAATGCATTTTCACAATCAAAGATTTATATCCAGTCATGATATGTTTCAATGGGCTTGACATGGAGATCTAACAAGTCTTCACATTCTTCAATAATTTTAGACTTTTAGTTTGTATAATTTCAGTAAGCTTGCAAAATTCTATGAACTTTTCAAGTCTGTGTGCAAAGAATGAGCAAAAACTACAACATGAACTCAATGCGAGACACCAAGGGTAGTTTGTACAACATGACAGCTGCTGAATTAGTTTTGTGAACCATCTAATGCACACCAATCAATAAAAGAGTGACACAAGATTTCAATTGAGATGTTACCCCAATGCGGTGTCTTTCAAACACAAAATCTCCATCACAATCATTGTTCAGCCACTGTGAATCAAGCTTTTCAACCAAAAGTCCTCCATATTTAGCCAAGCACTTCAAGAGGATTGCAATAATATTATCTGCAATTGCACCCACTTCCACATGTTAAAAGGTCAGTAAGATTGAAAATCAATGCCAATCTTTCATGATGTAGTTGTAATGAATGTTAGGACGATATCGTGCATTGCCTCGGCCATTCTCCACCAACTTCAATCTATCAATGTTTTTTAGGGTTTTTTTTACCTTCAAGATGCACTACAACTCCTTAAGAACTTCAAGTTCACACATTGGACAACCATGGCTTAGAAAGTGGAAAATTGTGGCAAATTAAATAACATTTTCTTTTAATCCAAATAAACACCGAATTGCATCAAACTCAAGAATATTTCAAACCATTTGCCAACATATAGCCTCTCATTTTTTGCATGTGTAGATTTCTTGTTGTAATACCAATCCCCAATAACAACTTTGGAAGAAACAATAATTGTTTTTTTCAACTAGTTTACAAAATGTCCAACTTTGTTGACAACAACTAAACAAATCATGCATCTAACTTGTGATATTATTGAATCTTCCCCCAACACTAATTATCATAAGACCTCTTAAGTTTCTTGGCTAGAAAATTGTGTGCATTAAAACTAGAAGGCTCAAATATAATTGGCAATTCAAGCAAAGGAGGTGTTGACAAGCTTGCAACATTATTACCTTGACCTTGATTAGAAAAAAAAAAACTAAACTGAAAATTTGAAGGAAGTTTCAAGGGCACCATTATGACAAGCAAACAAGAATGTAAATGAATCAAGAGGATCAAACTATAAAATGAAGAAAAAAATAAAACTAGAAAATTAACTTGAAAAAAAAAAAGTGAGAAACACGCATCTATGGTGGAATCTACATAATGCAACTTTTATAGCTTCAAAAGTAATGTTTGTCACTAGAGTTCATGACGTTCAAACTTCAAAGCTCTCAACTCCCAAGGGTGATTACAAGGTTAGGTGGCTCACTTTTTGCATCACAATCTAGTTTTTTATAGAATGGCATACATTTACATGTTATTAAGATGACATAAAAATAATATTTTTCCAAATTTGTGGCTAGATTCAGATTGTCAACTTGAAGAAAAAGGAATCTATTTGAAAATTACAACATATATACACCAAATATAATAATGGATTTTTGAATGATTTAAAATGAGCCAAGTCATATCATAATCATTTTTGGGTGGATATCAATTTTTATTTTCTTAACATGTACACTAAAGAATTGTTTAAAATGGTTATTCTTCATAGATTTTTTAGTTCGGTAACCACCATGCAATTCTTCATTAAATTAATGATATCAAAATAGACTACCATTTTAACACTATCATATGGACTTTTAGGGAATGGAGCATTTGTAAAAAAACAACCACTGTAGAGTGCATACACCCCCAAATTTCTCTAGTATTGTGAAAATTTGCAACAAACTTCGTTCATGATTTCCCTTTTTTTAACATTTGTTTTGATCCTTGCAAGTGTTACAATGACAAATTGCACTACTAAAATTACAATGATCTCATGATTCACTCATTAAAACTCGCAAATGTTCAAGGTTTCCTAAACATTCGAAGCAACAACCATTTATTGCCACCCAAACTTTCAATTCACAACTTACAAGGTTAAATAAAATGGGACTTAAAAGCAAAATGGGGAGTTGGCTATTAGTCTTAAGAAAATGAATAGGTTAGGCAAACCACTAAATTAGGTGGTTGCTACTTGGCAATCCATAAAAATGAATGGTAAAATATTAGTGAAACCTTTAAACCCCAAAACACCATAAAGGCAAAGCTCTGAATCGTAACAATGTTGTTGTGAAGGAGCTTGTGGAGATGTAATTCTTGTTGATGATGGATGACAATTGGCCTTTTGGAGCATGGGGTATTATGAAAGGGGTGTTTTGGGGAATTGGTTTTTTTAAACTTTTTTTCTTTCATATTTTTTGCATGTGTGTTCTTTATGTCACCTTTTAGCAAAAAATCACCCAAAAAGGACCCTTGTTGGTTCTCAAAACAACCAAAACATTTGCATAATGACATCATCAATGAAGACCATAACCCCATAAATGAAATCAAATTCCTTTTAAATATAAATATATATATTACAAGACAATGTGGTTTTTTTAACACAAAAATTGAAACTCACGACTAATGTTTCTTTTTCAAATTCCTCGAGTAGGTGCACTTGTTAAGATCCTCAACATTAATTAGCAATAAATGGCGATTGTCTTGGTGGACTAATATATCTCTTTTGGAATCTTGCCTAGTTCTAGCAACCTAGAGGAACACATTGTTTAAATCTGGCGACTTCTAAGTTTTTTGGCCAAGAAATGGCGATTTTTTTTAATCTCAAAAATCCTTTTGTTGGATTCACCAACCTTTTTTTTTGGTCACTGGGCAGGAAAAGTTGCCCCAAAAAAAACACTATTCATGACACATGTGAGGTAAACTTCATGGTTTCCTTGATTACAATGTTTAATATGTGTTTATTCTTGCATATATTAAAATGATAATTTGAAATTGAATAATGGAACTTATTGAATCCAAATTTTTTTATTTTATATATCATTAATTAACAAACCAAGAGAGATTTAATATAAAATGATGACATATTTTTAGACCTTTTAAAATATTTTGAAAAGCTACAAAACTAAGTTTAGAGTCCAAAAGTGGCGAATTTTTAATTTTAAAAAATCAAATGAAAGGACTATTGTGACAAAATATTCCTTTTCATATTTTATTTTTTGCATATTGACAAAAATTTGCACAATCTTTTTTTGAATCATATTTGTGTTACATGTGGCATCATCTAGTGTCAAATTGTCATTTCAATATAATATATGTCACAATAAACACCAAATATTGTACATTGTAATGCATGAAACACAAACTTTATCTCACACTTCATGAGCCTCAGACTTTTTGTGTGAGAAAAACCACCTTCTCTTGTACTGATAGCACATAATAGACTAGAGATATATGTACTTTAGCGGTTTGCTTTGTTTTACCCCCAAGAAAAAAAAACAACAACAACAACAAAAGAAAGCTCTTAGAAGTTTTTGTAGTGTAACTAGAGGGTATGTTAATATAGTACACAATATTATTCCTCAGCCTAGTGTGCAGGTGTGAGCAGATGTTCTATTTTCATGTCAGGCTTATGAGGGAGAAAAAGCCCATCAATTTGAAAGTGCATCAATTTTTACACTGTGTAAAACCTGTGGGTGAGAGCATTATGAAAATCGGGCTTGTGCTTGGTTCTCACCTTGTGTGCCCTTATTCAGTAATGCCCTTGCCCTTGGGTTTTACCCTAAACTTTTCTCCTAGCAACCCATCTTCACCACTTCATGAAACCCTCGTGAAAATTTGAAATTATTTTTTCTTGAGTCATTCGATATTTTTAGAATCTTTACCATATACTTTCTTTGGCAATAAACTTGGATCGCTTACATCAATTTTATGTTTTTTTTAATCAAGAATCAGAAGATTTCAGTTCTAACTTAATAAGTCATGGATGATGCCTATTGGTGTTGAGTTCCACAGAATCTGTTGATACTGTTGCATGGTATGAATAACAAGTACCATCAGAAAAACATAAAACTCAGATCCTTCAGTCTGCCACTTCTGCACAGAATTATTTGCACATTGCTCAGACATTGGGATCACTTTTTAGCCAGTTCCATGTTACTCATTCATTCCATATTTAAGAGACTTTAGAATATTTCTTCCCACCAGCTTACTTTCAAAGCTTCAAATAACTATGGAACATGCCAAAACCGTGGATGACGCGGAAGTTTCAATTTGATGACACGATTGGATCAATTCGATGGTGGTTAGTGTGATTGAGTGAGTTGTTCAGCAAAATAAATGTGTATAGTGCACTGTTGTCACTCCAGCAAGGTCAATTCTAAACGGCTCGCATGCTCATTTTAGGGTTAAGTCCAGTGTTGGCCATCAATTGAGTTTTGAGTTGGTTATCAACCCATGTATATTGATAACCTACCGTTTAGAAATCATGTGTGTGTTTAGCGTTCAATGGGTTGGTCGATATTCATAACAAAATATTGGGTTACAAATCAAGAGTTTTCAGTGTGGTAGAGCATGCCCAATGGCAGTAGTAAAATGTCCTTGTATAGTACTTTTTGGATGAAGATATGCCCAAAAAACACTAGGAAACTCCTTGGGGCCTAGAAAAGTGCACAGATTACCAGGGCCCGCCTAGAGCGCCAGTAGCAGCAATAAATGATTGTTTCTCAAACTGAGTTTCACATTTCATGCAAAACATGGTCTAGAACTCCTAGATTTACTACTGCATGAGTTAGAGCATCTCCACAGAAGAGTAGATACAATGGTCTCTTCATCTATACACTTAAGTGTTGGATGAAATCAGCAATCAAAGAGTGCAATACCCCTCTTGGGCTGGCAAACATACACAAGCTATTGTGACCACCAAAAGGGTTGCAAAAAAAGAATTGACTTAAAAAACAATTTGGCTAACACTAATGATTGGCCCTAAGTGGAGAGATTCAAGTTGCCTCTCACTTTATGCAGTCCAATTTTGTATGTTAATGGGTGGGGAAGGGAGGATTGGAAACACTAGGTATATTAAAGGCTATTTTACTGCTTTGCAGTGGAGATGCTCTTAGAAAAGACCATTCTCCATTTAATGGTAGGGATGGAGGAACATAGTGTGGTGAGGCAAATAATCTGGTAGGTCAGTAGCAAAGTGTCTAATACCCTGAAAGTCACTTTGTCAACATGCAACCAATGCCGTTATCTAATCTCCTTCCAAACTTTGCTGAGTTGGGTGATGAATGCAACCAAAGTCTGCTCAAATATGCTTAAAGCACGAACATGGGTACACTACTTTGTTCAGTTTCCAAAGTCAGACACAAAACTACAAACTTGCCACGGTTTCTAACAAGGAAACTGCAGGTTTTATCTCTCTCACTCTTTCTCTCCACACCCTCTCCCGTAACGAGATGTTGTTAGGCAAACTTAGTGCCATAGATTGGATTCTACATGTGTGTAGCTCTTGATTCAGAAGAGACAAAGCTTGCACATCGGGATAAGCTGGAAGGATTGTCATGTAGATCATAAAATCTTTTTTAGTCATGGAACCCATGTAACCTAGGCAGAAGTGCATGCTGCTCTCTAGTCTCAAATCCTGCTTTTCAAATGGCTTTAGTTCGGTGCACTCAGTGCATGCCACTTTGCAAATAAAGGGGTCGACCAAATCTTCCAAGAATTTTATGATGCATTTTGTTTATCATTGCAAATGAAACAATAACTTGCACACTATTTTGGATGTGGTCAACATGTGAACACCCATCAAAGTTGAACGCTCACTATGTGCCCCACACTTCATGCCCCTCACATTAGACTAGGCCAAAATAGGTGACTAAACACTCAACCAATGAGGAATTGCAGCATACACCCAATAGACCCAATTTTTCTTTCTTTTGGGGAAGTGTTGGGGGCGAGAGAGAGGGTGTGTCCTGTCCTCTTGGAACCTATATACGTGGGCCAATATTTGGACTTACATGATTCGGTGTTTGGAATGAATATTCCTACACTGGGGTCTCCAAAGTTTCAGAGCTTTTTGGGGATGGGCCAATCAAAGAGGCTCATTGCAAAAATTAAAAAAATCTGAAGTTGGGGGGGACACCCCCAATTAATCAATATGGACCACACTACCATCACAACTACTTAATGTGGTGGATCTACTCTAAAGACACCAATCCTGGCTATAATTTCATGATGGGTTCTTTTGGTATTTCATGAAAATAACTTGGGCACTATTTTAGATGTTGTAGACACCAATGTTGGGCAGTTCATTATTTTTATGCAGAACCTCTCAAGTGTTTAGATTCTCAAAAATACATTAGAATGGATGTAGTTCCTTCCACACATAAATGTAGTTTGATTTTCACTAATCATATAACTGGAACCAGCAATTCTAACCTGCCAAACTGGGTACACACCCAACATTGGTAGACACTAGACACCTCCAGTTAGAGGCTCACATACAGGGTGTGAGTGAATCTGCTCTAAAGTCACCAGTTCTGTCTAGAATCTCATGATGGATGGATTAGTTCTAGCATGTCAAGGAAATATCTTGCACACTATTTGGGGTGTGTTAGACATTGGAAGAGGCCCACATATGGATGGATCTGTGGATGGATGGATCTGCTCTAAAGACATCCCTTCAGATCTGAAACACTTTCCCCTTGTTGAAAAGCTGGACTAACATCTACACACAATGCAGCACTTTGGAGGGCTAGCCAATTCCCATTTCAAACCCCATGTGACAAAAAGAAATCCAAGCATAAAATTCCAAGCTCAATTGCAAGGGCTGCTGCTTTTTAAGCATGGAGAAAATCCACCACATGCAGCCAAAAAGATGAGGAAAAAAATGAAGTCTCAAATTCTTTTTGTACAAGTCTATCCACAAAATCTGGGAACATTTCTTTTTTAATTTCCCAAAAACCAAATAATTCTAATTTGGGAATAAGAAAGAAATTGCATGCCAAAATAGGTTCCAGCCCTAAACCCTGTCAGCTAACTCAGTACTAAATAGCTCCATGCAAGTAGCTAGTAGCTACATGATGGTTGCTCTGCATCATGCTGCATGATCATGTACACTATGTCTTAGTGGACAACCACGACCAAAAAGAAGAATGAAACTAGGTATCCCAACCAAGTATGCCAACCACATGCAATTGACTATCCTATCTCTTTGACCTAAGTAGGGCTAGTGTTCCTCTTCCTAGTCCCTAGAGGTGGGGGCAGCCAAATTTATTTTGGATGCAGGCCAAACTTTGACCTGCCATTTTGGGCAGCTCCTCCCCATTTTATAGGGTAGTTTCCCAGCTGGGTAAAAAATTGTCACTAGGCTTAAAGTGTCAGGTAATTGGCCCTACCCAAAGACTTGGTGGAAAGTGTCTTGACTTACACAAGTGGCTTAAAATTCAGTAGCCCCAAAAACGAATATTCCGTCACAATATTCTGTTTTTTTTAGGGGGGACGAAAAATACTGTGAAAAAATAAAAAGGAGTTATTTTGGATCAATTTTGTTAGATGTTTATTTTGGCTGTTTGAAATGTGAGAAAGAGGTAAGAATAATGGTGAAGGAGATGGAGGTTTATGGATTTAATAATATCCGCCACTAGTCTTGGGCACAAGTCCTAGCCATTAGGCTCTTGGCTTGATGTTTTCAGCACAACCAAAAATTTCTAGTTATGAGTGCATGTGTAAGTGTGTGTGGCATCATAAGTTAAGTATAACATTGGGTACTCTCAGTCACTTGCATTGGATTGACTGTTCACATCATTACCAATGACACTCAGCAGCCCAAATGAATGAACAACCATCCATACACCATGTGGATGGATGGTGGGTAAGTGGGTGGATGAAAAAGAAACCATGATCATCTCAAAGAGGTGGCCTTTGAACACATCAGTTCATGCTATAGCTTTTTACACCACCTTACAATCGACAAGTTAATAAAATGGGACATGTAAGTTCAATATGGCAATTAATGGGTTGCCCATCCATCCTTCGTGCCGTAGGTACCAAGGAGCACAACACCACTTGATATGACTAGTCCCTGATACTGTAGCTATCAATGACCATTTGCCTTACAATAGTGGCCCTAACAACTTGTAGGTACTTGGTGCCTACAACCCAATCTCCTTAACTAATCCCACCATGTATGATGTAAAAAACTTCAATGCAGCTGAGCTGGGCCTTACCCATTTCAAGACCCATTTAGTGTTAAAAAAATCGAGTCAGTGCTTTACTTTATGATAGTAAACACACTTATGCAATGGTCTTCTTGTCCCATAGCTAACTACATGGTGGTTAGTTAGCTATGTCCTAAGTACTAACCATCCACATGCATCTATCTATGTACCTATAGTAGCCACCAAGTGCTTTACCTACTTGGGTGCCTACATAGAAACCACTTACATTCCCTACCTGCTTACCTTCAGAACCTACCCACTTACATAGTAAGTTACCCGGGTAGGGTTTAGACACATCCTGCAAAGCATCAGACACAGCAAATTTTACTACTATCGGTGCAGATTCCAGGTTGTGAACAAAAGAGTTGAAATAGACTCTCCAGTCCTGTGTATCTGGACCCTCTGTATCTTGTAGGCTTTGGCTTGGGTATGATTCCTTCTCTCTCCTGCAAGCCATGAATCAGCTACCAGTACTGAAACAAGAGAACAAAACAGGACCAGCAGCCTGCAAAAAACCTTCTAATACCAGTTAAAACAAATGGAAACAGGACAAAGTTACAAGTTCTACCTAAAAAGTCTGCACTCCCTGTTGCACTTTGCAACAGATTTTGTCTTCCTGGGCTCAATGACAAAATCACACAGTAGTGGTTCACAACAAGGTTTGTTCCTGCTTGATCTGTAGTCTGCAGTGAGCACCACCTCCCTCAAATTCCCTAACATGAATCCTTTGTTTACAATCCCTGGATTCTTTTGTCCACCTCAAAAGTTTTGAGATGTATCCAACTCAGTGTCCATAATACCCTGTCAGAAGTTTAAAATTTGGGTTATTCTCATCATTGCTCTTGAGAACATCTGCAAAACTGACTGATTGAAATCAAGAGTTTACATGGAAGAAGCATACAATGGTCACTTCTGTTCCAACCCTGCCACTGGAGGAAACTTTGTAACTATCTTTGATTCGAAATTGAGACATTGAGCAAAGGGCACCTTTCATTCCAATGTGGGCCACGAAGGCAACATTTCATGTGGTCCAAAAAATTAGTGAGGGCAGCTAGATCTTCTATGTACATGGTGAGCATCTGGACCAGAAAGATTGCATCCAAAGAATACAGGACCTCATCCTGCAGTAATAAACTCAACTCAAGCAGGCCTTATAAGGAAAATGTACCCTTTCAGCAAACAGTTTTGATGGTGGGGGGTCTGTAAATTCCTATATCGATGAACATGTGTGCTTGATTGATGGTCTCTGATATCTCAAAGACCCAAAAAAATGTGTAGGCAACTTTGAACCATGCCAAAGCTATCCACCACCAATAGCGTCCGTTGCCTTGACAAACATCATGCAAAGTGGTGGGTTGATTTTGGCCAATGAGAGAAGGGCTGAGGGGACACTCCAAATGCCATCCCCACAAATCAAGCCTGAGGCCACAGCTGGTGCATACACATCTGCCCGCTTTGAGAGCCTTTGCCAAAAGAACAAAATCACTGTCCCAATAAACATGTCAATTGCAAAGTATGCCCCAATGTAGAATGGAATTGCCATCGCCATTGGAATTGGGATATAAGCCGCAACATTCTTTGGCAATACGTCTCGAGCAGTGTTGATCACAACAGCAGCAACCACCAAAATGTAGCAAAGCTCTACACAGTGTGGTGGCAAGGTTGAGAGGCCTTCCACACCAACAATAGCCATGGTTCGGAACAACACCCCATAAGGTGCCTTGTACTCTCCTTCAGGATTTCCAACATCAAACGAAGTCCAAAACAACCAGAATGTCAGAGGTGCTATAATGCAGCCCATTACAGTCCCAACCAATTGGCTGATGAACATAGAGCGTGGCGATGACAAAGTTAGGTACCCTGTTCGGAAATCCTGCATCAAATCAGATGCTGTTGAGACAATCGACAGCATCACCCCACACCCTGCTAGTCCTGCCATCACACCACCATTGCTCCCAGCCCAGCCAGCAAACACAAATAGGCCTAGTTTCCCATAAGTTGTCCCAAGGCTCCAGTCTGTTAAGCCAGTTCCATAAGCATTGCAAAATGCAAGAACCGGGGCAAGAATGTAAGCTCCTAGGACATAGTACCACCTTAAAGCATGAAACATTCGAGGTACAACCATCATGGATACACATGCAAGTGCCACGTAGCCGCATACTGCAACCCACAGAGGCACCCCGTCCTGAAGAAATACATCAGTGCGCCGCTTCTCATCCTCTGAAAGATGCTCTGCCACCTGCCCTGCAAGACACCCATCCACATATCAAATAGTTGTCGACTATGCCATTGGTCTGCAGGAGTGGTGCAGAAATTTCAACCCTTTTATTTTTAGCAACAATAATACTACAGAATTCAGGTTTCTGTCACAACAAAGATGTTACAAGAAACACATTTGCAGAGTGGATAAAAACACCAACAGTGGGTCAATCAGCCCTGCTTGGAACCCTCTAACAAAAATCTGCAGTTTGTACTCAAGAGGGAAATTATGACACTGACATACCTGTGATGACAGGCAGTTGCTGATGGTTACGAGTTTGGGCATATATAGTTTTAAGTGTGACAAATGATATCTTCAAAAAATTGTAGAGTCCATCTCCCAATACAAATGCAATTGCAATGAAGACCTGTAAGCTCATTATACTCAGAATCCAATACTTGTTATACAACATTTCACTTAACTAGAATTTGTTGAAATGTCAAGAAGAGATATTTCTGTTGATGAATTCATGCAAGTCTTCCCTGGTGAGTCATGATTCTGGCCACCAAAAAATTCTACTTGCTGACAATGATACTCAGGACTAGCACAGAATAAGTGTGATGCAATGTTCATTCCAAACACAGTTAGTCAACATGTGGAGCTCACAGGGGTAGAATACAGACCTTGTAACCATAGAGACCTCCAAAGTCGCTACTTGGAAGGTTTGCTGGAAACCATTTTCCTTCTTGAGCAGCAATGAGAGGCCACATGATGCCCCATGAAACAATGGCACCCAACAGGACAGAGCAGTTCACAATGTGGGGGCATATCAGACCCACTCCCACATAAGTCATACTGAAATCAAAATAAAACCTGCCACCCAGAAGCAGTCATCTGTCAGCAAATCAATTAACAAGAGTTGTTTCTAACATGGCTCATCCTAATTGATCGCAGAACAGCAAGAACACTCAAGTTCTGCAAGAAAAGACAGAACCATTTCTGCTCATGTTCAACATAGTTATATGTTCAATTCACAGGGAGATATTGACCTAAGCAAAAGTGTGACTGGATAATACACATACTAGCAAATCCTAAACCCTAAACTCTAAACTCTTTGTAGAAAAAAACCAAACGATCCTGCAGTGGCAGCAAAGATTTACTCCAAAAGTCAGTAGGTTACAAACTCCATAAGATGCAACGAAAGGGCATTAAAGATGTAGTTAAGGTTACGTGTTAGCAAATGCCTTTAACCCTAGAATCGGAAAGTTGTCAAAGCCACAATTGTCCCCAATTCCACTCCAGAACCACTTGAAGAGGCTCCAGAGAAAGCTTCCACCAAAAAACCTGCCTAGGCATGCCACTTGCTTCCTGCACACAATTGCCACGACCCATTGTTAACTGTCAGCTTGTTACTCATATCTTGAGATCATTCATTCATGCACAAAAGTGGAACATATGCCTTCATTCATAATGAGATTGACATCACAGGAAAGGGTCACCCCAAACTCCAACAGATTGTCAAAAAGACTCATTAGTGGAGCACATTCGATCAGTTGGAAGTCAACCAAATCACCTTAACCCATCAACTCTCAACAGAATCTGGAGCTTCCAAGACACCCTGAAAACAGACATTTTGTTAACTTGGACAGGTCAATTTTCTCTTACTCCTTTGAAGTATCTATCTTCTACACCTGAATCTGGAGGGAAATTTGCTACTTACGAAGCAGTATCAGCACCCTCTGGTGTGTGGAAGCTGTTAATAAGAAGTGCAGTTGCTGTGCCACTAGGGTACGTCAGCTTGTACTTCAGTATCATGATCTGTGCACAAATTCAAATTGATCTATTAAGAAAACAAGTGCATGTTGCTCAGCTTCCTGCATCATCCTACTCCACTAGCACATGGGCCAAAATCACATACCACATATGAGCAAATGTAGCACTTGTTTCAAACCCTAAACCCTACACAAAACAAACTGGTCCATCATCTTCTTTCATTCTGAAGATTCTGGAGAAACAGAGTGAGAGTTAGCAAGCCGAAGAATTTCAGCATAACTACTACTACTAAAACCGTTTGAAAGTAATAATTCACAGTTGTAAAGTTTCTCATGGAGGGTGTGTTGTGTGTTTCTGGAGCCTTACTTGGCGCAGTGGAACCAGAGAGAAGATGCCCAGGAAACTGACAGTGAATAGAAAGGCAGTCATCCAGCCTAGCGAGGGATCCTTTATATCCTCAATTCTGTTTCCTGGGTAGTCTGGCCCCAGCTTCTCATAGGTCTTCCCGTTCATCCCCAACAAATAGGACCCAAATCCTCCTGCAAAAGGCAAAAACGGGAGAGTCATTGAGCAGAAAAATCACCCATCGCCTCTTCTCTCTCAAAGAAAACAACTGCTGCTTAAATTAGGGTTAAGAGCTATTCCCAGCCAACAAAGAGGATATGGGTGAGAGAAAAAACAACAATTTACCACTGAAGGCAAGTCCCATGCAAGCGACGACACAGGTCTGGACGACTGTATTCTCCTGGCGAGTGAAGGGCTTGCTCCATATCCCGAGCTTGGACAGCAACAGGGTCCATGACTTGATGAAGAAAAAACCCAACAGACCCGCAGCGACATTGAGCGAAGGGATGATACCCACCGTGAGATTCAGCTTGTGGGTGATGAGGCTAAACACGCTACCTAACACTGCGCTCACCACCAAGCCCCGCACCGTAATCTGCTCCCACCAGGGAGGTACCGGCACATTCTTGAAGGAATTCTCGCTGCTGAACTCATCCCCGTCGTCCTTTAGTGACTCGATGGTTTTGTCCACCCCTTCAATGTCCGGCAAGAGCGTGTAATCCGCAACGTGAGCTTCCATTTTGCTGCACCAACACGGCTCTCAAGACCCCGCAACGAGCTCTCCGCGAGCGCTGTTCTGCACCCCATTCGTTCGCATGCACGCATGCACGTCCGCCTGCCCGCCCGCCCGCCCGCCGTCATTACACCGTCACTGAGATGGCGCCGTCCCCAATGCAGAGCGGTGACGACGGACGGTGCCCACTGCTGTCCACCACTAGTGAACTAAGAATTAACGCTTCTTCTTTTGTGCGGGGGTTTAGGGCCACTTTTGAGGCTGTGTATGTTCAGTTGACTCAAATTAGATTTTGTCTAAAGAAAATTATATCTCGTGTTTTTGGGCCATTTTTCCCTATGCAAGGAAATTTTCTATCTTTTTACAGGAGTTTCTTCTTCTTTTCAATTTTATGATACAAATTTTTTGCCATTTTTTTCCAAAAAATTACACTAAAGAGCTCCCCCAAAATCGCCCTTTTTCTTCCAAAATATGACAATTTTTTTCACGAACAATACTGTAAATAGAGGGTTGTCTGAACATTTTCTTTTTTTTCAATTTTGTGATGTTGAAATTTGAAAAAAAATTCGAAAAAAGAAAAAATATTCAAATTTACACAAGAAGTCTTAAGAACAGAAATCTTCAAATTTTTCCCAATTTGGTGACAAGAAAAAGGGAAAAACGATTTGTAGAGTGAAAAGAAAAACAGTGGTTGTAAATTGTCACTTTGTGTCCAGTTTATAAACCCATTTTGCAAGCAAAATGATCAAATAAGCAAAAGACTAAAGTGTTATGTATCAAAGTCCATTTTGTCCACTTCTACCATCAATTTTATATATTAATTCTCTTGTTTGTCTATCTGTGACACGACAATTTTATTGCAATTCTATGGCAGAATCGGTCTCTTCATTTTCTATGGTAAAACTAGTCTGCGGGTTGTGAGGACGTTCGTCTGCGACGGAGCTCGAGTCAGTCACAAAATGTCGACCGGGCCCAGTTCAGCACTCCGAGACTCTCGGATTTTCATTGACTGGGCTCGCCATGGGGGTGCCGGGCTAAGTTCGTCACCGAAGGGCGACCGGGCCTGGCCCGGCACCCCCATGGCTGTAACGAAGGCCAACGTAAAAAAGTTATGTGTGTTTGGCGGAGGATGGTGGTGGGGGCGGAAGTCTCATGAGTGAGTACTATAAGTTGGTTGCTTTGTTCCAGAGGGCGGAGGTTGTTTGGAACTGGGAACGATGAACAGCACGGACCCCTGGAAAGAAAGAGAATTTACGGAAGAAAAGTGTTGGAGTAATGAGGTCGGCCAGCAACGGATTTCATTGGGGACTTTTCAAAAACAATAAATTAAAAAAAAAAAAAACTACTTTGCGCCTTTGTGTGTTTCTCTCTTTGTTTAAAGAAACTGGGGACTTCACAGTGGCCAAAGGTCAGGGGCACCCACTAGTTATTTTTAAAAATCAAATGTGCCCTAACACTGAATAGGTGGGATGTTCTTTGCAAGGGGCGTTAGCCCATGCTGAAAATGGTGACGAAGTTTTTGGGGAAGAGAAATTTCATGCAGCCAATGGGAAGGTCCAAGCATGTACTCAAGGTGCCTTGCTTTTTTTTCTATTATGTTTTGGGGTGGGGCGAGAGGGGGGGAGAGATTTTTTTTCATTTTTCCCAGCTTCTCAATGTGTTTGCACTATGTTCCTTTCAAGTTCCCAATGGGTTCCCAATATTTTCCCCAACATTTTCTCCATACCTCCTCACTTTTATCCCATATCCCTTGGAAAATGGTGTCCTCCTTTCACCTATATAGGTGGGCCAAAGGGGAGGAACTGTGTAGTTCAAAATAGACCTTTTCTTTGGGGAGTCTCCATTGTTTATTTTCTCGGGAGTGATGGGCCAATCAAATTGGCACGTCGCCATAAAAAGAAAGAAAAGTAAAGAACTTGGGAGGCACCTCATCTAATTAATAGGATAGGCGACTATATCCCCAAATTCATTTCCCTGCCATTAGCTTAGGCCAAAAAGTTAACTAACAGTTTTGGAAATAGAAATTGCATGCAGCCAATGGGAAGGTGCAGTATCCACTCAGGCGCCCCAGCTTTTTAATTTGGGTTTTGGGGGGAGGGGGAGAGGTTTTTTTTTTCATGAGTTGCTGATGGGTTCCCAAGTTGTTCTTCAAGTTCTCAATGTGTTCCCCAAGGATGTTCCCAATAGCACCTAATATCAGACCCATATGTTTTGCCCAAAATCCTCCCCTTCTCACCCATATAGCCGGGGTGTTCATCGCAAGGGGTAATAGCCCAGGCGAAAAAATGTGATGAACCCTTTCGAGGAGAGAAATTTCATCCAGCCAATGGGAAGTGCAATCATGCTCTCAGGGTGCCTTGGTATTTTTCCTTTTAAGTTTTGGTTTTAGGGTTGGGAGGTTGGACGGGAGGTTTTTTATTTTCAAGCTGTATTTGGTGTGGAGAGTGGATTGTCCAGTGTCCACTTGGACAGTGGACTTTACGTTCAAGTTTTATTGGGGGTGGCCAGGGGAGCGGGAGGGGAGGATTTACTTTCCTTTCAGGCAATAGGAGGGCCCAAGGTGCCTTACTTTATTCCTTTTAAGTTAGGGGTGAGGAAATGGAAGATTTTTTTTTTCAGTTTTCCCTGTTTCCTAATGTGTTCCCACGGTGTTCCCTTTAAGTTCCTAGTGAGTTCCCAAAATGTTCCCCAAGTTCACAATGTGTTCCTCAGCATGTTCTCCATATAAGCACCTCACTTTTAGCCCATATGCTTTGGCACTTTCACATATATAGTGTGGGCATAGTGTGGGCCCAAGGGGAGGAACTATATACATCAAAACAGAACCTTCTATTTTGAGGAGCCTCCATAGTTTCATTTTTTTGGGAGCAATGGGCCAATCAAATTGGTTTTGGCCCAGAATTTTGGCACAGTTTGACAGCCAACATTCCGAGGCTTCACCAATCCTGAATTACCGCATCAAGCACGTTGACACCATTTCTTTATAAGAGTAGATAGTAGCTTAAGGGATTTTGGCCCCTAGGTAATAAATAATAGGTCTATTTTGATATCAGGATTTTTGAAAGAGGATATTTTTGGCTTGTGTTGAAGCTTGAGATTAATAATTATCGAGTTATATAGTATCTTGAAGGATTTTTGGTTTCTTATAGAGGATGTTTGGGAAGGTTATATTTTGGAATGGTGAAATATTTGAGTTTCCATAATTCTTCTTTTGCCTGAAGATACCTTTTTAATGTAAATGGCAAGGCCACAATGTGTGACACACCCCTTGTTAATAATGGATGTCAGTAGGGGCAATAAAGTTATGCGTAAAGTTAGGAAAAGATGGCATTGGCACAGGTTACATAGGGGATGAGATTTCAAAGAATAGGGGATAAAAGTACACTGGGCTAGTTTAGCCCCAAATTTGGTACTAAACTGAGTTCGCCCTGTCCCCTTTTTTTTTGTTTTTCCCCCGAACGACTTCAACCACTCACTGCTGCTATGTGTACTGTAGCTATAAATGTTCTCGAGCCTCGTGCATTTAATGCTGAGTTTCAGAATTTCATACCCTTATTTAATAAAAATTTGATGACTTTGTGGATAACAGCCAGGAGGGGCATGAAGCATCAAATGAGGGGGTGCAACTCAGGCTCAACAGGCCATCACTTTACGGATAACTCCAATACTTTGCACTTTTTGTGGCAGTTTTGTTATTAGTGGAAATCAGTAGTGAATAATTGGCACTTTTTTTGTGGTAGTTTGTTATTAGTGGAAGTCCATTCTGTGAACTTTTGTCGCAGTTTGACATTGAAGCAGGGAGACTTTTTTCTTTTTCTTTTTCTTTTTTATTTTTTTTTTAAATTTATAAATTTCACGCAAGTGACTAATTTTTGTGAAATTTTACATTTTTCCAAGTTCCAGGGCCCAGGCTTTTTATTCCAGTGTTAGACTGATTGTTGTATACATTTTTTTAATACCTGACTGGTTCTTGTATTTAAGGATCCTCCCCTTTTTTCATACCAGTCTGATATGAGTATATTTGCACATAAACCCACTGGTAATATATAAATATGGTGTGTGCTTGAATCTTGGGCTGGATATAAGTATAGTATAGATTTTTATTTTTATTTTCCCCATACCAAGGGTATGTATATCAGCACTGGTATGAATCTTGAATGTGCCTCCAATTCACAAACAAACAAATTACAAATGCATTCCATTCAAATATTACAAGCTTTTTTTTTTTGAAAGGAAAGCCAACAACAGCTGGGAAAAAAAACACACATCTTGCAATATACTTCTAAGTGTTTAGAATTCCCAAATTGATTAAAAAAATAACTTTCCAGTTTTTTTTTTGTTCAAATGTAGGCTCTGCAATTATGTTGCAATTCAAAATTATAACACTAAAAATCACAAATTGCAAAAAAAACTGGCCTTCAAAGAGCTTGTGTAGTTCAAATGGAAAATATTATTCAATGTCCATTTGCCAACAACAAACACCAACTGAAACATGGTAGCCCAAGTGAATATATTGATTCCAAAATAAAATTATTATAAATGGATTCACAACTTTAATCTTATGCATCATTAAATTGAAATATTTAACAACTTGGAAAGGATGAGTGAAGTTTAAAGTCTAGTAAAAGCAAGTAATACAAACTATATAGCCTCCATTTCAAATAGTTCAAAGGTAAGATTTCAAAATGATACATACCAATTTAAGATTTTGAAATGTTACCTAGTAGTTTGCAAAAAAGCTTTTAACATTAGATGCACAACTCCTACCACAACCCTAAGTTGAACACTGTCATGGAATATAGAATGTGAAAAATCTTACAAAACAACAATTAAAACTTGTAGAATTACAAGTTTCATTCTTCCAATTCACAACCCCCAAATTAAATAATACCAAAAATGAAAGATGACAAGCTTTTGAAGGATTTCCAAAAGTTGATTTGCAATTGCAAGCAAAAAATGTACAAACAATTTGTGTTGAATTTGTTTAGGTAGGCCCAAACAATGATACATACTACTGGAATTCACCAAAAAAAATACACATATACCTCAAGCAAGATCCTCCTACAAGATACCAACCTCCCCTAAGTCATTTTCATGCTCCTCCAACAATTCAACTTCTACATTTAAAAAATCTCCAACAATACCTAATGCAAATGAAATATAAGTTTTTTGACAACTTTCCCAAACATCATTTGGCTAGTTTTTGTAAATCGTTACCAATGAAGCTAAATTGGTAATTCCCAAACGACAATGCCACAAGCATTTTAGTTCCTATTTGGGATTCAAGTATGCCAAGAATCTACTGGGCCAAAAAAACAACATTTGGGAACTTCATTATAATCTCTTTCTACCAAGTTAACAATTTTATAGCCTCTTCCTCAACCATCACAACACGATCGAACCATGATAACTCAAAATTAAAGAAAACATCATTAATTTTTGAATAGACACAAGGATATCAAAGATGGAATCTGTAACTTATGAATTGTTGTTGCAACCAAAAGGTTGAAGAACTTGTTACTTTTCATGAACAAAAGAATCATAGTCTTCTTATCATATTCAAAAACAACCCTAGTTACCTCCATACCCACAAGTTCCCTAATCTCCAAATTTTTGTATCAAAGGTCAAACGTCAAGACAAACATGTTATGGGTTTTATCCATTTGAAATTCAACAACAAAGGAAATAAAAGGTTTTAAGACACTCAAAGGTTCTATTGCCATGCGGATACACAGAATCTCCAATTTCGAATCAAAATCTTCACATTATAAAAGTGGTTATTAATGATAATAGCAACAAGTAGTGCAACAAATAAAAGCCAATAGCTTCTAGATTGGTTCAATACACACTACTTGACAAAACATGTATTTAATTAATTTAGGACTTTAAACAACCCAATGGATGGGATGAACTCTAGTTAATGGCCACCTGATTTAACAAGTTTGTGATCATTTTATACATGAATATCATTTAGATGTACATATATGAATAAGCTTATTGTTAAGTAAACATGAACATGTCACAAAAAATTCCCAAAAAATAACATCAACATGTACACATTGTGTTTAATGACAAAGGGGAATGATGGTGGATATATGAAACATCAAAGTGCAAAAAACCAAAGCTTGATAAATTCTCCAAAAAAAATTTAAATTTTTTTTAATTCATATCAATTTGATGGAAGAATTGCAATGGATTTCTAATCCGTTGAAGGTGATTAAGCCCCTCAACTCTCATTATTCTCAATTCTATAACACTTATTATGTCAATAATTTAAAAAAATTATTTCTAATTGAAGGTTAATGCTACCATTAGTGACAACAAAAAACTCAATTCTTTGAGTTCTGAAGGAAAAAAAATTCCAACCCAACAATGGATCAAAAAATGTTACTTGTACTATAACAAATATGTAATAGTTTCAAATCCTATATACCATGAAAAAGTATTTCACCTAGTGCCCATCTGGTGTAACACAATATATCATTGAATATGAAAATCAACCCTCCCATTAATGACAAAGATAAATAAGTTTCAAACAAGGGACACCATGTTAATCCAACAATGAGAAAAATGTTTATGAATCCAAATATGATGTTCACTAAAACAAACACATTACTAAATTTGAGTTTTATATACTATGAAAAAAATATTTTGCCTAGTGGCCACTATGTGATATAATAATAATAATAAATTATTGATAATGAGAACCATGGGTTAGTTCATATTAGTAGATTTATATTATATATACTATGAAAGGAGTATTACAACTAGTGGCCACCAAGTGATATATTATATAATAATAAATACTAGTAATGAAAACCATGGGTTAATTATCCCACACGTGACCCAAAAAAAATAAAATGATTAAATGATACATAAAATAAAAATAATACAAATTTATTGATAATGAAACCATTAATCGCAAAAAAAAAAATCAATTCATTGAGTTTCAAAGAAAGGCCACCATGCATATCTAACAATGGCTACTCTCACATCTATAGATTTTATGTAAAAACATTTTTTAATAGTTTCAAATTTTATATACCATTTTTCCTTGTGGCCACTAGGTGCAAAATAGTAGATTATTGATTTGAAAAGACAAGAATCTAAGGTTCAAATTTTTGCCTCAACTAAAATAGAATAAAAACTAGTTGGTCCCTTATGGGACGTGAAGTGGAGGTAGGCCTAACGCCATCTTTTATTGACTATGTCGGTCTCTCTCTCAAGTAGAGTAACATTACTCCTGTAGGACTACTTACCCCTTTCCCTACTATGTAAGTGGATATAAGGATTGGAAGTATGTAAGTGCTTACTTACCAATGTAGGTAAGTAAGGCACATGTTGGGCTACTACATATTGGAGGGCACAATACACAACATATTTTTCCTCTTTTGTTTGTGCGGGCATTTCAAAATCCTTTAACTAGTGAAAAAGTTTTAAGAGAGTATTCAGAGAGCCTCAATCCTCTAAAACTCTTTGTAAGCCAATCTTTGGCCAGCTTGAACAACAAACCCATGTTCCTTCCATTCACCTCCAGCAATGATAACAGGAACAATTAAAAGAATGAGAAAATAATTATGGACTGAAAAATATCTTTACTTTGAAGGTGTTTAAAATGATGCTACGTGGCGCCTTGAAAATTCAGATTGCATTTTGAGGCCTCAGGCCTACCTCCACTAAAAAAGGACTAATAAATATTGCATTTTAATTCACTAGCAAATGGTTGAAGATCTTTCAACTTTCCCAGAAAAAATATTAATGACCAAACATAGTACTTAGGGCTCCTAATCAAATAATAGTCCATTTTTTCATGTACACAAATCCAAGTCACAACACAAATAGAATGAACCATAATTACACCAACCTATCAATCTCGTATAACATCCCATCTTCTCCATCAAAAACCTCTTTACAATTATTATAAAAACTCACATTATGTCTATTTGTTCTTGCACATTGAAATCAAAAGGAATTTTTTACAAAACTACCAATTTCCAGCTTTGGGTATTCCTCCCCTTTTTTACAACATGTTAGTTTAAAACCCAAAAAATCAAAAACACAAAAATAGGATCAAGGTGCTTAGCTTCTAAAATGCAACCCATTTGTAACCTCGTTATACAATCATTGGCACTTTCCCATCCACACAAAAGAAAAAGAAAAAATGTCACATTAATATTTAACTTTGCACAATTTAATGGGTGCAAATGGGATATCATGAACCTAACTGACCCCCTTGGGTGACTACTTATTAGGTGTTTATTTTACAATATTCTTGGAATCTTTTGAACAACTTTTTTTTTTAAATCTTTAAAAGTTTCATCACACTATTTTGTTATATTTTACATAAAATTTTTTGTTATAAATATGCCATTATCAAAAAATTCAAGTCCATTTACAAATCTTTTTATTGCTTTAAATCACTAGTTACAATGTTTTCAAAAAGTTTTTGGATATTTTTCATTCATTATATTGATTTCAAATTTTTAAAGTATATATACCAATATATTGTAACATTATGTGAAAACAGTTCAATTTGGAGTCAATTAAATTTTTTTTAAACGTTAGATGCACAAAATCAAACATTAGTTACAATTGTTTATGTACACATTAATGTGACTACACCCTAATAAAACCATAGTAATCTCCAAAAGTAGTATTTGCAAATCATAGGGCACTCTTGTGAATATAACAACAAAATAGAAGATAGTTAAACGGTGCCATTAAAAAAAAAGGGCACAAAAGTGGCCAACCAAGCCCTTAATTTATGTCAAGATATTTTAAATGAAAAGTAGTTTTCAAATTCCAAAATTCTTCAATCTCTTAATTGTCATCAAACCAAACTATAATTTAACTAATATTATGGACATTTGATGGATTAGTTTACATCAAATTTCCCTTCATTCAAGCTATTGTGCTCTTACATTGTGGCCATTCATCATTGCACATATGGAACTTTCAAGATGAATCATTCGTACCCTATGGGTATTCAATGTAATATGCCACTACAATCCTTCCACATGCAAGAAGTCTAATATGATTACTTTTATTATTGGATTGACCTCAGGTTAATGTTTGCCCCTTTCCTTCTTGGTATTAGGATAGGTTGAAGTTTGATCGAACATTATTTACTATGGGAAGGAAATGGAAATTTCATATAACTAATATGAGTTGTAGGATCTTTGTTGTGGAGTTTGACCAACATCAATTTGAAAGGTATCTACCTCCTCGAACCTTCATGTTGTATATTGTTGGTTTTGCAATTGTCTAAATTGTATGATTTGATCTTAGGGAGGCAAGACTTGGAGATCTTGTAATTGGTGCTACACTATCAAGATTCTTTGTACGAGTTATAATATGAACCTAATGACATCTACAAATGATTAGAATTGGGTCCTCTTTGATATACAAAATATTAAGTTCTTTTACACCTCAATATGGCCCTATATTTTAGTTTGAGATATGAAAGGTCTAATGCAATGCTTAAGGTAGGACATATATGGGTTGCTTGTTGACCTTACTTTGTTAGAAAGATTTCTTAAATTCTTCAAACTAAAAAATAAGGACAAGTTACAAGAGGGTGATCAAACTATTAAATTAGAATTTTATGAATGTGAAGCCATTATGATAAGTTATAAGTTTCACAATAATGGAGAAGGGGGGTAAAATCAAGCTAGTAGGAGCCAATTTTGGCGTAACTAGTCCTTGGTTTTGATGTTCATAAGTCTTATACACTTTGTTAATGTTGAAAATATATGTCATATTTATGTGAAGCCCTTTTTAATATGTTAATATAGCATAGAATACCTTTCAACACATTTTAAAGCCCATAACCAATGTTTTTTAGCACAGTGAAATAGTGTAAAAAAATTGTTTAAGCACTGTTGTTTAGCACTACCTCTGGACATTTCATCCAATCCTATGCTACCACATCATATTTTCAAGACTTGTCATAGTGACTCAGGACGTTGTCATTGGCTCCTATTAACCTATTTTTACCCAAAGGTGTTAGCTTAAATCTATGTAGGAATTGATGACATTTGTTTCAATAAGAAAATTGAGAACAACATGGTCATGGTAATGAAAATTGAGGAAAAACATGTTAATAAAAACTCTAAGGTTGAATAGTGACAAATGTTTGAAAGATTTCTACACCAATCTTGGGATGGAAGGCAATTGTTAATGCAAAGGAAAATCTACAATACAAATAAATCTCTTAACACCTCTCATTGTGAATTTTTACAGTTGGATCTAGAAACCAAAAAGGTGCCTCCATATCTAGGTGATAACTAGATGTGTCAATACTACTAGTAAAACATAACAAATATGTCAAGATTTTTATCCCAAGGATGGAATGTTGGTTTAGGATTGGTGATAGATTGGAAAGGGTAGAACATCTTGAAGTGACATCTAGAATTCTAAGTTTGATGTTGGAAATTGATCAAACAAGAATGCACATATGGGTTGCTAAAAATGAAGATCATGTAGATTTCTATGTGTATTTTTGAATGCAAGACTATTGTTGTTGATAAAACAAGATTCCTATCTTTTTTAATGTTTCATGATGACCAACCCTAAGGGCATGGATGAGCTATTATGGGGGAAGGAGTTTGAAGATGTTCTAAATTGGACTGAGTAGTTGGAAATGGCATTATAGGTGCATGGATATGATGAACTCAAGTTTTTTAAGATTGCAAGATTGAATTTGCAGGGAAAAATTAAAGACTAATACAAGAAACTAGAACTTGCACCTACTACTTGGAATGAGATGAAAAGTAGTGTGCAATAGAAGTTTGGAGATGTAGATTTAGATGAATTAACAATGAAGACATATGCAATGAAACCTAGGAATATTGGTAAGAAGTCCAATTATATTTTGATAGGCTCGATAAGTTGTTCGAGAAGGGAAAGGTGAAGGATGTTGAACAAGGGCACATGTTTCTTATGCATCTACATTTGGAAATCAAGAAGTTATGCATGGTGAGAAGTTATTATTTGAATATTGAAAAAATGTTTGCTATTACAAAGGAAGTTGAGAGGCTATGGGATGAATTAGGGGAGATGCCATTTGAACCTCTTACGGAAGAACATGAAGAAGGCACGAAAAATGATATTGCATTAGATAATCAAATAATTACATTGAATGAATCATTCATCAATTTTGTTAAAGGTTATTTATTTGGTGTTGGAGCCATTACACTAGTAGCCAATAGTTTTACTATGTGTCAAATTTGCAAATCCGCGTATCATATCACTATTGCCTACCTATGAACAAAACACCTAAAGCCAAAATGTGGTAAATGTGGTCATCCACATAAAATTGAGCTATGTGGACTAAGGTGTGGGTATTGCTCTAGCATGGGACACATTAAAAACATATGTTGGAAATGTGGAAAGGATGGTAAGACACCATTTGTTGCCAACAACTACTTAGAAGTCTTGATTGATGATGAGGAAACTACATTGGAACAACTTAATAGATTATGAAATATGAAACATGATGTATTTTCAAGAGCCATGGTACCTAGAAGGCACCTTCCTGCAAAAACAACAAATGGGGAGGCAATTAAAGATTAAGAGGCTAGACATGTGGAAATCAGCAAAAGTTCCATGATTTGATCCAAAATACTCAACCATTTTATAAAAGGAATTTTTTTCTTTTATTACCCATGGAGTCCATCTTGGCAATACTTGGCGAGTTGGAATCATTGGAAATTTTGGTCAAGTTGGCAAGGAAGAAGCACAATGAAGGTTTGAAGACAATCAACCTAACTAAGGTCGAAAGCTCTCATGCAGTGCAAAAAATTAACATCAACAAAAGTCATTACAACAAGACATTACATTTACTTGTTGAAATAAACTATCACATGGTTAAAGGTTTAGTGGATATGGACACCTCAATGTTTGTGATGTTTGCTAATGTGGTATGAGAACTAAACATCATACACTTGGTTTCTAATTCAAAATTATACAAAATTGTATTAAGTGTTGACACAAGCTTTTGGCAAAATTACTGAGTTGCATGTGAAAGTTGGAAATGTTCAATGCCTTATGACCTTTATGATTGTGGACACAAATAACTATGACCTTTTGTTGGGTCTAGATTTTTTCATCAAAATAGGTGTTGTGGTGGATGTGGAGAAATGAACAATTCAATTCGGCAAGGATGAAGCAACAATGTACAAGTCCCATCATTGAACATGGTGAGTATGTTGCAATTGGTGATAAATAAAAACTACAATATGATAGGGAGAATTAAAGCAAAACTTTTTAATTATGGGGCATTGGACATCAACCATTAAGGGAGGAAGGGTTCATTATATAGAACGATGACAACCCATTGTCTAATGATGATATAAATTTGGATTCATTTAAGAACTTTGATGAAGAGATGTAAGATTGGCAAATGATGGAATGTGGACATTGGCAATTCATTCCAAAAAGGATGAGGATCTAATGGATAATGGGCCAGGATTTTTTATGCAACATGAAGGACCCAACCAAGTTATGAATTTGATTTTTGAAAAGCAATCACAAAATGACGCAACCCTAGCTTTGGGCTCGCGACCAAAGCAAAAGGGTTGCAAGGGTGCGGGCCAAGAGGAAGCCCGGGAGTCACATCAAAAACTCCCGGGAGTGTAGGAGAGTGTGAGGGAGTGAGCCTTCACACTCCCAAAGTAACTTCCACTTTGGGAGATGGAGTCCCGGTGGACTCCCAAAACTTCAGAGACCAATTGAGGGGTCAAATCTCAATGGCTTATTGCGCTCTTTATATCAATGGAAAGCTCTTGAAGCGTAGATGTTTAAAATGGGCTTGCATTGCTCATTTGGACATTTGAAACACAAGTTATGACCAAAAGAAGGGCCAGGAGTCGAACTCCCGGGAGTCCGCCAGTTTTGACTCCTGACCACTAAAAGTCAGGAATCAACCCGAAATACTTAGTTGCAGATGACGTGCAACATATTGTTGGAAAGCTCTCGATGAGAGCTACAATTTTACACTAGACTGCACCTCAATCCAAGGTCTGCTTGCAAAGTTATGGGACTCCAAAGTCTCGGGAGTCCCGGAGGGCGAGATTTCGGGACTCCCGGCCGGGAGTCCCGGGAAAAAGAGCCACTTGGATGTAGTCTCTGCGGAGCATCGCAAAGAATACTATAAGGGGGAAGGTGGTGGCTTCCCCCAAGTCCGGGCCGTGGTGAGTCTTGTGTCTCCGTGTTGCCCGTGGCTCGTCCTAACACCAAATGTGCTCTAACTACGCACTAACCACTTTGTGTGGGTTGTGTGCAAGCCCGTGTGAGTGAATAAGCTTGTTAATGATTCCTAGTCCCAGAGCTCCAACACAACCCTCTACCCCTTCCAAGTGTTGTGAGCTAGGGAGCGCATCCCGACTCCTCCCTTTTCCGCTGTCTTTCAGTTGGACTCACATTTGAGTCCTTCAAGGAGTTGGGAATGCGTCACAAAATGTGTTCTTTAGTGAGATATCTAATTCGAATGACTTGGATGACTAAATGTAGTGTGTAGCACAAGATGAGGATATAAGAAATGAACAATTCATGGCTACAAGGGGTACATTTGTGTCAGACATTTTTCAATTAAATGTTAGCTCAAGTGCATTAGGGTGTCACAATTTCGACAAATTAGAGTCCCTTTTCAAAGTCCTATTTTAATGTAGTTGCAAATTGGTTTAAAATATGAATATTTAGATGATATTGGAAATATTTTTTTTTTCCATTTCCAATTTAAAATCATGATGTTATAAGACATAAACAATATCACAAAAAAAAAATTTAAATAATTATTTTTAAATGCCTTAAAAGGCTTTTAAAATAATTACAATTTTGGGATTAAAAAAATCATTAACATAATAAATTAAAATCACATTCCATTCATTCAATGAATCTTTATTTTTTAAAACATAATTCATCCAATGTCCCAAAGTTTTAAACACATACGATTAACACATTGTAAAATAAAAGTTCATATCAATGAGTTTTACAAGTGTGACAAAAAAATGTGGGCAAAATTCAAAAGTCCATTACTTATTGACTATCCACAATTTTTATTTTATTTTTTCCATTCTTGGAAGGTTGATTATGATAGCTTTAAATAAATGAGTCTTTTTTTCATTATTTCAATGAATTTTATTTTTTTGTGTATAAGAAATACAAGAAAAACTATCATAATGATGTCCATATAAGGTCACCATAGTGTGCAAATACCTAATAATGTGACATCTAAGGTACCATTTGAAGGGAAGGACATGTGGGTTGAAAGTAGGAACAAGATCATGATAGATCCTAACCTAGGTCAAAAAAAGTCTAGTCAATTTTGGGAACTACTTAAACAATTTCTAAACATCTTTGCTTGGCATAAAGGTGAATTGGGATGTTGTAAATTTGGGAAACATGTAGTGGACATTCAAGTGTTTCCCCCATGCAAAACAACTCCAAGCCAACTTTAATATTGGGAAGAGGCAGATATAAAGACATAAATAGATGTGTTGGTTGGCTTTAAACAAAATGAAACCTAACACCTTTAAGTATACATGTAGGGTTACATAACCAATAAATAAAAAAGATAGTCATAGGTTTTGTGGTGATTATTGACCTTTAAATTTGCAAACATTGTGAGTGGCATTGATCAAAGATCTTTTAACCCAACTTGGAAAATCAAAATGGTTCCTATTTTGGATCTACAATCTCGATTTTGGCAAATTTGAATGGCTCTAAAAGATATTTGTAATCACCCTTCATCACCAATTTTGGGTCGTTTGATTGGACTATCATGCCATTTGGTATGAAAAATGCCACAAGCACCTTATTCATGATTATGAAAAAAATATTTGGGGCCTACATGGATAAGTTTTTGAAGGTCTTTGTGAATGACTTGAATCTTCACATTATGATTGGGAGTAGCATTTAGAACATCTTTGATTTGTGTTGTTTAAGTTAAAGGAAATTAACCTTAAATTTAACCCTAAAAAATGGAAAGGTTATCCTGACATTCTTGGGTCATGTATAAATAAGTTAGGATGGAACATAACCAAATCCAAGAAAAATCAAGGCTATTACATAATTTCCCATCCCTACATCTTATGGTTGACATTCAAGCATTTCTTGGACTGATAGGTCATTACATAAATTATGTGAATGGTTATTTTCAAATATCAATTTTGTTGTTTGACCTAACTAAGAAAGATTGATGTTTAGTTAGAATCTGAATTGTTAAAATGTTTTCACCCTATTAAAGGAGGCATTAATTTCAACTCCTATCTTAATGAAACCAAATTTCACCAAACCATTTATTCTAGATGTAGTTTGGTTTACACATGGGGTGGGAAGTATATTGTCACAAAAGGATGGGCAAAGTGAATGAATGATTGCAATATATGTTAACAAAAGGTTGTCCTTTATGCAGAAGAAGTTTCACCCCATGGAGGGCAAGTGTTATGTACTATTATGGGGCATATTACATTTCTAATAGTACTTATACCAAAATCATTTCACACTTAAAAATGACATGACCATAAACCCCTTGAATGGTTGGCTATTGTTTCAAATACTTATGGGAAAAGGGGCAGATTTATTAATATGCTCCAAGACTTTAGTTTCAAAACTCTACATTGAATAAGGTTTAAGCACATTAATGTAGATGCATTACATCAAAACCCTATGGACATTATTGAAGATGAGGACTCAAGGGATGATATATAAAACTTTAGGTTGTTGGAAAGAAACTTATCACCATGGGAGACCATACAAACATGTGCAAACGAAGTTCAACAATGGGGGTGGTGTTGCAACACTTGGGTAATAAATGCCTTTTTAACCATCTATATATGATGGAAGTGGGGGAAACTATGGATGTAGAAGTTCAACAATCTAAGAACTCAGTTGATAATCCTACAACTTCCAATTTGAATTATGAGAAACAAGAAGTGAACGCATTGAAAAAGGAAGACATGAACTTTGGAATGTCAAAATTCACTAGCGTACTAGTAGAAGACAACCATGTCACTGTTGATGATAAAGATGGGTTGGATGAAACCAAAGAAAAAAATGATTGGGAACATTCCAAAAACATGGAGATTTGGTAAGATGAGCTAAACATGACAATATCGAAGGGCAAACAACTTTTAGATGAATGTAATGTCAAAGAAAAGACTAGGATTAGCAAGCACATTTTGCATTACTATTGAAATAATGACAACTTAGTGTTGAAGGGGTTGGTTGTACCATGACCCAAGAAACATTAACAAATTATTTTTGATTACACAACAAGATTGGTCATTTTGGTGAAACACGGACATTGTCTTATATCTCATTTCATGAGTCTTCAAACTCACTATGGTGTGTTCCTACAAATAATATTAACTAGTGAATAGAATATGTAGTATCACAATTGAACCTAAGGAGCTCAAAAACATTCCCATCTAGGACCAATTCCATCATGTAGCATTTGACACATTTGGACCTCTACTTGAAACAAACAATGGAAATAGATAAATATTGGTGGCTATTGATTATTATTCAAAATGGTGTGAGGCTAGGGTTATGCTGGATCATGATGTAGAAATTGCCCCAAGATTTTTGGAAAATGAAGTAATATACATGTTTGGTGTTCCAAAATATATTATAATCAACAATGGATCTAAGTGGTTTAATAAGTTCATTCAATTGTGCAAAAATTATGTTATCATACACCAATACACCACACCTCAATGGCCCAAGTGTAATGGGATGGTTTGAAAAATTAATGGATCCTAAAACATGGGCTCACTGTTTTGTCTACCACACCAGAACATGCCTAAGAATGGGATAGATAACTACTTAGGATTCTATTTAAGTATAGGTGTGGAGAACATGCATGATATTGGGATAGATAACTACTTAGGATTCTATTTAGGTATAGGTGTGGAGTGTAGTTAAACACCAAATTATCTTCACACATGGTTTTAACAACTAGGTTGAAGGCTAATAATTTTCTAAACCCATTGGTGCAAACCTTTGAGGATGATGATCTTGCTACTATGGCTAAACATATGATCAATAAAATGCAACTTATTGCTAAGATGCATGGAGAAGTTGTTGAAAATGTTAATCAAGCACAAGTCAAATAAAAATGGGCATATGGTGCATGGAAAGGTAAACAAATGTTTCTTGGATTCAAGGAAGAAGAAACCTATGTGAAAATGAAGAAGCATGGGAAAAGAAGTCCTTGACATCTAACTAGGAAGGAAGGACCTTACTTATTCATGAAATATCTTAATGGTAATGGTTATTTTGATTAGGATGAAAAAGGAAGGATGTGTGTGGTTAAAGGCAAAGAATAGTAGCTCTAGGACAGACTCTGGAGGGATTAACAAGTATTTCATATTGCACCATGAAGTCTGAAGAGTGAGGGACACAATCAAAATTTTCAAGGAAACATTATATTTGTTTCATGGATTTAGGGCTTTGTTGGCCACTTTTGTGGCCTTTCTCTGTTGCACAATAAAACTACCTTATATTTTTTCTGTTATCATTCATAGGAGTGCCCTTTGATTTGCAAGTACTGCTTCTAGAAATTACTATGGTTTTACCAAGTCACACAAAGTTAAGGATTAGTGTGGCATGTTTTTGTTTTTCTTTTGTGTGGATGGGGTGGATGTCAATGATGGAGGAAGCTTGCACAATGAGGTTACAATTGGGTTGCATTTCAAAAGCTAAACACCTTGATCCTATATTTGTGTTGTTGATTTTTTGGGTTTTTAGCTAATATAGATTCCAGGTCAACTTCTCGTAACCTTTCCATGATGGCAATAATGAATCAACAGCATTGGAGGAGCATCATCACATAATTTATCATAGATCCTCCTCCATGCATCTGGATCCCAACCATCCTTAAAACCAAAATTAGGCCTCATATCCATTGACAACTTTGCTTCATAGCCTGCTGGTTTGATTGAAACCATAGGTCTCTGAAAATTCACTATTGAGAAAGTCACAAACCCTTGCAACTGCAGATGCTGGTGTCCTTAATACATGGAGGTGTTCAGTGTTCACATCCTGGGCCCCTCAAACAGAGAAGTAGCTGTCAATAAATTAAAAAGGCCACTGTTTGGATGCATATCCAAGTGTCCTCAACTACTATGGCTCTGCACAACTACTTGTATATCTCATATCCACCATAAGATGTGGGCCCATTTTGTTTCCCTTGCACAATGTTCAGCCAATTTTTGCCTACAGCATAGACATTGAAAAAGGAGTGCAGCACAAGCAGATCAAAGACAGATAAATCCTCGGAGATCTCAGGACCTGAGTCTCCTGAACAGTTCCCTATATCAAGAACCAGCATATTGAAACACAGACAAGTTAGAGAAGCTTGCAACAAACTCTGTGTCAAAAAATAGGTCATCTTAACCCTTGAATTTCTATGGTTGTCTCCACAGTTTCAGTGATTCAAATGCATTGACAACTCCTGTTCAGGCACTTAAATACATGGGGATTTTGGTAAGAACCTGAATTGCATCACAGAAACTACAGATATTGGACTACAACTCTAGATTTTGGGGTCTACAATTGTTCATTACAGTTTGTGAGAGCATTGTCTAGAAACCACAAAATTCAGCACACACACAATCAGCATTAGTGAAGATCACATTGTTAACATAAGCAATGTATGGTGTAGGGATGATCACATGTCTGTAAGCAATAATTGAAAATTGCACACATAACATACCAGATTTCCTTTGTGTACAGATAAGCTTGTTGTCCACCAGACCAGCATCTGTGAATTTTATGATGCCTTTCACCCTCACAATTCCTTGGTGGCCAAGTGGTAGTCGTTTGCCTAGTATAATTGCATCCAGTGGATCTCCTGACCAAACAACATGGACACTAAGGATAGGTTTAGCAAGACAGCAAGAAAATCCAAACAAATTATTTCTTCTAACCCTGCAACTTATGGAGAGCGTGAGCAAATCAAGCTACAATGCATCAATTCTGCCAAAATTCTTGAAGCAAGGACCCAAAAGGAGGAAGATTGGAATACCATCAGGAGCAGGGATAATAGGAACTGAGCCATAATTGAATAGGCAAGGAAGAGGAGAAACAAAATCAATTATGCCGTTTTGTGACCGCTTCACAAAACTCCATTTTGGAACTTCTACCACAACCTCCACCAAGCTTGATAGCCCTTCTTTTATCGTGCTCTGTAGAGGAAAATCCACAGCCCTCAGCCACTCAGCCAGCCAGATATCCCCCAGACTTCCGCATCTCCCGCCCCTACATCTAGCAAAATTCAAACAAGAAAAGTTTCAGACCTCCTCAAGCTGAAGCTGCAGCGAGGTAGGTCACAAGTAATCCAACGCTCCAATTCTTGACTTGTACCAACACCTAGCAGAACTTCACGAAAGCAAGAACCAGAACTGCACTAGAAATTAGGTCACAAGAAATGGAGCAGCAGTGCAGACACATACCATACCGAGGGAAGCTCGGCGTCGAGGAGGCGGCCGCTGGGACGGGGGCGAAACCGTGGCGCAAAATGTCTGCGGCAGACGACGGGCAGGCAGGGAGGATGCGAAAAAGGAAGGAGGGGCATTCGCCATATCTATCGCTCCTGCGCAGCAGCAGCAGCAAAACGTCGTCAACAGCAGCGACGGGGTCGTCGCCAGAAGGCCTGCGCGAATGCGCTTGAATTCGTTCGCTCAGAGGCTGAAGTGAGAGCGGACTTGCATATCCGCTCCGCACTGCACACGTAAAGCACCCCAACTTTTTTTTCCTTTGTATTTTTCGGTCCCTCACCTGCCCGATGGATGAAAACCTGTAAAAGGAGGTTTCTCCCCCGCGCGCGCTCTCTCTCTCTCTCTCTCTCTCTCTCATATTTTTTTCTTCTCATTTTTTTCTGTTTATTTTCACTGGAGATGAAACATATGCTGGATGGATGCATGACGAAATTCAAACAACATCACTTTTATTATTCAAAAATGTTAAACTTTACAAATATTAAAATTTCATAAATGGAGACGAAACATTCCTCATCATCATCATCATCAGATGAAACAAACATATGTTATCTGCTGGATTGCATGACAAAATTCAAAAACCAGAAAAATAAACTATCAATTTTTATTTTTTAAAAATGATAAAATCTACAAATATAGTAGAAACTAAGGAGCTCTTTTTCTAGATTGATACATGTGCACAAATTGGATTCTTATGGGAAGAAGAAGTGTGGATCAGACCTCTCAATGTTCAATTGTCTCGATTTCACTCATCCCAACAAATTGGATTCTTATTGGAAGAAGTGTGGATCAGACCTCTCAATGTTCAATTGTCTCAATTTCACTCCTCCCAACTTCAAAGCCCCAATACCCCAACAGCAAATCAAGAAGTCTTTTTAGCATAAACAGAATCACCATATCTGGATTGCACTCATCCCAACTCCAACACCCCAAAAACTAATCAAGAAGTCCTCAAATTAGAAAAAGAAACATCACAATCTCGAAATCTTGGATTTCACTCATTGCAAATCCGAAAAAGAAACAACAAATCAAGAAATCCTCTTAACATAAACACATTCCTGAACAATTCTTGAAGTTCCAAGCAATGGACCTACAAATGAATCTCAAGAACTTGATGATTTCAAATCACTCATCAAACTCATAAACAAAATCAACAAATCAAGAACTCCAAGTCCTCCCATCATTCATACAACTCAAAAACCAAACAACAAATCTAGAACTCCTTTTGGTAAAACCAAAATCCCCAAATCCCAAAATTCAAAACAATGAACCAACAAATAAACCCCAAGGACAAAAGCTCCCCAAATCATTCATCTCAATTCAAAAACAACAACATCCCCATTCTTGGACAAGCATCCTCATGAAATCATGATCATCCTTCATTTTGTCATCTTATCCACATTATTCCCCTGAAACCTTTATTATGCATATGTTACAACAAGGAGATTATTGTTGAACCAAAAATATATCTCAATAAATTATGCCTAACAATTGTCCATCTATTTGTAACACCAACAAAAAAAATGAAAATCCTAACAAGCTTGCAATTTACATGAAGTTAGAATATTAGTTAAGACCTATCAACTATGTTTGGTAGTGTAAAAACATGAACTAATTTTGGATCAACAAGGTACATAATGCTTATAAGACAATTGTGAAAGTTGCTAAAGATCTGGCCAAAAGTCGTGTCGATGTTGACAATTTGAAACGGTGGCCAAAGAAATATGATGTCTAACTTATTTTTGTATTTGGGAAGTTTTTTTATCAAGCATGTTATTCCATAAACTTTCTTCAAGATTTATGATATATCCACCTGAATTTGGTAGTTGTACAAAATATAATATTGACATGTAACAATGACAATAGGTGAAACTCTCTTTGTGGGTTTTTCTTCAATCCATAGAAATACAAGTAATAGAAGCATTATGAGGGAAAAAACCACTAGTAATTCCAAAACAACACATAATAAAAACAAAATGATCATGGTTAGGATGAACACCAATTGTTATAGTATCAAAAACAATGCCAAATGTAAAATTAACATATCCATCAATAATTGTATCTTTTCCAAATGAAAATCATCCCACATTTTAAAAAATCGTTAATAATGAAAGACAAAACATTAAAAAACCAAAAAGCTAGATCGAAATATTGATGAAAACATTATCAAATTTAAAACCTTAAAATAAAAGATTTTGAAATAAAAACTTCATTTGGTTTTTCCTATGCTTTAACATTAGGTTAAAAGGCATGTGTAACAAAATTTAAACATGTTGCAAGTAGATTTGATATATGTATGCAAGTTTCACCAACATAAGTTACAAAAAATGGGATCAAGTTTTTGTCAATAAAAAAACACCACCTTAAAAATACAATGGAAATTACCTTGGTCTTTTCATAAGCAACCATCTCTTTAGCAAAAACCTCTTCATTAATTATTGTTTTTTTTAAAAGTGAAAAATCATTAGATTTTTTAAATTTAAAACCTTATATAAAGGGGGAAAAAAATCCAATTAAAATAACTTAAAACATTAATTAACAACTAGAAATGGTCAGATTTTAACAAACCATTAATTTAGATTCATCACCTAAAACCATAGATTCATTCAGGGTATCATAAAATTGCAAGAATGGACATCACAAACTTCATGGGTCACAATTTGGGTCCAAATTTTTTAAGGTGTACCAAAATCTTGTCACATCATCATTATTTTTTGTCTTTTTTACCTAGTATTTTTTAACCATGTAAAGTCACATTTATGGATGATTATGATGAAATCTAAAATTATAATGGTTTAAAATATAGTCCTTCTGAAAAATTTGACAACTTTTGATTCATTAATTTTTATAGGGATTTCAATATAAGGTAAAAAATGATTGTAATAAGGACTAAGCTATTTTTGTCTTATGTGGTACACCTTAAAGGATTTTTACCCATTTGGCAATAATAGTCGTGTGAATTTTATATTTTCATAGGTTCATGTAGAATAGACATGGATGTCATTCATCTATTTGTATTGTTTGAACATTAGTATCATATGCATTATTTAAACATGAATGTCATATGCTTGTTCATATTGTTTAAACATAGATGTTGTATGTTTATTCGGGTTGTTTATAAACGAAAGTTGTGCACATGACTTTCGTTTTTAAATAATGCATGATATTTTTGTTTAAACAATATGAACCCATGAAATAACAAATTTCGCCCATATTTGGAATGAACCCATGAAACTTATAAATTTGTGATGGAAGCCAAAGATTACAAATTTATCGAGTTTCATAGGTTTATACAAATTTCATGCATAATCTAGTTTTCATAGGTTCACACAAAAATCACACAAATTCCATGTTATGGTTAGTATGAATGATATTTGTACATATTCAATATTTTAAATATTCAAATAGATGAAACATTATTTTTTAATAACATATGTGAATGCGAATGTTTAATACACAAAAATTGCATAGTTTTATCATAAATTACATCATCATAATTGCATGGATTCAGTTAAAATATAAATTATATGTACTTCACATCAAAACATCACAAGTAGAAAAGACATATCGTTTATATTGTAATATGTATGTTTTTGTGCCATTTTTACACTTTGAAACCCATGATTTTGGATAGACATATTATTTTATGAATTTGGCATGGATTTTATTGAAATTTTGTGATATTACAAGTTTGTGATGAACAACCACATGTTGATGATCAATATAGTTTTTATGTTCCAAACCTTAAATTATATCATGTAGCATTTGTAAATATTTGCAAAACTTTTGTTTTCTTCTCTTTGTGAATCAACTTTTCTCATGATAGACCATTGCTATTCAATTATCTTTTGTGACACACCACTAGCATAAATGTAGAACTATAGAGAACCATTTGTAATCACAAACATTTCATCTTCAATGTTACTTGAAGGTGTGCATTGTGCATAAAATATGCTTCAACAATGGGCATTAAATCTTTTATGCTTGGGAGTCAAAAAAAAACATTTGCATTCAAGTTCTAGCTAACAGACCTCCTATCAACAAAAAAATAATACTTTTACCTTAATAACTTTTAATGCACTAAAACATTAATTTTTTGAATGATTTTATGTGCAAAAAATATAGTTATTATTAATCAAGGATTGTACAAATGTTGTAAGATTTCATTAAGCAATGGGTTTAATTATGCTTAATGAACTAAAGATTGAAAAAACATTCAAAGGATATAGATTGCCATACATTTTTTACAACTTGTAAAACAAAATATAACAACATATCCATAAGATCCTTAGTCAAATTTTCATCTTAGAAATATCAACAATAGATCTCATTGTGTTGAAACCATGAAATAGTTTCCATTCATCAAATGCATTCTTTGCCCAAAGTTTGGCATGCTTACTCAATTTTTGGCCTCCCTTGTTAACATTTTCCATCTCCTTATCACCAATCTCAAGAAACCAAAATTTCAAAATTGGCTTCCTAACATGAAACTTACAATTAATTCTTCTTGCAATTTTAAATCCAAAAGCCATAAACCTAAATAAGCGGATTAGATATAGAAGTAGCAACATCAAGACTAGAATGAAAAACTAGATTAGTTACAAGAAGAGGTACCAAAAAAATACCTCACTATTAATATCGTAAAAACATTAGGAAAGAAATCAAAGTTTTCAAAATGTAAAACGATGTAAGGGTTGAAAAATGCCCACACAAATCACCATCTACTTTAGAATGTAACAAAATAGAAAGAAAAGGAGGTCTATTAGTTTTAAAATGTAGCTAAGTAGAATCAACAAGAGGTTTATCAATAAAAAAGTGACATTAGATTCATGAAACTTAAGGCATTTCACATAAATGTCATTTTCATTAATGGACCGCAACAATTCATTATAGACATTAATAATCAATGATGGTGTAACAAAAGGTCTAATAGGGCAGAAATTAAAAGGATGCAAGTCAAAGAATTCATTAGGCAAAGAAGAAAATGTAGGTGATATCTCTTTTAAATTTCCAAAAACATTTCCTCTTGTTGAGCCTTCATTACAAAACTTTTTCCTAATTATGTCATTAGCAATAGATAGACATTGCAAAATTAATAAAAGAAAAAGAGGAAACATAGAAAGGAAGAAAATTACATTACATTATGTGAAGATACAAGATATAATTGAGAATTGCAAGCATAGGAAAACCTAGATAAAAAAAAAATGTAAAACAAAAACATAGTGAAAAAACACTTACACACATGAAACAATAAAAAACCAAGAAAAACCTTGAGAAAGGTGTGGAAATTCAATGGGGGAAAATAATGCAAGACAAAAATCATTGCAAAAATGAGTCATGATGGATGATCAAGGAATAGTTGCAATGCAAAAGACACCTTGATGCCCTAACACTAACAATAAATAGAAAAGATGCAAGAAAAGAATGTTTTAAAGACCATGCACAAAAAAGAACCTACATACATCAAATAAGTAAGGAGTTAAAACAAGATAAGAAATAAAAAGGAGGTGCAAGTAAAGGAGATGCTCATAGAAGCATGCAAAAATTATTATGCATTGAAATAGAAACGTTGATGCAAAAACAAAAGAAGTGTAACAATATTTTTGCAAAAATTCAAATAACTGCAAAAATCAACTAGAAAATAAATTTGGTGTAGGAAACATGCATTAAAAAGAAGATGAGTGAACAAACAAAACAACTATTGCAAAAAATAAAGATTGAAAAAATGACAAAAGAGCGAGTAAAAAAATTCTTGCATGAAATATACACTAAAAAAATGATCAATGAACGAGCAAGGAGAAAAGCTCTTGCAAGAAACAAGCATTGAAAAAAGATGAATGTGCAAGGAGAGAAACGATTGCAAAAAATATGCACTAAAAAGAAAAGATGTTGGTTCAAGGAAAGAAGCATGAAACAAGCATTGAAAAGAAGATGAACAAGCGAGTTGCTTTATTATATGTTTAACCTAAAGGACATGGAAAAAAAACAGTGAGAAGGCATGTACATGTCACTTTAGGGCATCTTTAAGTTAAAAAATAAGTGCCGAAAACAAAAACTTAAGTTAAAGTTGAGGCACTTTACATATGAGAAGGGTTTCCACCCTTCCTCTATACATGACTAGTGGGTGCCCGTGACCTCCGACCACTGTGAAGTCCCCCGGTTTCTTTAAACTTGGTTCATGTTTTAGTTTTTTTTAGAAACTTTTAACTTTTTTTATTTTTTTATTTTTATGTGTTTTTTATTTTTATTATTATTTGTATATTAAAAATAAAGTGTTTTTTTTCACTTATATATATATATTTATTTGGATGCAAGTTTGAAGTTTGGAGAAAGAAGACACACCTCATTCTTTTTCAAGTAGGGTTTTTCTTCAATATTTATAAGTTTTATTTTTTCTTATTTTTTATTCTTTATTTGGTTTCTTCATTTTTGGAATTTTTTTTCTTTTAAAACTACTTCATTGTATTTCCCTTTTTTTGTTTCATTTGTTTCCATTCCTTTTCAATAGTTTTTGCATTTTTACTTTTTTTTTTTGTTTATGTTTGTTTCATGGTTATATTTTTTCTATTCTTATTTTGTCTATCTTCATTTTTTTCTATTTTTATGTATTTTATTTTGTTTTTATTTTTTTTTCAAAAAGATTCTAGTTTTTAAAATATGTTCTATAATGAGAATACTTTTTTTTAAATTATATTTTTGTTTGATTAGATGCAGGTCCCTCGATTTTCCCCAAGGATTTCTTTGATAGAAATGGCACTTCGCACGGCCCTTCGCAGCGACTGCCCTAGCCGCCCTGCTCGTCACCAACTCCATAGGGAACATGCAGTGACTAGAAGAATCTTCCAGGCACTGCCCAATTTTTATCCACACAGACAGACATCACCATGTTTGTTTTAATATATAAAATGTGCAAATCCTAGCAAGATAGAGGCATTTGTTTATATTCCACCATTTAAAACTTTTAGTGAAATATTTAAATATGTAAAGAAAAACCTTTGAGAATGTTTTTTAGTGTGTTTGGGTCTAATTTTTCATCAGCAATATAGACAGAGAGTGTTTCCAATCGAGCAAGCAGTTCCCTTTTTCCAAATGCTTGCCCTCTTTTTTCTTTTAATCTCATGGTACCCAAAGCCAATTACTGGAAAAAAATCCACAAAAAAATTCTCAATAGATCTTTACGCTGGGTAATGATGCCCTTGGAGCAAGACGTTCCAGAAATAAGTAACCCTCCACCTCAGGCGAGGGATTTAGGGACTACCCGGCTCCTCAGCATTACCCTACACATGTATGTATGTATGTATGTATGTACACAAATTGGCGCCAAGACCTGCTACTGAATAGTACGTGTGAGAAAGGACGGGGAAATCGCGAGATCAATGCGTGGCGCTGTGTTCAGTCTTTGCGTCTCCACGTGTCTATCATCTGGAGGTCCTCCTCGAAGTCAGACCTGGTGCTCGACACGTGGACAGTCTGCAAGCCGTCAGATCCTACGGGGCACTACGGAGGGCTGCAAAACTAGTGGTGGTGGGGTTTTGCTGGCTGCGCATTTACAAGTGTTCGTTGGAGTATCTGCAAAGTTGATCTTGTCGCTTGTGGTACGGATATTTGTTTGGCTGCTTCCGCTACCTCTGATAAGCTCTCCTTTCTCTTCTGTTGTTCTCTCCCTATTGGGTTGTTGTCGGATCTCGAAAGCGTTTTGACTTTGGTGGTTTGTTGTTGCTGCCGTTGTTGTACCAGAGAGTTTTTCTGGTTGCATACATTGCTGCTTGCATTTTTTGTGGTGTATTCAAGTCTCGAACTTTGAGGAAAAGAAGTGCGACCTCGAGAACCTGCGGTCAGAGGAGGTCGGATCCGTGGCGAAAATGGGATGGTTTTGGGCTCTTGTTCTCCGCGCCAACGCATTAGCAGGGTGCGCTTTCGCTCGCTTTATTAGGGTTTTTGAGCGATCCTTTTTGTTTTTTGTTTGTTTTGGGGTCTCTCTGTTTGGTTCGCTTGTTGTTGATAACATGGAATCTACCAAATCAGAGGATAATATCTGGTTGCTGAACTCTGTGGTATTTTTTTGGGTTGATGTTCTGTTCTCAGGCCATTCGTGATGCTACTGTACCCCTTGTGAGTTTCCTAAAGCCATGCTTACTGATGCGAGTTTTCTGTGGAACCTGCTACCCGCTTTTGTTTTGGTTTTTGAGCGATGGTGCTGATGGGTGGAGCTTGGGAGAGATTCTCACATTCAACTTGCGGAAAAGCTTTCGAATGTGGGAAGTGTGGATCTGAGATCTCGGTTGCTAAGATAGAAGTATCATTCTCTCTCAGGCTGGTATTTGCAATTTTTGAAAACGTTTTTGTATTGTTTGCTGCAATTTGATCTTGTTATTGCTATTATCTGTTGGGGATTTTTGCAGGTATGCATCCATCAAGGCTATAGAGAGCCCTTTCAAGGAAGATGATCAGCTATGGCTGACTTACTGGGTTCTGTATTCATTTGTGACCCTTCTGGAGTTGGTCGCTGCGCCAGTGATTGCTTGGTAAAGTCTCGTTTTCCTGCTCTCCAACAGGAGTTTGTCCATGTCAGTCAGGAGTGTAATTTCCTGCTAAGCTTGCTCTACTGACTACTATTTACAAAAAGTGCTGGGCTGGTGCGAGGGTGGAACCTTGTTACATAGATTGGCACTGGTCCTCGAATCGAAGAACGGACTAAACTGGTATGGCCTTAGGCAATACCACCCTCCTGCAAGCAACTCTCTGGCCTAGTACTGGTCATGAAATCATAGAACCGACCCTAACCTGGTATTGGTATGCCGAGCGGCAATACCACCCTCGTACCAATACTTGTCTGGCCTGGTAGGGACACGAGGTAATAGCAGGCTTGTACTCCTATCTGCCTGGTAAGGATCTGAAGTAATGCCAGCTTCATACCAGGGTTGTATCAGTCTCAAATACCAGGTATGTACTTGCCTCATATCAGTCAGAAAACAACCTTGGACCCTAATATCAGGAACAGCCTGATATGAAAGTTTATAAAACATCCAATGCCAGTACAAGGTTGGTACAATATATATTTAAAAAACACAATACCAGTACCAGGCTAGTATGAATTTTTTACAATGAAAACCCAATACCAGTACCAGCTGGTATGTTCAAAAGTAGATACCTGCCCAACACTGGTCACCACACACAATTAGCGCAGTCCTGCGGCTGTAGATTATGGAAGGGTATTTAATGTCTTTCTTATCACACTGCATACCGGCAACTGTCACTGCAGTTTATATGCAATTTTTCTGTCTTTGATCAGGTACCTGGGTTGTGCTTACCAGTTGAGAGACAGAGATATGCACTTCTGAATTTGAATTTGGGGCAAGGACTAAGGAATTAGAGGTCACCGGGGATGAGAGATTTTGTGATTGAAAATACACATTTGTGATTCCTTCTTGTGATGTGCTAATGTTGGACAGAATAAAAATCCATGCAATGTCTCTTTGTTTCCAGAGTGATGGAACTGAATTTTGCTTGAATTTGTTCTGTGTCTACACCAGGATTCCTTTGTGGTCTACAATCAAACTTGCAGTCGCAGCATGGTTGGTGTTGCCACAGTTCCGGGGAGGAATTATTGTTTATGAGCATTATGTAAGACCCTATTTCTACCGCACTGTTCAGAATGCTGATGCAAAGTTGACTGACAGCCAGCGCAAGTTTTTGTCTTCCATAAGCCCAGAGGCACGCAACTCAGTTGCCCAGTTCATTGATGACAATGGTTCAGATGCCTTTGACAAAATCATGGCTGCGGTAAACTCACAACAATCCCCAACCTCTTTTCTGTTTGTGAGAATGCCTGGCTTTGTATCTACTGGTGGAGCTCATTTGCTGACTTGCAAGTAGGTTGGGGCTTCAAATTCTGTGAGGGGCATGGGAAGTGGGCATTTCTGACAAGAGTGTGTTTGGTTTATGAAGGCCACAGCGCAATCCAGAAAGAACCGTGGGAGCAGTTGAGGAGTACAGCCAAGCAAAGTATGATGAGATATGTTGGCTCAGATAAACAAACAAGTTGGAACTGCCACTGAAGAACAGACTTTTGAGTGTTCCACTACTGGTTTGCAAATGACAATGTGTCAAATTTTTTCAGCTTCATTGTGTCAAGATGGGAAATCTGTTGTTGTCCTTTTTGTACAGTCATCCTCTTGTCAAAATATATGTGCATTTTGCAATCTAAATGGCAGTTGGGTTGATATTCCAAAGTGATGCCAACATATTGTCTGATACTCTCTGGGTTCAGTGTGGTCTCTGGTTGTACTGAAAAGCAATCCTGAGGTTGTAATTTCTGACATGTAGAATCTTATGGTTGCTGTGACATGCCCTCAGATTGTGGACATGAGTTGAGAGCAAATGATAGAAGGTTTTTGACATTGATGGAATCACTGGTTTCTGATAACAAGCTCCTTGACAAAAGCTGTTGATGAAGGTATGGAAAGGGGCCATTCTATTGAGAGGTTCTGATCTGAGTAGATTCTATACTGACTGCATATGTTTGCTTTGGGTTGAAGTGCACTTGGTCAGATGTTCTGTGATTCAGGACCTATTGTCATAATTCCCAAATGAACATTAGGTCGGTTCTGAGTGGTAGCAAATACTTCAGAAGGTTGTTTTTTGTCCCCTTTTGGCTTGCAATGGTGGTTGGCTGGATCGAAGAATTTCTTTCTTACTTCTGTATTGAATGTATTTTCATGGTTTTTGTCTCTTGGTTTATGCCATGGACTTTCTTAGTGCAAAATCTAGGGTGTGGGCAGCCTTGTTGTGAAGGAAAAAAATGTTTCATCTCAACATCTGTTGTTTATAAAATGTGCACTGTAATTTGTGCTAATGATGTGAGAAGTGAAAATATTAAACAGGCCAAATGAAATGGATGTCCATGTTACAGATGTACTGACAAAAACATGTTTTGTTGTGTATTATAACGTTTTTTGTTGTAGTAAAACATTAGGTGTTGTTGTGGATCATTGTGGTGGTCATTGTGATGGTCATCTTGTGTTGCCTCCAAGCTACATGTAAGTTTTTCTCTTCATCATTTCATTTTCAATAGTTTTTTACATCAATAAGGGTTTTGCCCTGCAATAATGCTTTTAATATTAAGTCTTTGTGATGGATAAAATTCCAATGAATTTCTTATTGCATAAGTTGTATGTCTTTTTGTTTTATACACATGAGTAACATTTTTTCCATGTAGCAACCATAACTTCTAGTTAGTTTTTGTGATAGATGAAATGCCATTGAGTTTCCATGCATGTGTAAGTTCTATGTCCTTTTTACTTTGTAGACATCAACAACAAGGTTTTTGTAATGTAACAACAATTTTCAATAATTCTCTATGATTAAGTTGATCCCATTGAATTCCCATACATGTCTAAGCTGAATGTCCTTCCATAACTTCTAGTTAGTTTTTGTGATAGATGAAATGCCATTGAGTTTCCATGCATGTGTAAGTTCTATGTCCTTTTTACTTTGTAGACATCAACAACAAGGTTTTTGTAATGTAACAACAATTTTCAATAATTCTCTATGATTAAGTTGATCCCATTGAATTCCCATACATGTCTAAGCTGAATGTCCTTTTTGTTTTTTACAAATAGCAATAGATAAATTGAAGCTCAACATATAAGGCTATTTACAATGGCATTCACAAGTGCCACACAACCTATAACAACCATTTCACGTGATGAAGTTGATATTGATTTTATGTTTCAATATGAGATTTGAGCTTGGATCATAAGAGGTATCAAATGTTGACATAAGTACAACTTGCAAAATCCTTGTTCCAAAGCTCGTGGTCAACAAAAATCTATGGTCTCCTAGTTAGCAAATGGTAGCCTATTGGGCTTTTTTTGTGGTGAATAATGGCGCACCAATGAACAACTATAACCTATAGATGATCTATTGTTTTGTCTTTGACCTTATTCAATTAAGTCTCCTTAATGCTTAAAGAAAATACAAAAGGCTTGTGAGCTATAATAAAAATCATGACACAAATGCTTTGAAAAAACATGCTTTTCATGCACATCCATATTTGTTCAAAAAAATTGAAGTTTTTATTTTTGCTATTAAGGGTTATAAAAACCCAAAATGAAAAACAAAGGTCAAAGAAAAGGAAAATTGGCGCCACTTTTCAAATTTCAGATTTTTTGGGCAACCAGCGACCTCACCACAAATTTTGATTTTTGCATTAACTTATATTGTTTCTTATTTTGCCCTCCAACTAACATGCTAATTTGTAAGGTTGTGTTTTGGATATGCCATGTCAAAGATAGCCCAATATGCTACTAATAATAGGAAGGTTTATGTTCATTTTTCAAAAGTTAGTTTAAAAAAAACTTGATCTTCATTGCAAAAAACCATTACACGGATAAAATAACTTGGGAGGGGTGACATGAGTGGAAAAAATCATATATTTTTGCAAGATTACTTGCCAAGATGTTGAAAATTTTGATGAAAACATGGTTTGCTTTTCGTGTGATCCTATTCTAAGAAACATTGGAATATTGGAATGTTATTTTAATTTGTTATGGATGGTAACAAGCTACTCATTTATCTATGAAAATGATGATATTTTGATCTTGGGCTATTGCTCAAGTCATTACAATACACTCATTTTTGTTGTGAGACTTTGTGTCTTGAATCAGGGTGTTGACTATTGGTTGTTGTCAAATGCAATTTATTCTACTTTCACCTTATGCATTGCCATGAAAGTTGATGTGGCTAGGATCCAAACTTTAAATCAGTTGTTGATTTGTGGGGACTTTGATTCAGAGTTGCAAAAATTCAAACTAAGGATAATGATGCAAATCATCAATAATCAATAATCTATCCCCATTCTTAGCATTTGCTTTATCTTATAATCAAGCCAATGTTCACAACATTATGGCCATCATGTTTGACCATTGATTCTAAAACTTGAAGATTATATGGGATTTTTTGGGCCATGCACATGCCATTCACATTGTGATAGATTATGGTTTTAGTATTGTGTGCCCTCTTTTCTATATCATAGGTGTTTTTTCATTTGAGTCCTATTAGGGCAATAATAGATTAGCTGATAGTAGTTGAAAATGATGACCTATTTTTTGGGCAAATTGTATCAAATGATGATGTAATCATTTTCACATTGAAGAATAAGTTGCAATTGACGATTTGAAGTACAACTAGCAGAGATTGAAAATCCTCTAATTTGGTGGGCAAAACATGTTGTGCAAATTTTACATGTTTATTTCTTTGTTCATCAAGTCCTTGGTATTGTGGGATCGTAGATTGAAATAGAATGGATTTCAATGTTGGTGTCATCATTAACTTGAAGTGATCTAGGCTTGAGATTGAAAATTTAAATCGACTCATTCTTATCATCAAAGACTAGTTTAATGACGTTCATGTGGGGTGTGATGGACCTTTGAAGCTTAAAGTCATGGTTGAATTTTTGGAAAATGATTCTGCTATGATTGAGAACACATCAAATTAATTAAGAAATAAGACTTTTTTAAAGAAGATTCAAACTTTGATTTTTAAAAATTTCAAGTTCAATTTTTTTCTTTCATCATCAATTTGCGTTTTTTTGTTAACATTTTTCTTATGTAATCATAATTTTGAAATTTTTTTCGATGCATTTGCAACAACGGAACCGAGGATTGAAAACTTGTTTTGTGTTGCAACATAAATATTTGCTACCACATATTTGCTACTGAATATCCTATGATGAAATGGGCTAAACCTAAACATGACTTAATGGTCTTCAATGTGGGTTCATTAATTAAGGCTAGAAATTGTGGGGTCTTATGTTTTGGAGCTGTATGTGTTTGGTTGAAACTTGAAACCTTTTATGAATTTTGTCATTCAAATATTGCACTTGTTGTCTTTTTGCAAATGTTTTTGGGGCATGTGCATTGTTTTCGCAGGTCAAATTTTTTTTGTTTTGCAAGTAATATGTTTTCATTTGTGGTTGGATTTTTCCCTAGATTATAAGGCCAATTATTGGTTGTGTTCAATCGTGCTTGGATTTGTCCTTGGATTTTAAAGTTAGTTGTTGATTTTTTGTGGTTGGAATTATGTCCAATCCATTTTGTTATCATTTTTCACATGTGCATTTAGGACTTTTGTCATTTGTAATGTTGATGATCTATCTTGTGTTAAATGCCCAAAAGCCCAGTTTTGAAGAAAGATTTGTCCTTAGATTTTAAGGTTAGTTGTTGATATTTTGTGATTGGAAGTGTGTTTATTCCATTTTGTTATAATTTTTCATGTGCATTGATGAGTTTTGTGATATGTAATAATGTTTAGGTCATATCTTTGTTAAGTTAGATTGAAATTTTTTGTGATGGTTTAAATCCCCAAAAGTCGAATTATGAGGAAATAAAAATTGTTGTAGATGTGAATAGTGAATAGGAAGCATATTGTTGCAAATGTAGTTTCATTACATTTTCAAATTTAAAAAATCATTTCTTTCAAGAACTTGCTTTGTAATTGTAATAACCATTTTTTTGGGACAATCTAATCCCTAACTGTTACTTGGACCTACCCCTTTAAAAAAAACTTAAACTGTAATACCTGAAAACCCCCTAATAATTAAAAAAAACATTGACATTAATCGAAGGTTTTGGATTTTGTTTAAAAAATTCAAAACCTTACTAAAAGGTTATTTCAAAAAATAGTAATAAGGAACCAGTGACAGTGGTAGTGAGGGTTTTGTTATAATTTGGGTGGTTGTAATAATTTTGTTGCCATTATTGCCATTGCTTCCTTGCGTTCATTAGTTAGCATCAAACAAAAAGAGGAGAGAGAGAATGATAGACATAAAGGGACAAATAGAGACAGAGTTTTTTTTTAATAATTGGAGGCCTTTAGGAAAAATGAAAAAAAATATCTAGTTCCATTTTAATATAAAGAGGCCTTGTTGGTAATCTAATTATAGTTTCACTATAGGGATTAGTTGTACATCTATTTTCTAGATTTTCATGGTGCAGTGGAACATATGAAAGCAACCTCTTTCAAAAGCAAAGGAAGAGGATAATGACGACAACAAACCAACATCAATAGGCAATAAGACAACAAAGGTGAGGAGGTGAAAGGAAGATGGGTTTTGTGTTTTTTGCTTTTCTTTTGTTTGGGTCTTGTTTTATGGTGGGTCTTTTTTTTTACAATTTCGTCTAGTTTAGAAAGTTTTTTTATCACCAAGAATTTACTCATTACTTACAAATTAAGCACAACAGAAAATTTTCATTACAAAGAAAGAAACTTTGCCATAATCTTGTTTTTTCTTGGTTTTTGTCAGTCCTAGAAAAATAACAAAGAAGAAGAAGAAAAAAAAAAGTGTTGTAAATGTGAATGTGTCAATACTTAATGGTTAATCATTCACCAATAATATGTGTTCTTGGATGTTTTTTTTAAAAAAAAAATATTGAGTCAAAGATGTTTTTCTATTATTGAAGTTGGGTGTTACATTAATTGGGTAGTCCAAAGAATAAAAAATTAGAAGTTTCTAGGCCCTTAATTTTTGCATAATAGTTTTTTAAAAAATGTATAGGTTGTGTTAGACCCAATAAAGTAAGGATGATGGTGTTGGAGGTTATGGCAAAATTAAAGTTCAATTATTTTTTAAAACATGATTTGTTTGTTTGTGACAATTCATTAATTTTTTCCATTTGATGTGTCTAGTGTTATGTGGTTGGCCTTATAAGTATAAATTTATCATGTTGAAATTGGTAATCTTTAAAACGTGGGGCTTATTTGCAAATTGCACAAATAGGTTTCAAGTTAATATTTTGGTATTAGAGTGTTTAAGTTTTGTTGAATTTAGTAAATTAGTGATCGTGACACTTAAGTCTATAATGAAATTAGGGTTTGGCCTTGGCATATTGCCTTTACAAAGGATTCCTTGGAAAGTTTCCTATTTTTTTCCTTTTGTTTCGATTAGTATTATGTGAATAGCTTTGTGGATTTAGGATTGCCTTGTAGTGGTAGGAAACCTTTAGAAAATGGGGCCCGTATTCATAGTAAACCTCCTACCTCATGGGCATTAACCGTCCCATGTCCCCAACTCATCACATCACATTGAACTTTGTAGTTCCCATCCTCTATTCACCTCATCATGCACCACTGCCAACCTATCTTCCACTTCATCCCCCATGCAAACCATAAATCACCCATTAGTTACCCCTTTGATTTAACAAATCACACACCACCTACTAGTTCCCTCTATTAGCCCCCAACCCTTCATGTGAATGTGGGGTCCCAACCTTATACCTTCCCAAACCCCTTCGATCATGCACAATTCAGACATTTTTCCGTTTCCATTCTATTGGTCCCTATAGTTAGCCATGATCATACCTCCCAACCTACCTCATTTTTTCAACACGCCTTCAACCTCCACCTAAAATCTTGTGCCCCACATGTGGGTGCCAACTTACTAGTCGAGGGTTAACTTCTCATCAATGTTTTTGTCAGACATCTAATTCATCTAATCTAAACCCTTGTGATCATCCTAACTCAATACCTTTGATTATTCCCACTTCGGTTGCATCAATTTAAACATGGGTTTGAACATTGGATGTCTTTGGGTCCTTTCATTTAGGCCTTTATTGTCTTAAATTTTATAACCACATCCCCACTGCTCTATGGTGTAACATATAAGTGGCATTTCATTTTCCATTGGATAAGCTAGTTGTAGGACTTATATAATGTGGCAACTGGCACTTATTCCTTTTATTACCTTAATGGAGTTTTGTTTTGCCCTTTCATGGCGGGGTGACAAAGCATAGGGAAACACAGATTTGATTCAAGTGTTTTTTAACAAATGATTAGGAAAAGTTGTAAGAGGAGTTTTTTGTGTGAGCCCAAGTTTTGTCAGTCATTTTGATCTCAATCCTTTTTCCCCAACATGATCCTCCAATTCACAAACGCTTACCCCACAGTTTAGCCCTTAGGCATGTAGGGGGAATATTTTGGGCAATTTGCGTTTAACACCATCTTTTCCCACACCCACGTTCTCTAACACCATTTCAGTGTTCATCGCATTACACCCCAAATGAGATGGTTACTTCCCACTTTTCCTCAAAGACTATGAGCTAGACTAGGACCTCAAGTTTTTTTTCGATTCCTTCGAATTGGTGTTTATTGCATGTCACATTTATCAGTAAGTGGTCATTCTAGGATGGTTTTTGAACACCTTTAGGATTGTTTTCACCTTAAAGATTCAATAAATAGAATCTTTTAGTTGTTCCAATTCTATTTTCATATCGCATAGGGTTAAAATCCACCCCAAATTGCATGCGTCCTTGGTGCAGTTCACCTTTTAGCCATGACTTAGCCTTTAAGTGGAGTTCATCCCACTGTAGTGAAGGAAACATTGTATCGATTCACAAGCTATGTTTGAAAGCAAAAGCTATATTTATGCTTTTAATTTTACAAAAAATTTACAACACATTTTTCCCCACACTAATTTGGAGTTATAATTAAAGGTGGTTGTGAAGCAATAATCCATGGCATTAGATGCACCTTGGACCTTCATCCTTGATTATGTTGTTCTTCAATTGGAGGTGGCAAACGTCTTCAATTTAGTGTCAAGAGGGGTCATATTTCAAAAACTTTATGCAACATGTGGGGACATCATACAATTCACCCCTTTTGTTCGTGCATTTAATGCATTTATCCTCTTTGGTTTTACAGTCATTGTAATCATGAAGGTGATGTCACAACATCCCATTTATCATGGGGATTTGTCAAGGTGATCTTTGGGGGGGACACTATTTGTTTTAACCCATTTTAGGGCTTTATGTTTTAGAACTAGTCATTTTTTCTTCTTGTCTATTTCCATCCATTATAGATGACACTCACATCATAGGTTCCCCATCAATTGTATCATCTGCATATGAACATTTTTAGATTGAACTCCATGTAATATGTCTTTTTATGCAATTTCAAAAATGTGTAGCATAATCACCTTTTGGCCTTCCACTAGATTTCAACACCCCATCCCAATTTACCACCCCATCTGAAGGAATTAAAGTCTTGGGGGTTCTGTTGGACATTTTAACTTTCACATCATCTTTCATCAAAGATGCCATGCTAAAGGATGTTCAACATGTGGACCTTTTCTTTAGAATGAGTGATATTCAAATGTTTTTTGGAATCCTAATTTGTTGTTTCGTGTAATGCCCATCGTATTTTTTAAAATGCACACTTCCATCCTCCACCTTCATAAAATCTCTTATTTCATTTGACTCTTCCTTCCTTTAAGTGTTTGGATGAATTTTGGCTAAGGTCTTTTGATAGTTTAGGAAGACCTCTAGCTTGTAAACAAACCTCCTTCTTGATAACTTTCGGTGACATTTGGCTCATATCGACATCCACCATTGCCCCAACAACCTATTTAGGGAGTTGGGTCCTTGTTGTTTCAGTCATAGGTGTTAGGTTTATGGTTGATTATCATCCCTTCCTTCTTGAAGCCTTAGCATGAGTTGACAACAACACATTTCCTTTCCAGCAACACTTCAAGGCGACATGTGATCTTCTACCACCCCCAGCATGTGCATGTCTTCCTCCATTTGAACAATTCATTGAACAACAAATGATTCAATTTCAAGATTCCATCTTGGAATGTTTACACCATTATACCCTTTCCAACATGTTTTTTGGTGAGATATCTAAAGCCCATTGTGCTCAAATTTTATCATGTTTTGGCCTAGGGGCGGGCATTTGGCTTACAATTCGACTAATTTTCCTAACCTTTCAATTATCTTCCCCATTTTTTCTCACAACACTTTGTACATGACTTGGACTACCCCATCCTTCAATTGTAGGCATCTTTCAACATGTGTGCACACATCCCATCGACCCTATGGGTATCAATCTCTTATGTTGTGTTCATGGCATCGAACGCACTAAAACCCATGATGTAATTCGTGACACCTTTGCCACCATTGTGTGAGATGCTAGTTTCCACATGGGACGCAAACAATTACATGCACTTCCTTTAACCACATTCACTCCTTTTGTTGATGAGTTGACATTGTGTTTACCAAAGATGGCATTCGCACTCTAGCTGATGTTGTCATTGTTGACCCAACGTGAACATATTTACTTCCTCAATCTTGCGCAATTCAAGGATTTGCCACCTTTGATGTAGCTCAAGCCAAGAAATGAGTTATTGTAATTGATACCCCACTAATCAATTCCTTCCCTTAACAATTGAGATATTTGGTTGCTTACACAAACATGTCAATGTGTTTTTATATGATTGTGCCAATGCCATTTGGAGCTTGAAAGGACCTTCATCTTTCTACCTTAGTCAGTTTTCTTCATCAAAAAGTTTCGATCACATTACAAAAGATGCAAATGACATCCATTTTAAGTTAGGCGATAACCATAGGCTCAGTTACTTCTTGATTTCCACCCCTTCAAAACACACCTCCCATCACCAGGGCTAATCTATTGCAAGCCATCAAATTTTGACACATATATATGGCTGACATACCACGAGTGATGAATTATGGACATGGAGAGATTTTCGCACTTATTTTGAGCCAACTTGACATCCTTTCATTTCTCCCTTTTCCTTTATTTTACTCCTTTGTACATTTCCCTAATCTATTATGTGTTTTTAAATAAAACTTTACAAGACTTTGATAATAAGAGGGAACCAACCCCAAAGGTTCTCCAAGAAACAGAGAACCACCCAACACTTGTATACACCACTTCACTAGCTAGCAAGGGTGAAGAACACCAGTTTTTGGAATAAAACATTGGTATTCAAATTTTTTGAAAAATTCAAAAGATTGCTTATCTAACAATTGGGTCTTTTGCCAATTCTTTTATGAAAATTGCTAGTTGTTTGATGTTTCTAAATCAACCGGAACTGATGGTTCTCTGATCCTGATTCTTTTAAAAAAACTGAAATCCACCATTATTAAAAAAATTACACAACGTTGGTAATTTCTCAGGTCATACCAATCTGGTTAGGTCCTTGATACTTAGGACTAGTACCTGTCTAGGTACCATGGTTCTAGCCTAGTAAAAGTTAGGTACCCAATACTGGTAAAAAAATTGGTACTGTTGTTGTTAATCCAGATGCATTTATTATGAAACATTTTTTTCCTGAAGCTCTTGTTTCCATCTTTTTCCCTCGTTGGAGGGTTCTTCATTTGTCAGGATTTGGGTCTTTCCACCTTGTACTTTTTCTTCCCCTTTGTTGGGTGCTTTGTTTTATCGATGATAGACAGGTTTTCATCATCATCTTGTTTCCATGTTTCAATTTTCAATCGAACTTTATAAATCATCATTCATGACATTGTCTAAAAGTAGTAACGTCTGCACCTTAACATGGCATGAATCACAGAGTGGCCGTATCTTTTGCATTTTAAATGACAGGTTTTATTAGAAGATCTGCCTTCCACTGTCACAACAGGATGACTGGCATTTGCAAAAACTGTTGCTTTTTCTTGTGTTGCTTTTGTTGGCTCTGCCTAAAGGAAAATGTGGGTCTCCATTTGGTCCCACATGTGAGGATGATGCACTAACCGAAGTGGGCACCACCCACCAGTGCACTAGGTGCTGGTTCACTTTGGTGGCAGGTTTTCATTTGGTCCCACATTTTGAGGAGTGTTCGTCAGGTGCTACTGTGAAGAGTTGAGTTGTGAGTTCATAGTTTAAGAATGGAATAAGCTCTGGGTGGAGACCCTCGTTGGAGGATTCTTCGTTTGTCAGGACTTGGGTCCTTCCATCTTGTTCCTTGTTCTCCCCCTTTATTGGATGCTTTGTTTTGATGATTGGCAGGTTCTCATCAATAAGCTACCTACTTTGTCGTAACAAGTTCTGTCTGGTGCATGGTTGTGTTGCAGAGTTTCAAAACTAGTCTGATTGTATTTTTAGGGTCAATAAAAATAGCACTGTATCCTATCCTATATATTAAAGCAAACGTGGTGTCTGTTCGTCCGGTGGTGGTGGTCGTCGTCCTCCTTGGGGGTGAGGAGGTTAGGGTTAGCTTCATAAACGCGTTTCCCTGGGGTGCCTCACAAGTCCAACTTTACTTCTTTTCTTTTTTCTTTTTTTTTGCAATGACCCAATTTGATGGCCCATAGCAAGAAAGAGTTGAAACTATGGAGCCAATGGGAAGGCTAGAATGCACTCAAAGTGCCTTGATTTTTTTTCTTTTTTTTCTTTTAAGTTTGAGGGGTGGGGGAGAAGAGGAGGATTTTTTCATTTTTTCTCACCTCAATTAAAAATACAAAGATTTTTAAAAATTATTTTCATTATAAAACATATTAGAAAAACTAAAATTTATTTGAGAAAGAAAATAGAAAATAATAATAAAAATAAATCCATAAAAATAGAAAAAAAATGAAGATAGACAAAATAAGAATTAAAAAAATTAAAACATGAAACAAACATAAACAAAAAAAAAGTAAAAACGCAAAAACGATAAAAAAGGAATGGAAACAGATGAAACAAGGAAAGGGAAATACAGTAAAAAAAATTTAAAAGAAAAAAATTACAAAAATGAAGAATCCAATCAAGAGTAAAAAATAAGAAAAAATAAAACTTATAATAATGAAGAAAAACCCTGCTTGAAAAAGAATGAGGTGTTCTTCTTTCTCCAAACTTCAAACTTGCATCCAAATAAACAAAAATACAAAAGTAAAAAAAAAACACTTTATTAATAAGTTTTTCTTCATTACTTGCAATAAAAAAATAAAAAAGATAAAAATTTCTAAAAAAAACTAGAACATGAATACGGTTTGAATAAACTGGGGGACTTCACAGTGTCCGAAGGTCATGGGTACCAACTAGTTCAATATAAAAGAAACTATGGTGATGGCAAGTATTCTCATTTTTTTTGAAAAGGTGTTGGGTTTGAAGTTGGTGTGAGACAATAGAACATGCAGAACAAAAAAATAAAATAAAAAATTCTGCAAAAAGTGTAGAGCAAGTACATCTTATTACACAATTATGTGTAGAATCAAGCAAGGCACAAAAAGAAGGGTGAATCAATGTTTTCTCTTTTCAATTTTTGTTGTAATGTGATTAATGAACATCCCAAGGAAGAGTTAACAATAAATGACAACCTCTTCCTAAAACCTGTAAATTAAAGATAAAATAAAAAATATACAAAAATAAACTTTTTTTTTAGTTTGGCTATACGGTATGCTGGTTCACCCAAGGCCACAATGAACAGCTTGTTTGTTGGCTCTAACGATAGGCTATAAGGGGAGAAACTACAAAACAAAAGAGTTTTGATTTGTGGTGTAAGAGGCGTCACTGTTTTGGGCATGATGAAAAGATCTTTGACCATCAGATCTTGGTGTGACAGGCCATTACGCATGGTAAGGACCTCAAACAGGGGCATTTACCAAAAAGAATTCGGCACTCATCATGGTCTCTCTGGTGATTTGGCACTCACCATCATGGCAGCTGAGACCGGTGCTGAATTACCAGATCAATTCAGTGCCAATAATTCAGCACTGAGCAGCCAGCCAGCCAGCCAGCCAGCCAAGGTCAGTGCGAAATTACCAGAATAATGAGGCACTGACCATGGTCTGGTGATTCGGCACTCACCGTGGCAGCTGAGATGAGCAACAAATTACCAGAATAATTCAGTGCTGACCTAAGCTGCTGCTGCTGTGGGCCGTGCCTAACGAATGAATTCCGGTAATGCCCACATCCTCAGGCCTTACCTAACAAGTGACCACTTTCATGGAACATTTCCTATTTAAACTTTTGTTGCTGGTTTGAAGGGTTTAGGGTTTAGGGACTTTTGAAGGGTTTAGGGTTTTAGGGACTTTTGAAGGGTTTAGGGTTTAGGCGTGACCCTAAACTTGCCATAATGGGACGGAGCGATTACGCAATGAGCCGCTTGTTTCGCCTAACAACACACTTGCTCTGTTTGTTTTTGTCTCTTTCCTCTACATATAAACTGCTGAGCATTGCTCCTATTTTTGGTGTACTCTGCGGGGGAGGAGGCGGGGCGGGGGAAGACAGAAGAAGAGCTCCATCCAGACTGTGTTTTTCCTCCTTTTGTTTTTTGGCGCGGGGGTCGAACTCTTTCGTGAACAAAACATGGGTGATTCGCAACTACGTAAGTTTTGTGGAGCAGAAAGTGCGAAAGAAGCGAGCTACCCATTTGCATTGATGGCCTAGATTTCCAGCTGCAGGAGTTTTGGAGCCGAAGAGGAACGAGTAATTCTACTCCGTTTTTAAAGGAAATTTTGCTTGGTAGTTGTACGTAGAACAGAGCTGCAAAGCTTTGGAGTTGTAATAAGCGCGTGAGGGGCAAATAAAAGAAAAATAGGGATTGTGAATTGGTACAGGATTTGCAGGAGCTTGGTTGGTGTTTCTCTGTTGGGCGAGGGAAAATTTTCTGGAGCTTGGGGCGTGCGTAGACGGGGTCTGAAACAGTGCATCAGAGTATGTTAGGAGTGAGACCAAGTGCAGAGGCGGTGGAGGCAGCCAGACATGCACTTGCACACATTGATTTCTGTCTTTTACAGCAACTGGAGAAGAGTGATGTCATGGAGGTAAAGCAGCTCTTGCATAGTTGGCAAGAGGTTGGGTCTAATTTGTGCAAGCTTAAGACTTTCTTCCCAGCTTCTCCCCAGCCTGATCTTAGAAGCTCTGAAAAAAAAAATGCACTTTCTTGCTTTTGCCTGATGAACTTCTTTCTTTTCCGTCTCGAATTTTTTCTTGCGTGTGTAACATTGCTATGAACTTGTTGATGCCAGCTGCAAGTTGAACTGAACATGCACATCTTTGCCTGGAAACTTTGTGCTTCTCATCATCAGGCAGGGAGAAAAGAGGAGCTGAAAGAGGCAGCAGAGAGAGAAAAACTGCCATATAAGTCCTTGATCCACATTAACAATTCATACGAGGAAATGACGAAGCATGGTGGAGTCAATTTCCATGCAAAACTGAAATCGTTTGCAGTTCTTGATGGTGCAGCAGCAGCTGAGTTCGATTTTGGTCATGATCAATTGGATGTTAAAAATCCCCACATGTTTCTTCACCAAGCAGAGGATCAGAAATATGATTTTCTGGAGCTCAGTGGACAAGGTTTGAAGTATGTGCCAGAAAATGTCCAAAAGATGTTTGCCCTCTCTTCTCTCATCCTTTCAAACAACCGTTTGGAGACCATCCCAGAAACCATAGCTGGCCTCACCAGTTTGATGACCCTGGATGTGCAATCGAACCAGCTTCAAACATTGCCGGATGCCATCGGCTCACTCAAGAAGCTCAAGAAGCTCAACGTGTCTGGGAATCTTCTCAAGGTTCTTCCAGAAAGCATTGGATCCTGCAGGTTGGAGATTCCTCATGACAGCCAATAAGTGATCTATTTTCTTTCGTTGATTTGTCTGTGTAGCCTTGATCATGTATCCACTCTGGTTACATGAAGAAGAAGACATGGTCTGTGATGAGCATTTCTTTTTTCCCAAGATTTAGGGTTTGTGTTGTATGTGCTTGCTTGCAGTAATTTGTTGGAGCTAAGTGCAAACTTCAACCAGCTGGAGGTTTGGCCAACAAGCTTTGGATCAAAGCTACTGAAGCTGGAGAAACTCTGTCTCCAACTCAACAATCTCACGGGGTTGCCAGAATCAATTGGTGAGCTTGGGTCCTTGAGAATTCTTGACCTCCACTTCAACAAGCTGCGAAGCTTACCACCCACCATAGGCAAACTGTTGAAATTGGAGGCACTTAATGTGAGTAGCAACTTCAACAACCTCACAAGTTTGCCGCATGAAATTGGTGAACTAATTTCTCTAACCCATTTGGATCTGAGCTTCAACCAGATCCGTGAGCTCCCACCCTCACTTGCAAAGTTGAAAATGCTCAAGACCTTGAAGCTGGACCAAAATCCCTTAATGTCCCCACCCATGGATGTGGTACAACACAGCCATGAGGCAGTTGTGGGTTACCTTGACCACTTGAGCAGCGACCTTGAGACCAAAATGACAACATGTGGAGGTATCAAAGTCTCATGCCTCAACATTCCCAGCAGTCCACGGCGTGACAACATTGGTGGGTGGGTGCCTGTAAGGGGTGGTGGCTCATGGATGACCAGCTTACTAAGCCATTTGATATGTGGGAATATAAATGGCATGCACAATGGTAGTAGCATGGGGAAGCTCATGAGATGGCAGGAGTATCACTCTGATGATGACTTCCATTTTCCACTGTAAAAGCAACATCACAGTTGCAGTTTCCAATCTTTCTACAAAAAGAATTGTGAAACTTTTGTGTAGCCATCAGAATAGCAGAAAATAAAGTCCTCTCAAGAAGCATTGTTGGCGCCCTTCGACATGAATGATGACCCAAAAAAAGAGTAGTTATATAACAGTGTTGGACTGGTTTTGACATTTGAAGAACATACCAGTCTGGTCCTGGTATTGGGCCCTCTTGAGATTTTCAGACCAGCCTGATCCTGGTTTTGGGTTGTTTTAAAGCTTTGATACCAGCCTGATCTTGGTATTGGGTCCAAGACTGATTTTTGCCTCTTATCTCAGGTTTCTACCATGCTGAGCTGGTATTGATATAAGGCTGGTATTGCCTTGTGTCATACCAGCTTGGTAGGGTCCTTGAGACCAGTGTTGATGCCGGGTGCAGGCCTATAGATATGAGTCCAACACTGTTGTATTCCCTTGGAATCCAAGGCAGATTAGTGTGAGATGTTTATTTTAGACTGAGTTCAAGTGTATGTTAGATATTGACAAGGTGGTGGAGGGGCTTCTTGTGTCATGAGGCCTTTCCTGCAGTTGCTCCCACATCATGATCTAAGCTATTTGTAGATCATGAGGCATATGAGGGACATGAGGTGTATGAGGGACCTTATGCCTGGTCATCTCTCCCACTCTGAATGAGTGGGCATAAGTTAGGAAAGGGAGAGTGCAAAAAGTGTGCAACTTTTTCATTAGACTCCATTTTCCCTTCCCTAAAACATTTGTTCTGTGTCCAAACAGTGCAAAATGACACATTTTCGTTTGGGTTCTTTGAAGTTCTCTGTAAATGTTGCCCTTTTGAGCCAATTTGATGTGCTAGAAACAAATTGATCTGTGTGTTGAAGAAATGAAGTGGAAATCATCAAAGCCTATCAATTGAGGTGTTTCAAGAGTTGTCATTCGCGAATCATAATCTATTTCGTGAATGGCCTTTTAGTGTAGACTTGTTCTAACATGTGAGCCAGGTGCTCCAAAGCCAACCAACAAATTTTCAGAATTGTAAATTGTTAAAAGAACACAAAATAATTTTTTTTTTTCATGTCCCATGTTAATAATATTAAAATAATTTAATGAAATTTCTCTTTGAAGCCACTTATTTTCTTTTCTTTTCATTATTATAAAACGTTCACTAGTCCTTTTTGAGTGGACCAACAGACTCATTGTCCTTGTTCAGTCAAATCCAATGACATAGTGAATAGGGGACACATTTTGTGGTAAGAGACACACCCTAAACCTTTGCACATCTCCATTGACATGAAAAGATATTATTTTGAGATCTAGCATATATAATGATGGACTATGAAGAACCATATGAAAGAAATAAGAGACAAAGAAAAGGGAGGGGAGAAGGGGGGACTTTTCTTAGTTTTTTTTTGTTGTGTAAAGCTTTCATACTTACCAACAAACTTATCCTTCCACCTTTATTAGTGTGAACCCGGTGCATAATGCACCCCGTCGATCCCTCCCACCCGATCCTTCGCATTTTTCACTCCGATTCACTTCCATTTATTAAGACCCCTAGAACCTCACTCGCACCCCCTCCCCCTCTCCACGAAAAAAATGAAAATCATGACCCTTCTAAATCCTTAGCCTAAAAATAGCGCACCCAAATCTCCTCACCCACCTTTCAAATCCAAAAATAACCCCCCCCCCCCCATCGACGACGACAGTTGCTGCACGAAAACGAACATAAAAATAAAAATAAGAAGTAAGAACTTGAAATCCTGAATAATTTTTGAACCCTCGAGTTGGAAGGGACAGTTTTATTAAAAGTGATCTGAGTTTCAAGACCTCAATAGACGGACTAACAGACTGACTTACTGAATTAATATATAAGATGTACCTACTTGTAAAACCTACCCTTCCTTCTTACAAACCAACTTAATCCTTATCAACATTGGCAAAAAACAAATCAGAGTTGGTGGAGAGATATCTATCCATCCATCCATCCCTGCTGGCTTGTAAGATCAAAATTTTTTAAAAAAAAATTCTTAAAAAATCCAGGATGGTATCTCAAAATTGGCATCCCAAAAACAACAACCCACAGTTTAAATAAGGTTCCAAACCCAGGTGTCAACAAGAGGTCTTGAACCCCAGGTATCTAGGGCAGGTCCAGAATCAAGGTATCAAGAACAGGTCCTGAATCCAGATATCGAGGACAGGTCCTGAATCCATATGTGAAAACTAAATTCCACGTCCACAAATTGCCGATCAGGAGACGACGAGATACGTAAAAGACAGATATATGAGTGTCCACTTTTGGGAGAGAACCGTGCGGTTGCAAAGAAGCGGAGCCGCGCGGTTCACGGACAGTCCAGAGACAACCGCGCGTTTCTCATCCCCCCCCCCCCCCCCTCTCTCTCTCTCTCGTCTTGCAGTCTTCCGCTCCAGCTGCGTGCGTGTAGTCTCCCCTGCACGCCCTTGTCGCTGTTATTTTTTTGCGTATTATGATGCATTGTTTTTGCTTGTCGTAACACACTCCATTGATCCCACTTTTCCTTCCTATTTTCTCGAAATTTTGTGCTGCGGACTTTACCGCATCAACATCCTTTGGTCCTGTAGCAGCGAGGAGGTTGTGCGACAATCAATCTTCTTGCATTCTTGGATGCAGTAGCTCCGGCAGCGTTGTCTGACTTTAGTCGTAATAAGGAAAAAAAAAATCTTTCTCGTTCACTTTCTCTCTTTTTTTGTTTTGTTTTACCCCCCCCGGTCTCTCTGTCTCGTTTGTTTGCTGATCAATTTTTATTGATCTGCATGCCGGGGTTTCTGTTTCGGGGAAGAGGAAGTGAGTAAGGTTGTTATCACGTGTGCGTTTCGCGGGGATGCTGCAGCTTTGAAAAGACGTTTCCTTCAATTCTGTTGTACGAGGTTGTCTAGTTTTTCCCTTTTGCCTAGTGTGCTGTACTTACGTGGTTTTTTTTTCCCCCTTGCATTCAAGTAAGGCAGCAGCAGCAGCAGCAGCCTCCGGGCTCCTTACCACATCAAAACGTCTTTTCTTTCTTTCAAACCTCTGGAGGAGACTGGACGACGGACGCGCTGGGCTGCATGGCGAGTCCGGGGGGTTGGCCAACCTTGCTTGTTGCTTCCGGGAACACACCAGAAGGCTTGCTACAAGACCTTTCGAGTCCTACTCTGCAAGGTTGGAAAAAGGTGGTCTGTTTCTTCTTCTTAGAAACCCTCGCAGCAACCAGTTAGTCAATGCAGCATGTCTGCGAAGTCCTCTCTTGCTTGCAGTATGTGGTTCGAACTTTCACGGCGGTTCAAAATTCTTTACCAAATCACCAAGCCATGGAATTTTTGCTTTTTCTATTGTTTCGACGCATCTTTGACGCAAAGTCTCCAAGAAATAGGCTTGTTAAGAAAGAGATCGGTCTTGAGTGTCTTACTAACCACACTTCCTTTCCATTGTTGCAGTATTGTGAATAGGCTGAAAACGCAGACATTGTTATGTCTCTCTCTGTCACAACAGCCTTTTCGTTGGAGAAGTCTAGAATTTTGTTGCAAAAAATTTGCATAGTAAAACCAACGACTTTAAGTCTATTTCATCAACTGCATGAAAGATCTGTTACTCTTGTGTTTCTTGGATCCACTCAAACTGTTATGACTCTATGTCCATAAGGGAAACTCTCTATGTAATTTGAAGTGTTCCGACTGTGCAGACTTTCAAGGATGTTTGAGGGCATGGTCTTTGAGTTTCATTATGTCTACTGCTTGTCCAATTTTTCTTTCTAAGTGAATATCCTCAGTCAGAAGGTCTATAGATAACTACTAGTTCCTGGTATCCCTATTTTCTGGGTTCTTGTTCAACACTATACTCTGTTGCCAGTGCCATGAACCCTAAATCATTCTATGAGCTTAATTGTAACTCTTCTAATGGCTTCTCTTGCAATTTCTTGGATTTAGCAATATCCCAAAATCTAAAAGGAGTAAACATTTAAATTTTCTACCAAGCATTCACTTGTACATTTACTGAACAAGATTCAGCTATGCCTCGTGTGGAGTCCAATATTTTGGGTCTGCCAAATTTGGAATACTGAATAATATTTAGTGAGTTTTATACCAGAGCTTTACTAAACAAAGAAAGCTTTCTGTTTGGTGTTTGAATCAAAGGCATCTTACCCCTGAGTAGCTCACGTTGTCCTGAAAAGACACTGCTCTTAAAGCTCTCTGCATAATTCACCAATTTGTTTTAATGTGTTCTTTCTTGTTTGGTTCCTTTTTCTTTGGTATATGGTATATTTGTGTTCCCCTTTCTTTGTGGTTCCCCTTCCTCATCTCTTTCTGTTTCATTCTTTTCTTTTGTTGAGCTAGCTAGCATCACAGCTGACAAAGGCATCAGGCAACCACTATTTTGGTGTGTTACTGGTTATGAGCTGTAGAGATATTCAGAAGCACAATGTGGTTTTTGTGCAATATTTGTTGTACCTGACAAAAAGTTCTGGAGTTGTGTCTGCAGTTCATTCAGAAAAGGGGTAGGACTTCAAAACAGAAGGATGTGAGTTATATCACACCAGATGGTGAAGAAATTAGGTCAAAGCGGCAATTGGAAAAGTATCTCAAGGGCCACCCAGGAGGTCCCACTGCTATTGACTTTGACTGGACCTCAGGTGCTCTTTTCATGAATGATGAAGTTTCTTCTAAAAATTGCTTCCTCTCTGCTTACCCCTTTTGATATCTTCTAGTGCTCATCTGTTTTCAGTGCATTCACTGTATGTCTTTCTATGGCTGACAACAGAATTGGAAAATGTCATTACTAATGCTGTCTATTAAAATTCAAGCATATTTTTCTTGATATTGTCAACATAGGTGAGAGTCCCAGGCAAGCATTAAGGTTGAGTTCAAAAGGACAACTATCAGGTGGCAGCGTAGAGGGAGACATGGACATTCCTGTGACCAAGCACTCAAAGCAAGTAGTCCATGACACTGCAAAGGAAATTGTTTCTCCTGTTGTAGGAGCCAAAGGCAAAAAAGGAGGTGAGAGAATGCAGGTTCTTCATTAGTAAAAAACATAGCGTGATTTTTTTGTGTTTGCCAAGAGGGTTGCACTTTCTGAAATTGTTTATCTTCTGAACCTTGAGATGTTCATCTGAACAAAGGGAGAAATTCTTCCCTTGCAAGGAGATATGCATTTATCAACTTGTGTGGCCAGAAAGAGAATGTAGCTGTTGATGACTTTTCGACAAAGTATTTACCGCTCAAGACAAAGCAGTTAAGTGACAGTCTTACTCTGTGCTCTTGTTTGTTGATACAGCCAAAAGTACTGCAGCAGCATCACTAGCAGGAAATGAAGAAGAGATGGAAGATGCTAAGAAGGATACACTGCCAGTGCAAGAGATTCAAGCAATGGAGGAAAAGCCAGATGTGGAAAATGTGACCGGTCAATGAAAAGAAGCTTCAATAACTGTCAATGACAAGTTTGTCAAGGATGCAGAACATGAGAAAGTGGCCAACAAAGCCACAGATGAGCCTGTTCTAATGAACACAGATGTTCCACCCTCTGCCACAAATGGGGATGCAGTAGAAGCTGATAAGAACATAGTCAAAGACGGAACTGTGAAAGAAATTGCAGCAGAGATCTTTCAGCTGTGGCAACAACAATGCCAAAGGAGGATGACCTGACTTCCAAGCATGAGGAGAAACATGATGTAGCTGTGACATCTGAGTTTACAGCAGAGAAGCCATCTGTAGGTGGTTTGAGCATTCAGAACAGAGAAAAAGACGGGTGGATTGGCTAGGTAAGGGACATCTGTCATCTCTCTCAACCGTGCTAGCTACATTTCAATTTACCTCTGCATGGTAGTACAATTTCACCATCATCACTTGCTTAACCATATCAAGTGCTGGACGCTACTCTTCTTCATGCACTCTAGGAACTTTGATGATGCCTATGAGGAAACCAAACTAAAAAGCAGATGTTGCCATGATTACAGAAACACAGATAGCTGTGCCAGCCCTTACAGCTGAAACGATGCCCAAGCCTTCAGCAATAGAGGAAGAAATGACAACATTACCTAATACTGAGGTGAAATCTGCTGAGGAGATTCAGAACGAGCAGATAATTAATTTTTTGACTGAAGAACCCTTGGAGGAAGATGAGGAGGTAAATGGGGTAGATATGGACCCTCTTGGTGGTGGCAACCAGCAGGAGGTCAAGTCCAAAGCTGTAGAACTGCCACAGCCTCAAGGTATCCATGTTCTTGTTGATGATGCGGCAACATTCAGAGGTGGAGCAAAACCACAAGAAGAAGCACCCCATGTACTATCTGAAGCACCTCATCCTGTTGGTATCAGCATATGAAAGGGAAGAGATATGGTTCGCAATCAGGATAAGAGCTGACCCCTCCAGCTTTTCTATGTGTTTGTTATAAACTATCATTCTCTTCTCCTTTGTGTGAGGTAGAGCTTGGCAATGTTCCTATACCTGCACAGACAGTGTGGAATGTTCAGCTGTTAGGGTTGGGGCACCTCAAAACTGTTTGACTGAATGAAATCTTTCATGGCCTTGCATGCTCGGTACTGAGTATGCAGAGAAAATTTAGAAATCTGGTCTAAAAAGGAGTCTAGACAATGCAAACATGGTTTTCAGCTTGAAACATTTGAATCTGGGAAGAATAAAGGATAGACCAGTTGCAGATTGCTGGATTCCAAAATGTCAAGAACCATATAGGAGACTGCATTTCTGTGCCTTTGAAAGCCCTGGTGTCTGTTACTGGTCATTAACAGATTCTCTGTTGGCAAACTTTGACGTAAAGTTTACACTCGTTTGAACATTGGCAGTCTCTGAGGGCTTTTGAACGTCTTGTGGATTCTATATCCAGTTCATCATCATCTGTTTTCTTTGTGTAGAGTTTTGTGTTCAACCAAAGTTCTTGACATAGCAAAGTACACATGAGCGTGAAATGAGAAAGTGGCCAAGGGGTTGTGTTGACCTTGCAACAGGTAAACAATTCTACTCTCTCTATTAGTTACAGAATCAGGCTTCTTCCTTTCACTACCTTTTCAAGAAAACTTTGGATTTCAGTTATGGTGTTGTGTTAAGGATGATCATTTTTGTAGATTAAGCTGTTCATACCATAGACAGTTAACCTAATTTGCAGCTCAATAAGAGCAGCAGCACCACCACCACCCATGGGGTTGAAGATCTATTAATCTTTTGGCAGTTAATGAGGCAATGATGCTATGAACTGGAGATGATCAATTTGTCATCTCCTCCAGGGTGATGAGCAGTTTTGCTGCATAGCAGGTGTTGTTTTTCTGCGCATACAATGGCAACCAGATGAACAAAGATGATGGCTATTATTATCTTTACAACTTTGACAGTCCATGGCTAACATATGTATTGGTTGGGTGCTGTGGGACTGGTATGTGGGGACAGGGGGGTGGGGATGGTACCTATTTCATGCTCCGTGGTGCATGCCTAGGTATGGGTCCTGTCTGTCACAGCTTTTGGACTTTACCTGTTATAGGGATAAACCTCAGCCCTAGGGTTTTCTGCATTTCAATGAATCAGGTTGGGCTTTGACCTCATCTTCCTATTACCTCTGGAGATAAATGAAGTCCTGATGCAGCAGGATTGATTAGCAATGTTACAGGCAAACCACAAACCGAAATATATAACTAGGGTTTTATGTGGTATATAGAAAGGCCAAATGGAGGTGATGGCCTGTATCAGGGGAATGTGATTTAGGGTGTTAAATAGCAATAGGTATAATGAAGGGGCTAAGTGTTTAGGTCAGCCAGGCTCTTTGGTGGGAGTAAGGTAAGAGACTACCTTAACATAAGGAAGCATCCCAGCAATGTATTTGATATGGGGGCTCATTCCTAGCTGTTGGGCACGGCAATACTGCAGGAACATGTTGCCGAAATAGGAGTTCAAGCCATTCAAGATGTGAAAGATTGCATGCCCTTCTGGTTCAATTGGTAAAGTTGACTGCCGGTTACACAATATTTGATCAAAATACCAGCAGGTGATTGTGGAAAAGAAGCAAAACAAATACTGGTGTGCCAAGCGGCGTGCCTTTATGTTTGTTGTGGCTGTGTAGTATCTGTAAATCTGTGGTGCACACAGCAATGCCAGTAACATGTAATGGAGCTGAAATCCAGTCACAAATTGGTAGTGGTTGTGCAAGACACTGAAGATGGCACCATAAGGCACAAGGAGAGTGGGCATTGAAACTTTGTGATTCCAACCTGGGGAGTACAACACATAGATGTACACCAGCATTACCCACACCATTGGTATTTCATCATTCTGTTGCTGCCTGCAATCAACCACGGTACTGTATCATCAACCACGCTGAAGCTTCCAGAGATATACTGCAGCAGATTATACTTTTGACTCCAAACAATTGCTTCAAAATCAAGGCAAGACTTCCCTATAATTCCTCCTTTTGTCAAGGTTTTTGCCATGATGCAGCCAAATGCAACGCAAGGCATGCCTTCAACCATTACTTAGTTGCATTCCATTTCCTTCTGTCTCCAAAATTCATCTGAAACTGTGGGAGACAGATCAGTCCCTGACAGAATCCCATGATAAAAGACTAGACAATTGAGGATGGTACTGATCATAAAGGGCCAGATGTTGATCTGTTTTGTGAAACATTGGTTGATTGCAGCAGTCTCAGATGTTATCCATATAACAGTCAAATCTGATTGAATCAAGCTTGGCTTTGAAGCATGTCACCAGCAAACTCAATTGCAGAAACATGGAAGTGAAGCAAAATTTGCAAACCTAGACTTCAAAACATCCAAGGTGGCCATATTTCTCTAAAGAGAAGAAAAGGTTGAGTTTTAGTTGAAGCCCAAATGTTTTCCACTGGACGTTGGATGTTAGGACACCACAAAAGTTGTTGGGCGCAATTTGCAAGGAAATGGGTCGTTGATATGGCCCCTGATAATCTCAGAACGTAGTGATAAACTGCAAGGCGATTGAGAGGTTTGGAATTACAAATCTCTCGACCCTTTGAAGAAACATTAGAGATGAGGAGCGCAAAGCTTTACTGATGAGGTTTTTTTACTTGTATACAAGAGTGCACTGCATTATAATACTGCCAATCCCCACAACGACAGAGGTGAAGTGTAGGATGAAGAAGCGGCGCTCAAATCGCTGGTGGATGGTGTTCACTAGGCCGATGAGCGAGAGGACGATACCCGGCAGATTCGAGACGGAGTTGTACATCTCGATGGCCAGAGGCGTCAGTTTCTCCCGCCGAGGATCGCACCAATGCCTTTGCAGAGCCTTATCCTGCAAATGGTGTCTCAGCAACCCAATGATATATACGGCCATTGCGACCCGTTTCCGTTTTGAGTTCCAAAACACTCCTCCGCAATTTCTAAAGTTCGTCCTTACTTGGTCGCTTAATCAGCGTCACCTCACATCGTTTCCAAACCCTTTGCACAATTCCCCCAAATTCGACAATTGCTTCGCACGAAGTCGTAAAATTCTGCTCGCACGCTGTATATTTAGGGTTTCAAGATTGAGTACTTCACTCCTCCTTCTCATGCGGGTTGCTGCGTTCTTCTTGCTCTTATCAATTTGCGAATTTTACCAGTTCCTCGCAAAAAATTGAGTACGGATTTGTGAATTTCCGTTGAAGCTTAATCCTATGGCGAAGGACCCGCCGGGATGAAAACGAGAAAACCTAAGACAACCCAAGACAAGACAGTTATCATCGAAGCCTTTCAATCTCATTTTGACACTAAGTAAAAAGTCTAATGCGATCGAGCCTCATGCAAAGCTTCTATAGCTCAGTTGGCTAGAGCACCCGTTTAGTAAGCGGGAGGTCCTGAGTTCAACTCTCAGTGGAAGCAGCCTTTTAATTACATAGGTCACTTTTTTAAATGTGCATGATTCTGCTGAGGATGAAGAATTTACTGTATAATTCCGGATTCGGGATCTAGGAAGTTCTTTTGGGTGTCAGCTAATTTTTTCCATTAATTGATTGTGTTGTTCTTCCCTCCAATTTACCGTCAGCAATCACACTTGCAGATCCACTGTTGTGCCCTAGCACACTGCAGTAGTTTTTTGGGCCTTCTCTAGTAGGAGATAAGTCTGTGCCATACATACTAATGTGTTTGTTAGCTCTTGTAGCAGGTATGAAATACATACATTTGCACACTGACCTTGTTCAGGTAAATGGCATGAAACATATACAATTGTACATCAGCCCTGTCAAGGTAAATGATTTCAATGGAAGAAGAAACAAAAAAACCCAGAAAATGAAAGATGTGACAAGACAACACACACATTAGACCTGTGTTCCATACCGATTACTCATCCAGATATCAACATTGAGCTTGAATGGCAAGTAGTGACTGACTTGACAAGATAGGCAAGGGGTCGAGTGGACATAACGAGTGAATTTGGTTGAGAAAAAAAAAGCTTGGGACTGCCACCCATTTGGACTCTGGAGATATGGAAACAGGGCAAGAGACCATGAATAGAAAGGCAGAGCTCAGACATCTTTGTGGGTATGTTGCAGGTTCTCTTACAGCACGTAATCTCTACAAATTGGGATGTGATTCCATGGATTTTTTTTTCATCTCTATCCATACTTCTACACAGGTGAGATGGAGTTTGGAACCTATCCACTTACTCATTTCCCTCATAGTCATTCCCATTGACATCCTGTAGGAATTTACTGAGGAGAACTAAAAGCACCATAAGGCACACGATTTGGTCCGATCTCAGAAGGCAGGACTTCCTCTTCCAGCAACTGGAATGGATCCACATATGGTGGCCGCCCTGATGTGCCATTGCCATTATGTACAAATGTTGCTCCAAAATACTGCATTCACAGAAGCATTGAATAGCTAGTTAGGAGAGATCTATTGAAAGTGTTAACTGATACTTCTCATGCTTCAAGACAAGAATTTTTTGGTGCAGACTGTAAAATGAAAGGGGAAACTTCAGTTTAATTCCAGTTTGATTCAGTGTAAGACAAGAGGGCAACCCATCTGTGAAGAAATGGGCACCTATTGTTCTGTATATACTTTCCACAAAATTCAGAATATATTCTTCAGCTGAATGCCTACTGTCCTTTCACTTAGCAGTCATTTTGGCTGCCTAAACTAGGTCAAACCTGACAAAAGGTAAAGCAACAGCTTCCCAATTGACAGACCTTGAAAGAAATGAGATCACATCATCACATCCCTAACAAATAGTATCCCAAATCTGCAACATACCAGATAGCAAGCTATAAATGTGGAGATGGTGGCAAGAATAAGCGGCCAGAAGGTCAACCAGAAGGTTCCACCTAGCTTTATCAGCTCTAGCCCTCTGGGTATCAAGCCCTGCACACATCCCATTTGATAGACAAGTTACCAATTCAGAGGTTGCTGTCTTTAGGATGAGAAATGAACAGCTTCATTGATCTACCTATCATCTCTAACAGACCTTAAATCCTTGCTTTGGCAGCAACCCAAAAAATTACTGCATTTCATGAGTAGATTGAGCTTAAACTGCTTCTGTCAAGGTGCCTCTACAAATACAAGCCTTGAAACTCCCTTTAGTACACGTCTGGTATAAAATTTACTTTGTGAAAAATGCAAATTATCATAACACAGAGCTAGGGTTCACAGGTGACTTCCAAGTTTGCTGTGGCACATGCGAGGTGTTAGGCATCATAGTCAATTTAGTAGTACTTGAGAACCTCGGTGAACTGCATGTCTGCAGTATGGGGAACTATCAACTTCAAAGTTCTTGTGAGAAGATGAGAGGAACCAGATTGCCAGAGCTCCAAGTTTCCATATGTTCTGAAGTCCAGGACACCAGTAGACTGCAGAGTCACAAATAGCTTCACCAAGTGTGCAGACACAGCTTCCTTATCCTTCAAACTGTGAGATACAGTTGAAACTGCTGAAGGAATCTACATGCACTTCACTTACAAATTGGGGGAATGATGTGAACTTATGGTCAGCCATGCATCCTGAGCCCTCCACCTCTGAGAACCAATCAATGGCATTCAAACCAAACATAGAGAGATGCTTACATCAAGGCCCTCACTGTTCAAATCCATTGAGCGCTCCCTTTGATTAGACTTGTCCCTTTCATCTGTCCATTTTGGTGGTAATTTTGCAGAGGCAGCAAATGGGTCACTACCCCTGCCACCTGCATCATCTTCACTCTCCCCTCCTTTGGTCTTTGTACCAGTACCCAACATACCAGAGTCACTGCCATCATCTGTAGTGGGTGTTGATGTGAGTCCCCGTTTTCGCAACTCTCTCATGAATAAAGTCTCTGGTTTATTGTCCCCTGCATGGTGCCAAACAAAAGCATATTAAATCAGCGCAACACCAACCAGAAATCAAGCAGATTGTCATAGATTCCCTTATTTGACTTTCACCTCCAAACCCTCATTGACCTCAATGTCAACATGGTCTAGAAAAGGAAGGAACACTCCCATAAAGAATTTCTGCAAGCATCAAGTTGTCTGCTCTGACAGATTAAGATGACATTTTGCGAGGAAATCCCCAGCAGGATACAGTGCTGAGCAAATGCAGACCTTTTGCACAGTCCATGAACCACATCCTGAAGGTTAGGTATCCCAGTCACTATTGAAGTCCATGGTCCACACTTGTATTTGTTGACATCAAGAGCAATGCACCATAACAAAAAGGGTTTTCTATTGCAAAGATTTTCCATTGCAATACCTTCCCACACAAGAAAAGCACAACAGGTAGAAATTCTGAGCCCCAAACCTCTGGACCACCCTTGTGACAGGTGCCTAGTTCATAATCTTCTTCTGCCCTGGTTTCTTTCTGTATGTACTCGTGGGTAATGTAAGCTGTAAAACTTCATCTCAACTCTGTAAGAGAATCGGGTGTGAAACTGAAGGATTGGGGAGTTGAGACGGAATCTCCACTGCACTCAAATCCGTACACAACCAGACATTGGGGATATCCATGAACACGATGAATAGGACACTATCTGGAGATTCCTTCATGTCATGGAGAAAATCCCTCAACATGTCTCGGGGGGTTGAAAAGTGTGGTCCCAATCTCTTTCGAGGTTCCTTAGGTTTTCCTTTCTTCCTGTGGATTGGAGAGTAGGAAGCAAATACCCAGCTTTGCATACACGCTCCTCTAAACAAAAACAAAACCCCTCCCGAAAATACACACAAGAGTTTTCCTCTCTCTCTCTCTCCAATCCGAAGAAAAAAGTCTCCCGAAAAACCTAAACACGCACACATACGTACACGAAACAAGCATTATTCTCCTCTCTCCATCTCATGAACTGATCACACTATATTCCCCCGTATCTACGAAAAGACGAAGATGGGTGCACTACCTGATTCATTGTTATCTCCTCCGACGAGACACCTCGTAACGAACTTCACCCTACCAACTCTAGATTCCTTGCAACGGCGTCCTACTCCTCCTGCTCGTCTCTGCGCACGCATGGTGCTGAGACCATCACCAGAACTCCAACTGACAGGAGACAAACTACACGTCCTGTCATGGCTCGCAGCATTGAAGGGAGACGAGGAGTAGTGAAGTGAGGGAGAAAGCGTGGAGCAACAGCAACGGGTGCATGACGGCAATTGGAGTGTAACCCAGAACACCATGCTGCTGCTCCCGGGAAATCAACTCTCCTCCGCCCCCAAAAGCGCAGTGACGTAGCTAGGCGGATTCAAGACATGCGCATCCCTGAATGAGAGAGGGAGGGAAGAAGATGAAGAAGAAGAGTTTGGCGATGACGTCGGTGAGATTCTGGAGGACTGAGATTCTTCTTGTGAGCTTTGTTGTTTGTTGTCATTTTGGTGTTACTGTGAAGTTGATTACAAGTCATGAATTCTGTGCGTTGTAGCATGTTCATTGCTATGTATTTGGGGTTTGGGGCCCAACTTTGGGCCCGGGGGGGGGGGGGGGGGGGGGGGGGGTCAAGGATTTAAAAGTTCTTTAATGGCCCTCACAAAATGGACCTACATAACCAGGAAACTTGGAAGACGTTAAATCAGGCAAGGGTCCTAAATGCATGCACTACAAAAGTACTGTCTGCCCATTTGCCCGACTAAAATGTGTCTAGTCAAGTCCGGTCCAGACACATCTTGGTGCCTGCCCAGGCACATTTGGGCCCATAATTATGCACATCTTGGGCATATAGTGTAATGTCGACTTACATGTAATGGACACTATTTACTGCTAGCGGCCATTACATGCCTGAATCTGCGTAACTCAGGCCCAAATGTAATTGGGCAGCACCCATACTTTTTAGGGAAAGAATGAAAAGAGCTAAGGGTAGAGAGTGGAAAAAGTACTGTAGGGTAGACTGGCCTGGTGATCAAAGACTTACAAAGTGCTCAAGACAGGCTGGATCCAAGGGGAGGGCTCTATTGTTTCTGGTGTCTAAACAAAATTTGAACACCTCCCCTTGGCACATCTGATACACTAACAATCGTCGAAAACGGACTAGAAATAAAAAAATTATGCCCCCCCCCCCCCCCCCAAGTACAGGGGTCAAGAACTCAATAAAACAAACCATCGAACACTACAAAGGCTGATTCTCAAACACCCAAAAAAAATTTTGTATTGCTATTAGAGTTCAAAGGTGATTTTTAGAACTTTAAGTGATGCTCTTACAGCATTTTAAATTGTTTAAAATGAATAAGAAATAAAAAAAGTTATGAGCTCTAAAAATAAGAGGGGTCAAAATGAAAAAAGTGAGAAAAACACATGTTTTGCAATTTAAAAAACATATTTTATTTACTGCTATTTTTTGGCTGGTTCCTTGGCTCTCGATTTCAAAGATGATTTGTAAAGCTTGAGAAGGCACTCCTATAACATTTTAAATCACTCAAAATGAAGAAAATTTGAGAAAGATCTGGCAAAGTGTTCAATCATAGGCAAGTGATCGATGATGAGCCCGTCTACCTGAGTAGGACTTTTGTACTGCCTGCATTTAGGACTCTTTGCTGATTTAAGGGCTTCTGGCACCCTTCCTGGTTACCGAACATAAGCATCCCTGGTAGGAATCCAGATGCCCTCTTTTCATCCAAGCAACTAAGGGTTATGGAATCGTTAGGCCCAATCAGAGCCTAGCATGGTACCTTGTGCTAACTAGTAGGTCATTAGTGGAATGGAGGTTGACGGTTATGGGTTGTAAACTCATGATATGACAGTCAACGAGCATTCACAGATGGTTTCAGACTGATGATAATCTGGTTAGGGTCACATTGGACATTGTCCTTAACATAAAAACTTCCAAGATTTTTCTTGGTGTATTTGGAGGAACACTTAGAGAGCATAAAATCTTGCAAGGCATTTCAAAAAATGAAACGCCCATAGGCGTGGGCATGGGCATTTCATTTTTGCAAATTGTCTCGTCATTTTTTTTTCCTGTCAAAGCCAGTCACACCCATAGATACCCGTTGGATATCATGGGAAAAAATTTCTATTAAAAATAATGTCTATTTATACACTCAGTAATGCCCTCAGAGCAAGGGAGTTTCAGAAGTAAGTGGCCCTTGGCTCCATCTCAGATGCGTGCTTACTTCCAGAACTCTGTGCAACAATTCGATGCTATCCTTGAGATAACTGGTAGGTATTTGAAAACCTTCTTTTCGGGTTCCAGGTCTTGGGTCAGTTCCATAAACATCAATTAACAACCTGTTTGTGTGTGTGCTGGTTCCTGGGCTAGTTCCATCAACTTAATACCATGCTTTTTGTCACATCTTTTTAGATATTTTTGTATATTCTTGCCATTTTTCTGTTTTTTTTCTCTGCCCTTAAAGTACAGTTGTGGTGGTTTCATGATTGCCATTTTGCTTTCAGCTTTCTACATAAGCTTCTCTTGGGGGGTTTTTTTTTCCCCCTTTAATTTTCTAAAATTATAAATTATAAATTATAAAATTTAGACTTGTTTGTTTGTCATTTTGTCTCAGCATTGCTTGTTGGTTTTTTGTTTTTTTTTCTTGCAAAGGTTTTTTGTGTGTGTGTCTCTGGTTGGGAGCACTGGCTTTTTTCTTTTTTTGTTGTGAAAGTTCATCTATGTCATTGGCATCAAGCAATTTTTTTAAGCAATTTTTTTCTTTGCAATTTGTAGAGCTTTTGTTCACCTTTATTGCTACAAGTTATATGCATTGTGGGATTCTTGTTCTCAGCATCTTGCAAAGTTTGTTTTACAACTATGTCGCATTGTCTAGTGGTCTTGCCTTCTCTCATTTCTTCTTTCTTGTTTTGTGACATTTCTTAACACTTGTGGTGTTGCTTCTCACACTTCTAGTGCTTTTCTCTTGTGCTTCTCACACTTCTTCCTTGGTGGCATCACGTTTTCACTGTTTTTTTGGTTGCATTTCATGCTTTTTATTTTTTGTTTGATTTTGTGTGCACTTTGTGTTCCTTTTATTTTTGTTTGATTCCATGTAGATGAGGGCAAGGATTGTTCCATTGTTTCTATGTTTTTATTTTGGGCATCCTATGGCTTCAACTTTACAACTTTTCGCATTTCTCATGTTTCTTTTGTTTTGTTTCATTGTGCTTTTCAATTCATATAGTGGTGTTGTGGGTTTTTTTTTTGGCATCATTTTTTTCATTGCTTTTTGTTTGCACTTCACCTTTCTTATTATTTTTTTTGATTTTGTGCAAGTGAGGGTGAGGACTATTTCATTTTTTTAATATTTTTTTGGTGCATCTAGTGTTTTTGGTGTTTTTTTCACTTTTTAGATTTCTTCTATTTTTGTTTCATGGCATTTCTCAATGCATGTTGTGTTTCCTATCAAGTATTGTTGAAGATGAACCCCATTCTACCGGTACCATTTTAGGTGGACTTTTGTAGATTTAGTTGATTTGTGGAATTATATTTCTTTCATTGAAGATGAACTCCAGTTTGCCAAGCCATTTTATATTAGACTTTGTAAATTTTAGTTGGTTTTATAGTTGCATTTTTTTCATTGAAGGTGAATTTTATTTTTGCATGCCATTTTTTGTGGACTTTTGTAGATTTAATAGGTTTAAAAGTTGCACCTTTTTCATTAAAAATGATCTCCATTGTATCATGCCATTTTTTTGGGTGCATTTTGTAGTTGAATTTGTATTTGTTTTCATTTTTCCATTAAAAAAATAACAATGATTTTTTAAAATTATTTAATTTTCTTGTCATTGTAGTCTCAAAGGAGAGAATCATAAGGTAAATTTCAATTTGTAAAAAATTTGAATGAAAGAAAAATAAAATAAAAATTCGAGTATTCCATAGGTTGAAAGTTGTTTTATAAAACACATGTTTAATTAATTTAAGACTTTACAAAAGTCTTAAATCTAAAAAATAACTTGACAATGTTATATTTATTCAAATGTTTCATTATAAATCACTTGGTGGACACCAAGACTGAAAGGAAACGCTCAAAAAATATGAATATTTATAAACATGTTTACAAATTAAACCTTAGCAACACCATGGCAAGTTAATGTAAAAGAAAAGTTTACATAGATCACATTAAAAATTTAATTAATAAAATAAGTTTTATTTAAAAAAATTGTAGATGAAAATTCAATCTAGTGGCCACCAAGTTGTGAAAACAAATAACATTGACTTCTTGAAGAATTTTGAAAAGAAATAATCCACTACTAATAGTAAAAACATTCGTAAAAAGCTAAACAATATAAATTTGAAAATAATTGAAAGATAATGTCAAATCCTTGTAATATTAGAAGAGGTTTTATTCTTGTCCATGGTAAAAAATGTCATCACATTGACAACATCTTGAAATAAAAACTTGAATGGTCAACATCATTTTCTCCTTTTCAAAGTTGTAAACATTGTCATGTAATCTACAAACAATGGTCCAAACCAATACAAATCAAAGTCAATAATAGCAAATAGGGCAAATGAAAACAAATACTAACTTAGAAAAGTTATAACAAAAAAGTAACTTCCAAAATGAAATGATTCAGACTCCATACCTAAAGGAGGCTAGTTATTATGAACATTGTTATTATCATTATTGATATACTAGATGAACCAATAATAAATTTTTGAAGACAAACTCAAACAATGCTTAAAATATTTGACCATACGGTCATAATGAATTTGAATCATCTTTACTAAGGGCAATTCAAATAATAGTTGCCACAATTGTGATGCAAGGTCCAACCATTGCACCTTGTTCTTTGACAACATTTGTCCCCTTAGTTATTTTTTAAAAAACCACTCCACTTTAGATTCCAAAGCACTTTGGTAGGTTCATTGTTAATCAATAATGTCTCCTCCTTCCCATAAGGTAGTCCAAAACAAGCATAATACACTCATTTCAAATCCTTCAAATAATAATGAAACCCACGGGAAATTTGGTTAGACATTTTAGAACATTGTTCATGTCCCCAAATAAAAACAAATTGTTCTAAGAAAGTTTCAGGGATGAACATGGGAAGAACTTCTAACACATCCTCTAATTTCATACAAGACCAAATTGCAATGTAAAAGTATTTAAATACATGAAAAAGGAAATGTTCCACTCTTGCTCTCACTTCCATTTTGCTTCTTTCAATATTGCTTCCAAACACTCGTGCATTCCCATGTCGAACAACAAAATGAAGAAAATAACACAACGAATTTTTGATGCTGAACATTAATAATTTTTGGGTTTAGCAATTTGCAAACATAGACGTGAACTCATCATTGAAATACATTTCAAAACCTTTAGTTATAACAATAAGAAAATGTGTTAGCACAAAAACGTGCATGGTCTATTTAAATATAAAATTATTAAAAATTTAAAAAATTCAAGTGATACTAACAAAACAAATGCTTGTAGCCACCAAGCAATTATTAAAAATAAAATGAAAGAAGGTAATCAATTAATTGAAATCCTAAGCTACATAATGAAAGAAAGCAAAAAACATTGTCAGAAGGTAAGAAAAATTATAATAAACTACATTAATTGGAAAATTTATCCGAAAGCAACATGCACATGTCTTCTCCTTTGCTCCCTTTAGAGCCTTCCTCATCACTAACATTAATGTTAGTAGATTGCATGCCTTCTATGATGTGGAAGACATCTTCATCCCCACCAATTGCGACATTTTTCATAGCCACATTGAAAAGCATTTGAAGACACACAAAAATGATGATCTCACAACAATTTTTATTGAGATCATAAGGGATAATTTCAAGAACTTTACATTTGCTTTCTTGTGTTTTGAACAAAAAATGATTTTAGTAATCTAAAAATAAATAGAATGCAAAATGAACATAAATTCAAACAAACAAAAATACATATCAAATAAACATAAGTCACAATGCCTCCCCTGAAGATGCTAAAGCAAACCATGCCGCTACGTAAAATGGTCTCCAAATTTTTTGCAAGGGCCTATAAGTAGATCTCATTTATATAAAGCCATTGATCCTCAACAAAAGTGGACACTACATTTTCAATTTGCAACGGGAATTTCTTGTTCCCTAGAATATCAGCTTACACTGACTTCCCAACCCTCTCAAAAAAAAGGTAGACATAGTAAAGCATAAGTTCCCTCATAAGGCTTGGGAGAGAGGTTGGAGCCTTTCTCGCTCCTACCATGTACTATCCAAACTCAAACTACATCTTCATAATAAATGTTGATTTCATGGTAGTGGTGAAAAGAAACTTAAAAGACTCCTTGTCACATAGGTAGATGATAACCTTTGGAGTCACCTTTGCATTGAATAGAATGTTCAGAAATGACTCCATTTTGGGCCTTTCCACACTAAAAGAACCTCTTTTATTATGTGCGTTGTGGAGACAACAATGAAAATGCTTGTACTATTGTCTTGCAAAAAGGAAGTTATGTTTGTTTTATCAATAACATCTAGAAGCTCCACCATGTCATTGACCCTATTATACATATAATGGGTGTCCAAAAGAATGGACTCTATTGTAATTGCTCTTGGAATAATGCTTTCTATCCACCTTTTCAATGCAATTTTGAAACATGCAAGTAGTGTTTCGTCAAAGGGGTTCAATCTTTTTTTTTTTGTATAAAACTCTTCATTGAATTCAAAGTCCAAAATTTAAAAAAACATTTTGTCAAGCTTGTACTTTAATTTCTTCTTAATCCATGTGTCATCAAAACATGGTTTCTAATTATTGGTAAGTGGTTTTGGAAAATTAAAATGGATCATAATTTCATTTTGGATGACCGCCTTTCTTTTCAATTGCATGGTACACTCATACATTGACTTCAAGTGACGTTGTCCTCTTCGTTTTGTTGCTCGATCACAAATATGATTGTTTTTGCAAGAGGACTTTGAGTTAGCTTCTCAAGTTGTTTTCTTTCAAATATGAAAGGTATCCAAACATTGATTTTCCAATCAGCAGTGGAAGACAAGTTAACACATCTCTAGTCTTGTCCACAATGTTGCAATTCTCCCAACAAGAACCATCTCCAAAGGTGGAAAATTAGGTTTGAAAGAAGGAAAATAGTAATGCATTTTTTGGTAGATTTGAAGTTGAACACATGTTTCACCACCTCCTCAAATTGCTATACAATAACAAAAAATAATAATCAAGAATGATTGTAGATAAATCTCCAACAGTAAAATTACTTCCTGAATGGAAAGAAAGAACATACTTTCACTGCTATAGAACTTGTCCCTATTCCACTACCCATTCCACTCAACATTGAGTGGGAAGCCACCACTTCCATTGAAGTGGTAGATAAGTGGAAATGTTGAATGAATTGGAATGCATGGCAAGGTGCCCATTGTAAATTCCACTATACACCATTCCTGTCCGTTAAGTTTCAACGATTTCCACTTGTATAAATTGTTTTTGGGGGGTTACATGTCCAATGGGATGGACACCACCTAGAGTGCCTTAGGCATGTTGTTCTAACGTCCAATGTCGTGGTTACCAGATACTGACGATTAATTATAGCCCATAACTAAGTTTAAGGTAGTTGAATGTTTAGTACGCATCCCAAGAGGCCTAGTCACCTTGGCGACAAAAAAAAAACATAATTATGCAATTAACATTATGGAGGTTCGCATCACCTTTAGGTGACACAAAACCTTACATTGCAAGGAAATGTTTTAATCAATTTGGCATACATAATAATAGAAGGTATTCGCAGCATCAATCTTACATTGTCCATAATGGAACATCTAAATTGCCAATTTCCAAATTAATATAACTTTAACACAATGATTCATCAAAATGGACCATGCAAAATTCACCTAAGATTTATATGTTAATCCTTATTGTGAACACATATTTCAACCTTAACCCCTTCAATCCTTTGTATTTCAACTGAAGCATCCAACATTTCAATATACCTTCCATTTTCCATATGACCCATAGGAAATTTCAATGGTACTATAGAAGTTTTACAAGTTAAACTCATAATGGACAATCTTGGAGTATGCACAATAATCATAATTACGTACCCATGAAATGCCTATACAATTAACATTATATCATACCTACCACATAGATGGTGTCAACAGTCACTTGTCATACATATTGGCATCCCATGTGATTATCTAACCACACCACATGTCCCCCCCCTATTGCTTGACAACTTGCAAGTAGTAGAGACCAACATGGATGCTCGTAATTACCCATAGTTTCTCAATACAAACCCCACAGGTCTCTAAGAAAACCTAAACGTATAATCTTCAAATTAAGATACATAATGTAAACTGTTGGATGAATTTATTGATATAAATAGAAAATGGGGTTGCCACAAGGACATCCATACAAAAATAGTCATTATGGGATATGTTAATCGTGGCCAAAAATGAAATAGTCAAAATGGATATTCATTTGGGCACCAATCTACCTAATAACAATTTGATCTTGCATTAATGAACCAACAAATCAACTTGCATACAAAGGTGAAACATAAACATACAAGGACAAGCCTATGTATAAGTAACACCCATACTCAACAACAATGAACTAGCAAGTGTAAACAAAATGGAGGCATGTGAGTAGGTGAAAAATGGCCTATCACAATTCCTGAGGTAGCAAAAATTGAGCCTCCCAAATGATGTAGCACTTTTCTTTGATGTCTATTAATGCATTGTTAAAGATTATAACCAAAAGAATGCACTTTGACTCATATCACATAATAGGTGTAGCAAGGTGGATGACTTGAATCACCATCACCATCTATTTCCCCTCCCCACATAAAGCTAACAACTTAGATGTCATTTTGCTCCGTGAACCCTTACAGACCCCAACAACAACTTAGCCATAGCTACACTAAAGAAGGCTAGGTGGATTACTTTGCATTTGGTCCCAAATTTAAGTAGGGCTTGCATGAACATGTGTCATTTCCATTATCATGCAAAAAACACCATAAATTAAGTTACAACCTTAAAGGTAGTTTGGGTGAAAACCAAATCAGAACACCAAATATTGCAAAATTAAGATGAATGAAAGTGCACTTACAATCTCAATTTGAGGTTGCAATGAGAGGATGGCACACTTTTGCCTCCTTGCCTACACCTACTAGTAATGCATGAGGTCTTCTAATGACCTTGCCCTTTGGTGGCTTAAAAGTTGCCTTGAGTAACTTTTTGACCTTTTCAAGCTTTGGCTTGAACAAGTGTTTATTGGTTGTTAACCTCTGTGTGCTTCAAGCTTGATAATGAACACCCTTCCCCTTATCTACAAATGGAAGTGTTGCAACCTCAACAATTGGCCTTTGACCTACATGGGCTTCTCCAAGTTTAACCACATTTTTGTGCACCACCATAATCGAGTGCACATTGCCTTCAAGAAGCACCTTGGCTCCAAGTTCCTTAATTCCTATTTGCACATCATTAATAGGATCAAGTGTAGTTACCTCATCCACCCTTATCCCCACAACATCCACATCTTCACCTTCAAAAGACATAGCCAATTCTATTATGTTGTGGTCAATTTTTTTTCTATGTTTCTTTCATGCCTATTGGCTTTTCTTGGCCACAATAAGTAGGCAATTTGATGATTTGGCACTAGAGCCACTCTCACTCTCATGTGAGCATTCCACTAGTTGGGTATCCCCAATCATATTTGGGCTTACATGTGCATAACTTGAATCACCCACTTGTGGACCTTCTTGACTTTCCTCCCCCTTGCTCTCAACCTCTTGGCCTACCGAGGAAAACCTTAAAGCATCATTTTCATAGCCTATGAAGACAATGTGGGAAGTCTTGGGATTTGGAGACTTGTGCATACCAGTTAAATTAATACCCATTGCCTAGTCCAACACAATAGTGGCAACATGCCTTTCCATTTGGCCAACAACTCCCTCTGTTGCATCCTCATCTATAGGCATCTATTACACCCCCCTTCCTCCCAACATTGGCAACACCCCCCTTTACCCCATCATTGGTAACACTCATGCTTTGATCTAGTCTAGCCTTTAGGGTTATACTTTCAACCCCAACTTTTTGATTGGCCTCACTGACTTCAATACTTGAATGAAGTTGGAATGCTGAGGAGTGGAAGAGAGAACGACCATGGATGGCACCAAGATAGTGGCTATCTCCTTTAAAACATTACTAGATGGGTGTTTGGTCGCTTGGATTGTGGACCTAGGTGGTTCATATACCAACTCCTTGGGGGACAAATCTACTTGATGGTTGGAGTGTTGCCTTGCTTGGAACATGGCCTTGATCTCAGCCAAAGCAGCTGCCATAGAGTCCACCTTGGCCATCCTTGCCACATAGTTGTCCACCTTACTATTAATGGTTGCTTTCCAATTTGCATATATTATAAAATTAGGTGGTAGCTCAATATTTGCCTTCTTTGCCACCTTTCGATGTCCCACACTTTGCTATTCACCACTAGTAACCCCACACCCAATGCATGTAAAACCATGCAGCACCATGTCCATCACTTTCAAGCACTAAAGGTTTAGATAATAGTAATGGAAAAATAAATGCAACATGAGCTATTATAATAGAACTAGTGGAGTGGGATTTGCATGTGGTTGGACATTAATGGAATTAGGTGAGTGGATTGGGATGAGTGGGATGGGGTCACTGGAATTGGATGAGTGGAATGAGGTCACTGGAATTAGTCCCTAGTGTAGTGGGGTTTAGTAGAATAAGGTTAGTGGAATTGGTCCCTAATGTAGTGAGGTCTAGTGGAATGGGGTCAATGGTTGGTCCCTAGTGTAGTGGGATCTGGTTGAATGGGGTTAGTGGAATTGGTCCTTAACGTAGTGAGGTCCATTGGAATGGGGTCAATGGTTGGTCCTTAGTGTAGTGGGATCTGGTTGAATGAGGTTAGTGGAATTGGTCCCTAGTGTAGTGGGGTCTAATGGAATGGGGTCAGTGGAATTGGTCCCTAGTGTAGTGGGGTTTGGTGGAATGGGGCTAATGAAATTGGTCCTTAGTGTAGTGCGGTGTAGTGGAATGGGGTTAGTGGAATTGGTCCCTACTGTAATGGGGTATAGTGGAATAGGATGGGATTTAGTGGAACTAACTAAATGTATTGTCACCAGTGGATTAGGGTCTAGTGGAGTTGGACGGGTGGAATGGGATGTAGAGGAATTAGTTAAGTGTATTGTCCACACTAGAAGGGGGTGTAGTGGATTTAAATAAGTGGGATGGGATCTAATGGAATGTGATAACTGATTTGTCACAAGTGGAATGGGGTTTGGTGGAAGACTTACTGGAATGGGATCTAATGGAACTAGCTAAATGTATTGTGTAAATTGGAATGGGTCCCTAGTGTAGTGGGATCTAATCACTAGTAGAAATTGGCCAAAATGTAACCATTCTATTTGAAACTACATGTGATTATTAGTTATTTGCAATTACATTTGGACATTTTTGTAACTATTTTTTATGTTGATCATATTTGCGACTATAGTGTAACTAGTTTGCAATTATTTTGGTGTTCATCCATCCATGTGAACAACATTTAATTTAGTTTTCATCCAAAAAAAACAATTTATGTCCCATTTATTGCATATGTGACCAATTTAGTTACAACCCTATGAGTATACAAAGGTGTATTTTGTGAATTCTAAGGAATATAATTGGGTGTATTCGGATTTATAAATGTATATTTTGAATATATTAGATTTTTATGTAAGATATTTGTTAAATATATTGTGCCCATATTACAAGTTTATCCAAACCATCTTATTATACTTCCTAAAATGATTTAAAATGTCATTTATTATTATTATTATTATTATTATATATTTATATTAATTACATGTGATAAAAAAATAAATTTCAATATTATCTTCAATTAATTTTTTAAAATAATAATATCTTGTTACATAATGATCATAATGATGATGATGATGATGATGATGATGATATTAGAATGATAGGAAAATAATTATATAATTACTGAAGTAATTATTTAAAAATTAATATATTATTAATATATTATTTTCAAATGATTAATGTACTTATTAAAAATTAATTTTTATTTATTAAAAATGAAACATCAATTATAATAAATTATAATAAGTCTAACAAGTGACATTCTAATATATAATTATAATAAAATAATAATAATAATAATAATAGCTAACCTATGCTAGCTACAAATTACATTATTATTATTATTATCATAAGTAATCAATTATTAAATATTATTAGATTAATATAATAATTACTATGAATATTAATATATAGTTTTAAATTTTTATATTTCAAATTTATAATTTATATTTATTAATTACTAATTATTCAATGAATATAATCAATTATTGATATATAATTTTATTCTATTTTATTATTTTATATTAACTCATGTATTAGTTAAAATGGAAGTCTAATAAATTATTATTCAAATTCAGAAATTAATTTTTGAAAGAAAATAATACTTTATAAAAATATAAAATAGATTTAATGAATGAAGTAATAATATGAAGAATATAAATACAATAAATAACCTTGGCTAGCAACTAGTTACAATAATAATTGATTTAATGTTATTTTTACTATTATATATATTTATATGAAAATATTAATGGAAATAATTATAATAGCCCAAGCTAGGTTTTAATTATATTATTAAATATATAAAAATTAGTATTCAATATTTTCAATTAATAGTTAATTAAATTGGTTGATAGACTATTATAATGAATATTTTTAAAATTTTAACATTACTATTGTTTGTTTAGCTAATAAAGTAAATAATATTTAATAATAACTAATAATATAATTAATTCACAATTCTAAGACATTGATGATTATTACTATAATAATTAGTTAGTTGGAAGTGAATTGCTTAGTTTCTAGCTAGTTTAGTTTATGTATTGTTTTTCAACACACTTTTTTTTTATATACATATAAACAATAAAATATACAAACAAACACACACACATTTACATACATGTATATACAACATATATAACCACACATCCATATATATATATACATCTATACATAGACACAACTTAAATGACAAATAAATAAGCAAATATCATATAATTTACAAATTTACAATGATTTAGTTGATCCGGATGCAAATTCCATTTAAAATATGAATTAGGACATATTAGTACAACAATAATTTTAAAACAAAATCTGAAATCAAATATTACCATAGTAATAGAAAAAGATTATGTAACTATTTATTCAACCTTCTAAATTACATTTCAACAATAAACCCTATAATTCATCGTTAAACCATAAACCTTAAATTTAAGTTCTATACATTGAACTCTATAAACATTAAATACACATCTAAAATATGAAACACTTAAAAAGTATTTTATTACCTTTGAATTATTATCAAGGATTAGTGTATCTTTGAATGATAAATTAAGTAATTTTAAATTTTAAATTTAATATTGAATTTGAGTTTGTGAATATGAATAATTTAATAAAATATTTGATAATTACATAATAATTGACATTGATGTTTTACTATGTAAACTACATTTAAATGTATATTATGAAATATTGAGTAATCATTCATTAATTCGGAGGTATGTTTAAAAAATAAATTGGTAGGATTAAATACCCATATATTATTCAGAAATAAATATTCAAATTTTTTAAAAAAAATTTGTTGCATTTTAGTCTAGCTAAAATTATTGAAAGATGATTAGAAACATGTGGCAATTGTTTTGGGGATTTTTAAAAGACTTAAACTAACCATGTCACTAATGGCGAATTTTTGGCACAAAAAAAAAACTTTGTGAATTAAAAACCTTCAAACCAAACTTGTTTGTTAACTATAAGGTATAAGATTTAAGTGATCAATATCAAGAAAATTTTTTAAAAAATTTTATAGATAACAAACTATATATTATTTGTTGATGGTATTAATATTTATGATTTTTTCAAATACATTATAGAGATGGCTTTTGAATGTACTCCTTCGTCATTACTCTCAAAGTGGAGGCCCCACTTTCTGCACTCATAATTACAAGAGAGGTGGGAATTGTCACCACAAAACATTCTTGTTCATCATCTTGAAATGATGATGTTCATGGAACAAGAAGTTGGAGTTTCCTTTGAGTTTCTGAATTTTCATTCTCGTCCCATGAACATCACGTAAAAGTTTTTACAAGAGGAGGGGAATAGGTGATTGGAATTCCACAAAAAACATCAAAGACGACATTAACGTGCAACAACTGGTGGCCTAAACTTTGACACTTCTACTAGGCCACTAAACCAACAAATAGGTCAAAAAAATTGCAATTCAATAGTTATCAATGGATGCTCTTAACAATTCAGAAATCACTATTTAGGTTTCACATTTGATCTTGCCCCCACCTCCAACATTTCTTCTTTTTCATCACTATGTAGAAGTGACATCTCTTTCCTTCTACCTTCCTTCAAAATGTGGTTTATTCCTAGCATCCCTTTTTACTACAAAGAAAGACATGCTTCCACCACATTGAACTTTTCATTTATCTCTCTCATGCCCAAAAACCGCTTCAAATTGCAAGTCTCACACCCAAACAATAAACAGAGGAAACATGCTAAGCAAATTTGCAAATCTCCTCAAAGCCTTTTCTTGCTTCCTCTATTGGCTTTCATCTAACAATTCTTCAACATTCTGTTGAAGACAAAATGAATACTCCTAAATGGTAAGTCAATTTAGAAATTCATTGTTTTTTTTTCTTCAAGAGTCACAAGAATATAATCTATTTTTTACTTGCAATTCTCACCAATTAGGGTTTTTCTGTCATTCCAATAGTTTCCAAAATATTGATATGACCACATCCTCACTTTGAGTTTCTATGTCATTGTAGCATGCTAGACAACAATCTTCAATTGTGGTCATTAGAATTTAGAATGCGTCCATGCGACCTAAAACATTGTTCCTCAGGACTTTAATATGGTTTCTTTACTATATGCCAAATATAGTGTCCTTATAGTAACTAGTCATTTGTGAACTTAAGTTACGTTTATTCCTAAAGAATTGTGGCAACAACTAAATGCACTAGATTGAACACATCAAACTATGCCAAAATCAAATTCACATACACAAAAGGTATGTAGGGCCACAATCATTTGGAACCCATAACTTTCTTGTAATGGGAATTAGAAAGTGGAAATTCATATAATTTCCCTTTAGAATGTAGTATCATTTGCAATCTATACCATAGTTTAGGGTCAATTTCCACATTGACAGAACAAATAATTTATTTTTTTCAAAAAATAAATTCATTTCCAAATTTTGAAATTATATATTTTTCCATCATCTATTACAATATTGTGTATTACCAATGGAATTATTTAGAATGTAATATCACTTGTAATTTATATCATAGCCTAGGTCAGTCTCCATAATGACAAAACGAATAATTCATTTTTTCAAAAAATGAATTCGTTTTTAAATTTTGAAATTATAAAAATTTCCATCATATACTATAATATTGTGATATGAGCAATGAAATTATTTAGAATGCAACCTATGATACTTTTGATAATTTTCAACATGTCAACTTCATATTTTCACAAAATTTCATTTTACTATTTTGAAGATTATTTGATGACAAAACTAACCATAGGGTAAGGTCATTCCTTTCATTTGCAATGACTAGTAATGTATGAATTAGCTTCCTTGTTGACATTCTTGGTCCCAACACATTCATAGTATCTAGTGAATATTTAAAATGAACAATATATTTTAGGAGATTCATGTTTTGTATTTGTACATATAAAGAACAATTGTAGTATCCATTGTGGTATTCCCCTAAGATTAGATTACGTTCAATTCTTTCATTAAGGATCTAAAATAGATTTGTGGGGAAAAAGGTTGGAAAACACCAAACATTTTGGCCATTGATATTAGCGGGAGAAACACTTGGCAATCACTACGTGATTCTACCCATGAATATTGATGGGAGAAACTCCTAGTGGCCACTAGGTATTTCATTCCACAAATTTTTCTAAAAGAAACACTTGGTAATCATTAGAAGATTTTTTATAAGAATCATGGTTAAGAAAATACCTAACAACCACTAAATGATTCTCATAAGGATTACTGGTTGGGAAAACGCATAGCGGCTGCTAGGCAATTCTTGTTAAAAATATTGGCTGGAAAGCACCTAGAGGTCGCCATGCATTTTTCTTGCCAATATTTCTAAGTTTAATTGTTTGGCGACCACTAGGCAATTATTATTAAAGACATTGGGCTGCGAAACGCCTAGCATTCGCTAGGCGATTCTCACTAGGAATATTGGCTATGAAATGGATTTGAAGTTCAAAATCTTGGTGGTTGCCATGTATCGAAATCAAAAGGTTACCAGAGGGATCCTATTCAAAATCTTTCTTTCATATTAGTAATATTTCTTTGTGTTTGTCAGTGATTTGGCAGGATATGGCTAAATGATTCATGTTTGGTAGTTATATCAACATCTAGGATTTTCATGATAATGAATAGGTGAACAATGTCTAGAGATCCATCACTTGTTCTAATCAATGGTCCATGTGGAGTGGAGAATTGTATGGTGGTTTCAATTGAAACCATGCATGAGGCCTTTGACCTAAATGGAAGTTATTTTTTTCAACTCTAATAGCTAAATATTGTGGGTCAACGATTAGAATGGAGGTTTTTTGGGCTTGTAAGGATGTGTTTTTTAATGATGAATTAGTTGTCACAGTGTTCGATTATGGTGATCTAACAATGCATGTGATTAATAATTGCATGAAGAAACAAGTTTCTTGTAGGGATGATTCATTGCTTGATGGCTTATAGCTTGAAAACATTGTTGATTTTGAAAATATGAGTAATACAGTTCAAGACTTGTGTAATGAGGAATTACATGGAAAAGGGAGTTTTACCTCTAAAGAGGATGTGCAAGGTTATGCATGTGATTTTGGTTTTGATTCTAGGAGCGAGGAAGGAAGTGAGGATAATAAGTAGAAGGTGATGAGGAGGCTTGGGTGTAGGAGAAACTGAATGACATGAAAAGGGAAATAAGTAAGTTAATGGGCGTTGGCATGATAATCTAAAATATGGTGATGGTGTGGGAAGAAGATATTCAAATGTGGTCAAAAGACAAAGGTTTGAATGGCATGGAACTGAATGCAATTTTGTAGACAATGATGGAGTTTTCATTGTAAAAGTTTGGGCGGTTGCATGTGGTTCATAGGAAGCAATTCTTGACGATCAACTAAGTGAGGATCATGTTGGGCTTTGTATTTTGTATTGTCCTAGGACTATGTCAATAATGATGACAATTTGGAAATGGTTGTTAGTTCAAACGATTCTTGATGGGTACCCCCTAAAAGAGCATTTCATTACATTCAATGAAACACATATACTAGATGATGACGGTGTGGGAGAATTGAGAAGTTGTTATCAATGGAGTTCGTGTGTAATGTGAGTGCCACAATATATTGTGCAATGAATTGTTGTCAACATTTTTTTAGTGAAAGACCTTGTTATTGATAGAAGAGTTTTAAACCTTGTCATTTGAAGATCGCAAAACATCTGATTTAGATATTCTGAAAAGGTTGCATATGAAGGAAGATGAAGGATGACGAAAGTTTATCACTATTCAAGGTGTAGACATTTACAAAACTGCTTAATACCAAATCATTAATCTCTCCAGCTTGACATACATGTTGTATAAATCAGATAACATCCGAAGTTGTTGGTTTCTACTATATGGCAACAAAAGTACACATAAATTGCGAATTTCAAATAGGCAATAGAGTCAAATGCTCAATCATTAATTGCCTTGTATGTGGATACAATACTACCTCAAATGAAAGGGAATAGAAATGGAAAATAAGATGTTTGACATATGTTGCCCAAAACATGGAAGAATTTACAAGAATGTAGTGATTAGGTAAGTACAATGTTGATCTAAGGAGAAATGCTTGGTGGATGCTAAACATTTTTTGTCTCAATCTATTTTACTAGAAATTGAAACGGTTGTTTTAACGTTTATATTGGGGTGTTTATTATCATCAACCAAAACGTCCTTTATTTTCATATTGTGTTGTTGCAAATAAGCAAGGAATTAATCATTAATGGTATTTCTCAATCTGCCATGAGTAGGTTGAGGAAAAGACACCATCGATGTGTGAAAATGAGGGTCGATCTTTGCCAAATGCATTATTTGTGATAACGAAAGTGGGAAGGAATAGCAATGAGGTTATTGAGTATGAAGGGAAGCTAAAAAAACATATCTTACACCAATAATCATGTATAAATTTATACCACACTTGGAAGACATAGTTAGTGTGGTCAAAGGATGAATTCTTATGCATTATCCATACAAAATGGATCATGTAAAAACTTCATTTCCAAGGTTACATATCTGCAACAAAATGATATATGGGCTTGGACAATTCCCTGTTATCTTCATGGTTACGATAGCCCATGGACATAAAAAATAGAGATATGCACAATGTTCCAATGAGTTGTGGCCAAATGATCCAAATTTCACAATTGGGTACTTGCTATGACATTTGTGAATGTTCCAATTTTAGAATTGAAATTATTGTTTGAGCACCCCCCACAAAACTCATTCTTTGCATGTCTCTTGTAAGGTAAATTGTGTTGCATACATGAATTATAGACCTTAGATCAAATTAATGGTGTGAAGACTCTTCCGAACAAATCGTTGCTTCAAAAGGATGACTATGTGAAGGACAATAAGAATCAACATTTGTAACATTTCTATCATTGTTGATGGTGAGGGATGTGTTTAAAGAGGTCAAATTGGGCTTCCATGTAGTTGGCCATACACAACAATATCAATGAATGCTTTGGATATTTGTCAAAAAGATTAAGGGAGGAGAATTTAGTAAATTCAAGATGAGGGTTTTTATGATCTCACAATAGAGACTGTTCATTCCTCAATTGATTCAAAAGATTCCAAATTTTAAATCTTAAGTCCTAGGTTGTTTAAAGGACAACCTTGAATTTTGGTAGGGCATACTAATATGCATCTATTTAGATTTTTTGTTCATTTGATAGGGTGGCCTGTGATGCAATACAAAGTTTCCCCCATAGATCTTGTTTGGAAATTGCACAAAGTTTGACATATGAAATGAAGATGAAGCCATACGTGGAGTATTGAGAGGATATCTTGTTGCATTTATCAAGACCATTACCCCCTAAGGTGCAATTATTTTGGAGGGTTTTTGGCCTTCAACCAATTGGAGGTCCAATTATGCCAAGGATTCATTGTCAACTATTGTGGATGTCGCTAATGCAAAGGATCTAGTTTGATTTCTTTATTGTGGGCCAAAAACATGAAACCTTCAATTGCATACACTTCATTTATAGATTTTAATGTTGGAGATTTTGTGCTTTTGTGATCACATGATCATGATCTTGTTCCTCTCTGGATGGGAAAAGGAAAGGGTGCTGTTGTCGAGGACAAGGAAAATGAATATTTCAAGATGGTGAGGGTTCAATGGTGGATTCTTGTGAAGAAAGGATCAAATTTGGATGAATGACATCTGTATGAAAATTGTTGGAATGGCAAGTGGAAATGTAATTTTGAAAATCTAGAACAATGGTTTGCCATTTCAACTATTTTTTATTTCCCACTTGGAAAAATAAAACAAACACGAGTCAAATTATTATTTGAACTACTAATGCTAGTAGACTTAAAATTAATTTCGATGTTGTTAATGTTTTAAACAATTTATGAAGAATGTGGGTGACATTGACGAAATTATATATTTGTAATTTTTTGATGTCTTTTGTATCCATTGTAATGATTTATTTTTCTTTTTCTTTTTTTCTTTTTTTCTGTATTGTATAGTTTCATGAATTTATTATTTGCAGGATTTTATTTGTGTACATTCTATTAATAATTTATTTTTTTCCACCTTAATCCTAATCTCTAATGGCCTCTAGGTGCCACTTTCTGTTACATAGTATGTAAAGCCCCAAAAAATAAGGGATTTGTTATAACATGAATAATAACTTTGCATGCATAGATGTTGTTGCCATTGGCGAATTGGTATGTTGTTCCTTCTTTGTATTTTAGAAATTTTAATTTCTATTTTGTTTTATTGGGAATATTTATTTGTGACTTTTAAATTTGATAATGTATTATGTTTCAATTATCGGGCACTAGGCGAAATATTATTCTAATTATATATGGAATTTGAAATGTAATCGATTGGCATGGTGTTTGTCATTGATGTATTATATTCAAAAGTTTGAGTTCATGTTTGTCTCTATAAATGGGAGTTGTGTCATTTGGTTCTCATAACTAATAATTTATTATGTTTCACCTAATGCCCACCAAGTGAATTTTCATTTAAATTTTTTTTATGGTGTATATATATTTAATAAGTACTATTACATTGATCTAGTTTTGGCATTGTTGGATTAACATCACTCTCCTTGTTTGAAATTCAAAGGGTTAAGTCTCTTTATGTCATTGATGGGAGTGCTAACATTTAGTTTTTCATCACTCATGAAATTCATTTAAGGTAGTCTTAGATTTGATTTGATTTTTTGACATAATGTGTACATGGGTGTTATCTTTTTGGAATTGTTGGTTGCAAAGTCATTTTTACTTGAAAATAATGTAATTGAAAAATATTGGAATATGATATTTATCATATTCATGTAAACAATGATCATTAATTTGTTAAGTCTAATGGCCAATAGGTGAAGTTTATTTTGTCCACCAAGTTGCATAAAGTCCTAAATAAAAAAATTAGTCTTAAATTAATTAAATATGTGTTATAACATGTCAAAGAACTTCTGTAGGTCAAAAGATCAAAAGTTCCTTTGAAAATTGTTGTTTGTCAATTTATGTGTATTTATTAGTATTAAGTTTTGAGTCCATTCCATGAAAACCACTTATAGTGAACATTATTTGTTGGTGAGATTTATAGTTTTTGGGTTTTAAGCATCACTAAAAATAATGTCCATTTTCATTAAACTCTTCCATTGATTGGGTTAATGGGTGGAATTGTTAGTGAAACTATTGCCACATGACTTGTTTCCTAATGACGTCCATTAGAACAAAGTCTTAAATCATGGTAATGGATTTAAAGATTTCCACCTAACAATGGGTGAAATGCATAATGAAATAGTGCACAATTTCTAGTAGTGGGGTTAGTTCAACATATAACAATAACACCTTTTTGGTGAATTGTGTTGCTTTTGGATTTGGGGTGGGTTCCACAATCACCACTAGAACTTACCTTGTAATAACTTTTGCTTATTTATGTTCCATAACATCAATAACATAATTATGTTTACTAATTTCAGCTTTGGGTTATGAACCAATTCTATTTTAATTTCTATCAGCATTAGTAGAACCTTTTGAAGGAGATGTTAAATGAACAAGGGGTCCTTATTGTAAGCAATACAAAAATAATTGTTTTTTTCCCCTAGGTGCCCATTTTCTTGTCTAAGATGTGTTCCAAGACATTCAAACATATGTTGGTGCTACCCATTATAGATTTTGTGTCTTGTTATGCATATTTTGGGTCTATGAGGGGCAAGACCAAAATGTGTTTAGGCATCATCAATATTTTTTGAAAAAAAAATCTAGGACCTTTTGCTTATTTAACATCTTCCACCTTTTCATGTGTTTGTTGGTTTCAAATCTTAGGCCATTTCCATAAACACCAACATCCATAAACTCCTTGGGAGAGTTTGGATGGCAAGGCCAAATATTAAAGGTCAATGGAGATAAAGTCCAAGGTCCAAAATTTCAAAGACCAATTTGAAGCAAATTGAATAGATTAAAGTTGAACTATTTTTCACATTTAAAAAAAAAATTTCCTTGGGCTCAACTTGTGTCTAAAGGCATAACCTAAGTTTGATTTTAGAATCCAATTGATAAAAACATGTGCAAAAGGTATATAGCCTTCCCCCCCCCCCTTTTTTCATGTTTTTCTTTCTTGCCTTTAAAATTATTATTTTTTAAAACTCCACACACAAAATGGATAAAAATAGGCATACAATATTGGTCATCCTAGTTTTTATTATGGTCATGCGCCAAGTCATTGCATATGTGGTCTCATTGCAACAAGTAGTTATTGGACAACATTAAAGTTTGATGAGTGCATTATTGTTTTTGGGGAATTTGTTGACATGCCACCATGAATTCAAAACATTTGGAGGTATGAAAAGGTAAAGGGATATATGACGAATCAACTTTTCGAGAGCCTTTTCAATAAAATGTTTTAACAATGTATAGGTTAATTTCAACACATTTCTTTAATTACTTAAGGATGTAGGTGGAAGTTGTGAGTTGAAAATTATAAAAATGAGAAATAACATCTCAGTGGAAGGTAAAGTAATAATGGTTCTTAAAAGATTAGCTAACATATATTCATTGTAAATGTGCAAAAAGGTCTATGGCATTGTAGAAAATACAACATCCATTATAGTGAAAAAGCTTTGTGTACCAATTAGATAGAACTTGAAACCATTGATCATGCTTAAATTGATTACGAACAAGATCAAACAAATCGCATCTAGTTTTGAAAGCTTACATAGGAGTCCTTATAGTACTATAGGTGCCATAAGTGGTAGTCGTATTTCAACTACTGCATCTAATATAGAACCAAAGTCAAACTATAATCATAAAGGATTTTATTCCACATGGATTCAAGGGGTTGTAAAGGGAAAGTATATACTTTTTGGAATTATGACTATAAGTGAATAGGTAGTATATTTGATTGGGTTTTCTTCCAAAAAACATATTTGGGAAATTGCATGATGAAGGGGTGGAAACAAAATAAAATGGGCCATGAGATGTGTGGGTCATAATGCTTAAAATTGTAACTTTGTATCTTTGAAAAATCACAAGGGGAACATAGTAAAGTTAATTATCAATTTTCTTTCCTTTTTAATTTTCATTATTCAAAATTTGATGCAAATCGATGATGTTTTGAAAGTTCTTTTGCATGTTTAAAATAATTGTGGACAAAGTTTTTCTTTTCAGACATCTTTTTTCATTATCAAATGTGCACCATTCATTACACCAAAACACATCCTTCATAATTAGAAAATTTTGTGACTATGTTTAAGTCTAGTCATGTAGTCATTTTCCTAGTCATGTCCCTATTTTGTTCATAGTCATTTTCATTTAGTTATTTTCATGATTATGTTGTGACATTTGCAATTATGTTGTGATTATGTTGCAACTACATGTTATAATGACTACATGTCAATTCTTATTTTTTATTTCTTTGATTGTTTGGTATTATTCAAAAATAAATAAATAAGTAGAGTAATTTATTAACTAATTTTTATTACAATAGATTAATAAATTACATAAATATATATACATAATGTTAATTATAATTTATATTTTAAAAAATCAATAACTAAATTTAAAAACACATATTTAATTAATTTACGACTTTACAAAGTCCAATTATGCAAACACAAAATTTACATTGTTAAAATTTTGAACCTTTCAAATATAAATATGACTTGATGGCCACCAACCCGGTTATGCCACAAAAGAAAATATCAAAATTTAATCAATTGGAATATCAAATTAATGTAAATTACATCAATGATACAAATTAAGTGTTGTGACCCCCAAGTTGATAACAAATTTAATCTTGAGCTTTGGTGTCCACCATGTTATTAATTAAAATTTTAAAATTCAAAAAAATTGCACAATTTACAAAATCCAAATTTGACCATAGGTAAATGAACTTTATTAAACAATTCATACCAGGTTCATTGAACAAAAAGGAGTTCCTCAATGGTCTATATACAAATTTGAAAATAATCAACATTGGGCCATCACAAAATATGGAAAATATGCGATTTGAAAGCAATTTTAAAAAAAAAATTTAAATAACATTGCTCTCAACCTTAAGGATAAATTTAATTCCTTTTAGTATTAAACCTTTTGTGATTGTCCATCATCAAAATGTGATTACATCTTCTTCAACTCAAAATAAGAATCATAGTGGTCAACATCAATTTATCCTTTTTCAAATTATAAATGACATTGCATAATCTAGGAAAAACAATCCAATCCAAATGCAAATGATAATGAGTACTATTAATGAAAACATTATAAAGTTACAACATAATAAATGGAAAAATGAAAGGTTTTAGGGTACACACTTAAAAGGGGTTGTGTATTGCAAACATCCCCATTGTCATTGTTCATATATTGCAAGAACCAAAAATAATTTTGCAACATAGAACTTAAACAAGGCTTAGAATATCTTTGCATAATGTCATAATGAACTCGAACCATCTTCACCATTAGCAATCCAATCAAAATAGGCCACAAACAAGATGACAAATCCAACCATTGCACTTTAGTTTTTAGCAACTTTCCTTTAAAGGACTTGAGGAAAAGACTAGTCCAATTTGGATTCCCAAGTGCCTTGTTGAGTTCATCGTTAATGAGTAACATTCATTCTTCCTTCCCATAAGGTTATGGCAAGCATAAAACCCATGTTTCAAATCCTTTAAATAATAAAAAGGACCTTAATGTAATTATGTTAGAATTCTTGGAACATTGTTCATGGCCCCAAATAATTAACACAAATTGATCAAAAAACTTTTCTAACATCAACATTGGAAGCACTTTTAGCACGTCCTCAAGCTTCATACAAGACCAAATTGCAAATAAAAGTTTCCAAATGTTGTGGGAAAGAAATGCTCCACTCCAACTTTAACTTCCACTTTCATCAAATCAATATTTATGTTAAACATTCGAGCATTCCCTTATAGAACAACACATTGTGGGAAATAACACAACACACCATTCACCTGAAAATTAATAACTTTCTGGGTCCAACAACTTATGAATGTAACCATGAACACATTGAATGGCCTTTGACAATTACATCTTGCCCCAAGGAAACATTAAACTACAACAACAACAAAATGATTTGTCAGTAAACATGTGAAAACTTCATTCAATGACAATTTTTTTGAAAAGAACCTGACAAAGTGGTCTAAAGCTCATAAAGAAATTGCCTTTGTGATTTTGTAATTGGGATCTCTATGATTTATATTTTCAATAATCTCGAAAGGATAACATTTTGCATAACTTTGGACATTAAATTGAGAGGAGGCCAATGACACCAAGTAAGAAGCATGGTGGAGAGTAAGTAATTTCCATTGGTACAAGAACTGTCAAATGATTCCAAAAAATTGGCACTATAAGAATCATTAAACATAATTTTGTATGTTGTATCATTTACGAGCAAAGTTTTCCTAGCATGTGTATCAGGAAATCTTGAAAAAAAATCTAGATTTTCATGGAAAATAGGCTTTTCAATATTAACCTCAAGAAAATGATCATTTTTTTAGCAAGACTTTTGTCCAAAAACCCTGGAAGGATTAAAAAGAAAAGTGTTTCATGCTTGATTTGATCCAAATATTTGTTGATGTTGTAACATTGGGCTATAAACCATATATATATTATGAACCAAGCAAAATATGTTCTTAAGAAATCTTTTAATCCAAACCTCAATATAAAGAAAGAAGATGTAACCATTTGTGTATGAAATACCTTGAACCATTTTGCCACCAAAACTCCATTTAGGTCAAAGATTACATGCAATCCATTCACCTTTACCAAAGGTGAACGTAGTACATTAAATTCAAAGGGAACAACAAAGGTGGAAGGGATGTCATTTTACATTGTTTTCAAAGGAATGAAAGTTGAAAATTCAACAACTTTGTTATCACTAGATCTTGGAGGACTAGATATTTGATCATGTGGAAAGAATGAAACCAAAAGAAAATGAATCAAAAAATATTATGAATGAACAACAAAAACTTGAATAGTAGGAGAATGTTTGAATTTGAAAATTGGTTACAAATTACTCACTTGAAGGTCCCCTTCTTCAAGGTAATGAGCAAAAGTAGAAAGTCTAGAATAACCCAATCTAAGATATTCCCTCCCCACATCTTTTTCCAATAACTAAATAATGTTAGGAAGAACTTGTTCACCCTCCAAAAAAAGGTCCAAGCTTAAATTTGAGCATTTGCCCATATCTGCCAAACATACAAACAAAAAACAAAGGAGAAACTAACCCACACTTAATGATTGCTAGGCATATAAATAAGAACTAACTCATGCCTAGCAACCGTTAAGTGTACCCCCATTTTGCAAAAGAGTCATGCTTGATGCTTAAACCAATGCTTGGTAATTATTAAACGTACAAGCAAAAAACAAAAAAAAAAAACTAACCCAAGCTTAGTGGCCACAAGGTTTACCTACAAAAAACACAACCACCATTCATTAATACTTGGTGGCCACTAGATGAACATTAAAAAAACACACAAACTATGAATCCACATTATGGGAAAAAATTGGAACAATAGAAAGAACTTTTACATTTATTCATCCCCTTATTCTTGTAAACCAAACATCAAAAGACTTATCTAAAGCTTGGAAACCCTTAGTCCAAAATCTAATTGAACATTGAAAATGAAAAACCAAAAAATAGAAATTACAAATAAATAAGTATTAAAGAAATTGACCATGTTCATCACAATTTTGTAAACCATAGTCGTTTCTTTACATTTAAGTTGGAACATTAAACAATAATATTTTTATTAATTATTATTCTAGTAAAGTTATGTGCATTATTCAACTAACTACTAAAATATCTTTAATCATGACAATTTTTTATCATTTAATCTATAAAGGGCTTAAAGTTTCTATAGGTGCAATATTTCATAGAATTTCACCAAGCTTTTGTTCTTGCTCGCATTCATCTATAACCCTATCTTGAGCGTTAATTGATGAGGTTATAAATGCACGTGTGTGATTAAAGTGTTCAAGGAAGGTAGGGGGTCACCACTAACCTACCCAATGATTTGACAAGTTCCATCCATTTATTTTTCTTGAGCCATGGATTATTTATGTTGAAGTTTTTTGAAGTTTGATTTTGATTGTTTAATGGCTTGGAAGATTTATTAGCTCTTTTCACATACCCTTTCCTAATTTTATCAACAAGAGATGGTCAAAGAGGAGGCTCACCGACGCACTCCCAAGCCCTTGTTAGACTCAAAGATGGGTCTAATGTACAAAACAATAGAAAGGTTTGGGGTGCGCTCCCTGGCTTTTAGCACTTTAGAGGGGTAGAGGGGCGTGCTGGAGCTTCGGGATGGGATTAGGAAGAGTGACAATCAATTCATTCATTCATTCGGTTCTGCATTCAACCAACCACAAGTTGGTTAATATTATGTTGCAACACCTTCGATGCTAGGACAAGCCACAGGCGACCTTGGATTCACAAGACTCACCATAGCCAAATTCGGGGGAAGCCACCACCTTCCTCCATAGACTATTCTCTACACCTCTCTGTGAGGCTCGCATCCAAATGGCCTTTTTGTCCCGAGACTGTTAAGGACTTCCGTAATTTTGCGGGACCATAACTTCTTGCTCAGACCTCCAATCAGGATGAAATCTAAAGCAAAGTTGTAGCTTTCGTCAACAGCTTTCCAATGTTGTGTCGCACTCCATCTGCACACACGGAAGTCAGGTCGATTCCTGACTTTTTGTGGTCGAGAATCAAATTGCCAATTTGACTCTCAGCCTTTCCTTTTGCCATAATTTATGTTTCAGATGTCTAAATGGGTCATGTGAGCCCATTTTAGACATCTACATTTCAATAGCTTTTCAATGATATAAAAAATCCTCAATGCAAGGTGTTTTGACCTCTAAAATTTCTCTCTGAAGGTTTGGGAGTCCGTCGGGACTCCAACTTTCAAAAGGAGAGCTCATTTGGGAGTGTGAGTCTTCATTTTCACAGTCTTTTTGGCTCGCGCCTATGAGACCTTTTTTCCTTGGTTGTGAGCCCAAGGCTAGGATTGCGACATTCTTTTTTTTCCATATCATTTTTTAAATTAATGTTCCCACTTGTTTGAACTCTAGTAGTGATATGTGTGAGCCATACCAACACAACCATGTGTGGTAGTCTCAATTTTTCAAAATTACATTAGAGATATTTGGGTGTGGTAAAGCTATTAGGGGTTTTTAGAAATTTCATGTTAAAATAAGGAATGATTAATGCACATGATTACATGAAGGGTTGTGAGGCAACTTTCTGTCCTTCTATTTCCAGTTCTATGAGGTGATTATATTTGAAAATACATATGCTATCGGTGAAAGAAAAATGCAAGTGTGTTTTTATATGTTAAACAACGTTTGTAGTTCAATCCAAGTAGCTTGCTTCCTATGCATCAATCACGATTTAAAATTGATAGATACATTTTCCAAGTTCAACATGTCAAATCCTAGAATTTTATGTTAAATTGTCATTCATTTAATCCAACTTTTAAAGGTTCAACACCATGTTCAACTTGGCTATAAACCATTGGTCACTTAAAATATTATTTCTAACACATATGTCATCCAAATTTGGTTTGCCTCAGCTCCTTAAAAAGTTAACTACAAGGTGCACCTCTTTACCAAATCCTAAACTCTATAACTAAACTAATAGTAAGTTATGTTACCAAACTCGAGAGGGTTTTACGAAGGTAGGAAGTTTAACTTGGCTACAGACCACTAGTCACTTAAAATATTATATCAAACACAGACGTTATTCAAATCTAACTTTCCTTAGCTCTTTAGAAAGTTAACTCCAAGGTGCACATTTTTATCAAATCCTAAGCTTTACAGCTAAACCAGTAGTAAGTTATGTACCTAAACCCGAGAAGGTTTGTAAAGTTCTTCTAAGATTTGAAGCTTCCAACACTATCCCTATTTACTCCCATTTTTTCAAAACTACTACCACCCTCCAATCTACTTTCCCTTTTTGTACCATCTACCCAGGACTATTCATTCTTCTTCTACCCAAAAAGGTTGTGGGAGCAAGTCTTCTCAAGATTTGAATTGAAAATTATGTCTAAAAAAGAAAGCTCCAAATGATTCGACTTTGCCCTTTTAAAAAGAAGGAAAAAGGTGAAGGAAGATCCCACTTGGTGATTAATGAAAAGAGAAGGAGAAGGTTCCAATGCTTGGTGGCCAATGGAAGGAAAAGGAAAAGGTACTTTTTCACCTTTTCCCACTTTCCCCCTAAGTAACTTTACTTAGACCTTTGTTTTTTTCCCTTTGATATTAAGGTTTTACTTTACTATGGTTTTAGGCTGTTATTTACACATTTGTTCTCTTTTCCTTGGGCTATAAATTATGATCGCACATTTTGATGTCACAAGTTCCCCATCCATTCATTGTCGATTCAATTTAATTAAAGATATTTTCTCTTTTCCTTGAAATTATGGCATCGCATATGGCCACGTTTTACGAGCCTCAAATTGCACAAATGAATGAAGAGCTGGCCCCTGAGTCATTTTTAGATTTGATGTTGACGTAACATCCTCGAGATGAAGACCCCGAACTGCGAGAGGTGTGCGACTGTTTTGAAGTCGATCCCCCTCGAGCTTGGTACTATCACATTTCTCCAAACTTTCGCACCTTGATGATTTTGTTGCAAGTCGACCCTGCTTCTAGTGATGAACCCAAAATCATTTATTAAGGTTGTTACGAGATTGAAGATATCTCCATCTTCGCATGGTCTTCAATTCCTAGTGTTGGAATTATCGTTGGTTGCATGGTCCAATTCACCGACTACCTCTTAGTAATAAGGTGGACTATTTAGTTCGCACCATTTGATGCATCTTAAATTTTTTATAGTTATGAACTATCATTACAACATAGACCAGGACACCGCATGTAATTGCAGTTCCTTGTTGAGTTTAACCATAATCTAAATAATTGTTCTATTCAATGTTGCCATTACCACCCTATTCCCTTATTTATTTAATTGTTAAGTTGTTTCAAATTAATCTTATGCTTATAAGGCTTGAAGATTGTTCTATCTCCATTGAACCTTTCATTAACCCCCTTTCATTTGCTTCATAAATCCTAAACATCCTTATTACTCACTAAATATTAGAACAAAACCAATGTTTTGTTACACACCATGAATTTTGGTGTGTGTTTATATCTTTAACCCTTTAGAGATTTCTCACACCTAATTACACCACTGAGGTTTTAAAACTATAGTTTATTAGCTTTTTGTTGAAGAAAAGAACTAATCCAACTAATACCATATTTTAGAAAAGAAAAAAACCCCCTTGCACAACTGTGCCCTTTCATCATCCCCTGTTTTAACATGGAGTTGTTAAAAACCCCTAATAACCTCACCACATTCGAATATCCCCAACGCAACTTTAAAAAATTGAAACTATCGACCATGGTTATGTCAATATGAATCATAGGGGTTTTTTTTCTCGAAATTCGATATTAGATGAATGAGGTTTAGGGTTAATTCTTTTTTTAAACAAAAGTTGGTAATCATAGTTTTAGAACTTCAGTTGTGTGATTAAGGGTGAAAAATCTCTAGAGGGTTGAGGCTAGAAGCAATTGTTAAAATTTGTAATGTTAGGCAAAACATTGGTCTTGTTATGGTATTTAGTGGGTAGTCATGTAACTAAGGATGTTTGAGATTCATGAAACAATTGAAGGGGGTGTCAATGAAAGGTCTAATGGAGATAAAATGATCTTCAAACATCATAAGTGTGAGATTAATTTGAAACAACATAACGATAAATAGTGTGATAGGGTGGTAATGGCAACATGGATTTCATGATGGATGAAGCTTTTATTCAAATTATAGATAAGCTCCATGACAAACTATAATTACATGTTGAGTCTTAAGCTATGCCACAGTGATAGTTCATAATTGCAAAAAATCTAAGATGTGTGAATGGTGTGAATTAAGTAATTTGCCTTGCTATTAAGATGTAGTTGATGAATTAGACTATATAACCAACGATAATATCCAACGCCAAGAATTGAAGACCATGTGAAAATGGAAATGTTTTCAATTTTGTAAGAATTTTAGTAAATAGTTTCAAGTTCATCAACAGAAACGGGGTTGATTTGTAACAAATTCACTAAGGTGTGAGAGTTTGGAAAAATGCAATAATACCAAGTTCAAAGGGGTTCAATTTCAAGACGAGGGTGCACTTCTTGCGGTTTGGGATTTTCATCACAAGGATGTTGTGTCAATGTCAAATCCAGGGATGATTCCCAAGGTGGTTTTTCATTTACTTGTGCGACTTAAGGCCCATAAAATATGGTCATATGCGACACCATGAATTTAAAAAAATGAAAAAATCTTCAATTTTTAATCAATTTGGTAATGAATGTGTGGAAGACCTATTACATTAAGATGCATGGTTGTAATTTATAGGTCAAGGAAAAGGAAAGAAAGGTGTAAGTAATGGTCTGGAACCATGGTAAAATAAAACTTTAAGATAATGGGGAAAAAAAGGTTGAAGTCAAATTTGTTCGGGGAAAGTGAAAAGGGCTGAAAATGATGTTTCTCCTTCTCCATCCAAAGGCCATTAAGCATTGGAACCTTCCATTGGTCACCTTCCATTGGAACCTTTTAAGGGCCACCAATCATTGGAACCTTCCATTGGCCACCGAATTGAGGTCTTCCTTCACTTCCCTTTTTCCCTTTTCCTTAAAGTAACAAATTTGGATCATGTGGGGTTTTTTTTCCGAACATAATTTTTGATTTGAGTCTTTGAAATCTCATTCTTACAACTTTTTTTTGGGAGGAGGAGAGTGATTAGTCTTAGTAGATGGTAGAAAGAAGGAGAATAATTGACGCACCTCCAAACTCTTTGATGGATTTAACTGCGAGTCCAAAGGTGAAGACAATGAAAGAAGAAAGAGTTGGGGCATGTTCCTTGCTTTGTAGCACTTCAAGGGTAGAGGGGCGTGTTGGAGCTTTGGAATTGAAACTAGGAAGATTGAAAAACAAATCAATTACTCACACATACCTACACAAACCAAACAACAAATTGGTTAATGCATAGTTGGAACACCATTGGTGCACGAACGAGCCAAAGGCAAACATAGACTCATGAGATTCACCATGACGCGGACTTGGGGGAAGCCACCACCTTCCCCTTATAGTATATTCTATGCTTAGCCATGGGATCAGTACCCAAATGTCATTTTGTTTCGAGACTCCCACTTGGGAGTCCTGAAATTCCCAAAGTTGAAACTCTCGTAACTTTGAATGCTCATAACTTTGTGTGTGGACCTCTAATTGAAGTTAGGCTTCAAGCAAAGTTATAACCCTTGTCAAGAACTTTTCATTGGTATGTGACATGTCATTTTCACACAAAGAAATTAGGTCAATTCTTGACTTTTAGTGGTCGAGAGTCAAATTGCCCATTTGACTCCTGGCCTTTCTTTTGGCTATAACTTGTGTTTTAAGTGTCCAAATGGGTCATGAAACCCATTTTAGACATTTAAGTTTCAAAATCTTTTCAATGTTATAAATAACACTTCAATCCAATGGGTTTTGGCCCTTGTATTATTCTCTGAAAATTCGAAAATCCATCGGGATTTTGATTCCCAAAGTGGAAGTTCATTTGGGAGTGTGAGGGTTCATCCCTTCACACTCTCGCACACTCTCAAGAACATGAAATGTGATTCCTGGGCTTCACTTTTGGCCCACACCTTCGTAAGCCTTTGCCTTGGTCGTGAGCCAAAGGATAGGGTTGTGACAATAGATTGGAATATAATAGTACCTTTGGAATAATGGAAGTGAGTAGGGGTAGATTTATAATCTTGAAATCTTATGGAAATTTCACAAATCTCTTGGGTTTTGTGACATAATTTTTTCATGATTCAGGTGTAAAGTTTGAAATTTGATAGGTAGGTGCACATTGTAGTTAACTTTCCAATGAACTAATGCAAGCTAAATTTGAATATACTATGGGATGGCAATGATGTTTTAAGTAATTAAAGTTTGTTGTCAAGTTGAGATTTTTGCTTTCGTGAAACCCTTTAGGGTTTTATGCCACAATCTTTTATTGATTTGGGTGCATAACTTGAAATTTGGTAGGCAAATGCACCTTGGAACTAACTTTCCATTGAACTAAGACAAGCTAGATTTGGAACTAATAACCTTCATGAAACCCTTTTGAGTTCTATGGCACAACGTTACCCATAGGTTATTCTAGTTTTGAATGACTAAAGGTGTGATGTCAAGTTAAACATAATGTCAAATCTTTAAAAGTTGATTTAAGTGGGTGACAATTTAAAATAAAGTTCTACGATTTGGAATGTTTGAATTTAAAAATTATATTTTTCAATTCTAAATCATAAATGATGCATAGGAGGCAAACTATTTGTTTTTAACTACAAATGAAAATTAATATCTAAAGATACATTTTGCATTTACCCTTCACCAATGCCATATGTACTTCCAAGTATAATCACCTTATAGAACCAGGAGTAGAGGGACATAAAGTCCCCTCATAATAGGCATAACTTCACGATTCACTTCAATTGTCATATTTCTCATTGAAACTTTAAAATTCACCCATAGATAAATAAACGCAATGGTTTTGTAGTTATTATGTTCGTTGAGATTATGAGGGATGATTTCAAAGATTTTACATTTATGCTCCTACATTTTGTGAAAATAAAAAATGTGAAACTTAGGAAGTGAAATGAAAAAAATAATGACAATCATTAGACATGAACAAGTTAAATTGTTCAACTTGGACTTATCAAACAAATATAGGTCACAAATCCCTTGCCAAAGATGCTCCTACATACCATACTGCTTTTTAATAAAGGCTTTCAAAATTTTGATAGTGCCTTCGAACATATTTCATTTCAGTACAAATGGTAGTCTTAGAAAAAATGAGAAACTACATTATCTGTGAAGGCAATTTTTTGTTCCCCAAAAAATCAAGTTGCATGGATTTCCTAATCCTCCCCATGAATAGGCATGCATAAAAGAGTACATGTTCTTTCATGATGCTTGCCATTGATCATAGAACCTCTACTCCTTTGCGGCCATATATTGCCCAAATTCGAATTGCAGCTTCATGATGAAAACTAATTTCATGACAATTGATAGAACAAATTTCGATGATTCACAATCACAAAGGTGAACCACCGCCTTGAAAGTCATCTTAACGTTCAATAATGCATTAATAAACAACTCCTAGTTCAAACCTTTCCACATTATAGGGATCTCTTTGGTTGTGTGTGTGGTTGAGACGACATCAATAGTACTCATGGTATAGTTTTACAGATATGAGGCCATCTCCTTTTTGTCAAGAACATTTAAAAACTTTGCCATGTCATTGAGTCTATCATACTTGTAATGTGTCTCCAAAAGAATGGACTTTGCAGCAATTACTTTTGGAATTACATTGATTATCCATTTTCTCAAGGCAATTGTAATTCTAGTAGGTGGAACATCATTGGAGAGGTTAAGTCTCATTTTTTTGTTGTAGAACTCATCATTGAACTTTGAGTCCAAAATTGAGAAGAGCATCTTGTTGAACTGCATTGCACCTTTTTTTCATGTTAATCCTCATGAGAGTATGGCTTTTGGTTTTTTGTTGTGGGTTTTGGAGATCTGAAAGGCTTTTGGTTATTCATTGTTGGCTTCAAAGATATTAAAAAATCATTATTTTATTACAAATCATGGCCTAACAATCTATGCACCAAATTGACATTGTTTCAAATGTACATAAGTACTTGAGCCACCATTATTTCTAAACATTCCACATTGCCCAAGGAAGCAGATATGCTCTCTTTGCATTCTAAAACAACTAGGTTGTTTGGTGCATAAAGGTAACGTGGTATTCATGACAATCAAAATTGCACAAAATAACATTGCATAGCATGAAATTTTTTAATCAAGAAACATTAATAGCTGTAAGTGGTTACAAATTCACCAAGTTAGAGCATTTCACATACACAATTCTTGTAAGTAAAAGCTACCGTGGAAAAATGGAAACATAGTTCAATTTTGTTTGCGGAACAAAATTAAAAATGTGATTGTTTTGATAATTAAAGGCTCAAACCCTTTCATCAGGAATTGTGGACCCCCCTGGAATCATGATAGTCCATGGGCTGAGCAGGTATCGTGCAATGAATTTTTTTGCTTCAAATTTTTTGAATTATTTGTTGCAAATTCAATGATTTTTTGAAAAAAATCTTCAAAAACTTTTTGTTTTTAAAAGAAAAAATTTCACCAGATTGGGACTCATGTTTTATTTTGATAGCATTTTTCTAACAATCTTTCTAAGAACTTGTCTTGACCCTTGTTGTCAATTATTGTTCCTTGGGATGCAAGGCAGGTACTTGCTATTGACACAACATCAGAAATTTGAAAAAATGAACAGTAGTGTTGGGAAAGTAAATGATGTTTCAAATAGCCACCAATTTTGGTTTTTTCAAATATTTGAAAATCAGAAAACTGACAATTTATGGTTTTTGAAAGACTTGAATCAAGGAACTGCAAATATGGAATCTGGGATATTGTGAAAAATCATAATATTAGAACCTTTAGTTATACATTTTTGTAAATCAGAAGAACCACTGCTTTCAATTATTTCAAAAACCTAAAAAAACCAGCAATTTTCATGAAAAGTACTGGTAAAGAACTAGCAGTTTTGTGGGTGGCAATTTGACTTTTAAATGTTTTAGAGAATTGTCATTGTATATTAAAACTGGTTATTTGATTTTTTGAGAAATCTGGGTATGAACTCAAAAAATTGGGCCTGATAAGGAATGGGGGTGTAATGTAGTTTCTAATGCCCATCTCACACAGGTTCAATAACAAGGGTTTGGTGCAGAATCTAATACTTGCTCAACACTCCTTTGAACTTGTGTTGGGTCAGTCACTAAGATGTTTAAATTGTGGGTAAATATAGGTAAATAGATACCTTGCCCAATTGATTAATATTCATATGGTTTTAACTACCCTACCTGACTTGCCTAATATTTCAAATTTACCATGTCTCTATTTCTCATAATTAATATATATTTGAGATTTACCATTACCTTGGGTAAGGGGTTGTTTTTTTTGGCACAAATGAAAGTCAATTCATTGCAAAGAAGAAGAAATAGAAAGCTACCACAGCAACAAGGGGGGGAGTGCGAACATGTGCTCAACCCCAAACATTAATTAATGAAGCCTCTACAAGGCCCGTCAAAGGTTATTGTCTTGAAATGGATAAAAAGAAACTATGTGCCAAAATTATTTGCAAAGCTTATATATACCCTTACCCTGTTTGGAAATGTTTTGAAGCTATATGCCTTTTCCTGGCTGATATATATATATATATATATGCATGTTTTATATTTTTCCTTACCAGCTGATATTAAAACCAGTACACAGGCCCAACACTTGTTTGACCCCTTCCAAGACCCTCATATTGCTTTTTAGTTAATAAGTTGCAGCTAACATTGAAAAAATTGACAAAAGCTTATCTTATTTTAGGAACTTTCACAATGTACACTTATCACTTAGAGCCTTTTCCATAAGCTTCACATCACACTTTTCCAAAGAAATAAATAGATAATTATGCCATAGGTTGCATGTTTAATGTCACACATCTGCATGATGAACTTGAGGTACAGACTCACATGAAGTCCTAATCATGAAAGGAACTACTAAGCACAGAAGCAATTAGCATACATGATTACAAATAATTAAGAATACACATAATTCACCTACCAACCCTGAACTTGAAAGGAAAAAAAAGAAAAGAAAGAGATTTTTTCAAAGCACTTGGGAGATCTATATCAACTACATGACTGACCTCCAAAAGAATTTAGAAAAACTTGCATACTTGAAAGTGTGACATGTTCCAAAAAAATACCTATACATATCTAATGCCACCCCCACCGCCAGGCCCCAAAACCCCTTCAATATGGGTTTTGGTTTTTCATTCTCTTTTTAAAAAATATCTTTGATTGGGGTTAGACATGTTGTTTGGTTGAGAAAAAACTTAGGTGAATGATTTTTAAAAATTACACAAGTATGACACATTTTGAAAGGGAGAATGACAATTTATTTGTGAAATTGGCATTGCAAATGAAATTTCAAACATGATATCAAATTCTGAAAAAAAGATGGAGTGAATCCAGTCAATACAATCAAAGCATTCTTATAATGACAAATAGTAGCAAAATCTAAAGGGGTTCTAAGAGCATATGGTAAGAAAATTTTCATCACTTATATGTTGGTTATAAGGTTTAAATTTTATTAAACTGTTCATAACTTTCAAAAAACTTTCATCCTGCTTTTGTATTTTTTTTATCATAAACATGTTTGATGTTTTGAGATTGATAGCCCTGGATGATAACTGGGTCATTTCAATAAGTTATTAAAATACTAAAATTCAATAACAGGCAGGTAAGTTGTTTATCAAGTTTAAGAAACCAATACCTAACTAGTAGTTTGTTGATATCTGGCCTCGAACTCAATTAGTTACTCAAGTGAAAAAAAATCCCAGCCAACACTGGTTCAACTCAACAACAGTTAAGTTTGCACACCACAAAGTACTCAAAGTTAACCAGCAGCACATTGCGATGTGGGTCCATATGAAAACTACATCATAGTTTCTCTCTTTAGAGGAAGAGAGAACATATCTTATATGGGTCACTTAAGAACTAGCAAATCTTTTTGAAAAACAAGTGGCTGACTGTACAAGGGAGTTTAAACTTCAAACCAACAATCATTAAGATAGGGAAATGTGTCTAGGCAACACCTTGTGAAGAATTCTCCAAGTGTGGGACCAAATGAAAATCATCATTGAACATCACCTTCTCTTGCTGAAACTCACCAAAAATGAATTGCACCACACACTAGGAGGATAAGAGGATTGTGCAATCTTTTGTCTTTAACTTCTTGTAGGAGTCATATTATGATATCAGCCAGAGTGATGGTTGATGACTCAAATTAGGATAGGGTTAAGTATTCACGACAGAGACCCTTGGGGTTTACTCTCAAGCAACTTGTCTAACCTAATTCAGTCTAATAAAGAACCATTGGAATGCTTCTATTATTAACCAGTGTTGGGTGGCTATTAAAAACATGAAATTAAAACCCTGGTTATGATATATAACCACAATATTCAAAGTTTGAGAGAAAGTACCTAACTGCCCAAAGAACCACTAGTTCTTTGTTGATTCTTTCATGTAATCAGCAATGCCCTTTTGATGCCAAATTTCGCATTATTGTGAATCTTTTATTGCAAAAAGAACATTTCTTATTTTTTTCGTTAATGAAGGAAACATTTTATGTCTGTTTTGTTAGATGTCTATTCTTGGTTGTTGTAAGTGGTTCCTTATAAAAAGTTTTATATGTGACACGTTTCAATGGCAGGTCACCATTTATGGCTAAATCCCTGTCGTGATGCTTGCTAATGATGCTGCAACAAATAATACAAAAACAATAATGGTACTCAGTTGTTTAGTGAGGGTTTTGAAATAATAGAATCTAGTGGTTCTCTCAATTTGAAATACTTAAAAAATCAATATGAATGATTATTAAGAAAATAAAACACCCACCTACTACAGTAACCTCACATATAACAATGATAAGTATGTTTTAACTTAATCTCTATGTGATATGCAACAGATGCAAAGCTGAGAACCCACTGGAATGATAAAAGCTGGAAGACAAAAGGACCACAGCCTTGGTTTGGAAGCGTGTGTGAATGATCCTTAACTGTTTTGTGTTGGGGGGTAAGGATGGAGAAGGGGGCTATTCTGAGAATGAGGGCCCTGGGCAAGGTGTGAGCTGAGCAAGGGATCTGAATTTCCAGAATGGCCTATTTGAGGTTATTATTGGGCATAGACAAATGAGAGGATTTTTTCATTTTCTACCAGACCCTGCCTGTGATTTGTTTGAGTGCCACCTGATTATACTCTGTGCCATATATATTTATGAAATGGAAATGGAAAATACATTCAAAAAATAACTTAAGCATGGAACAATATATATTTTGAAAGAGAAAATCAAGTAGGATAGGTGAAGAGTGCTTCCTCATTGTGGACAGTACCTTGTTTGGGGGAACCCTACACAAAAGGTGACTTTCTCTTTTAAGGAACCGTGTGTAAGGTGCCCTCCAATTTCACAAGAAAAATTCTACCAGTTCTTCACAGAACAGAATAGAATTATTTACAAGCTAAAACAGGTTTGAGATGGGCAAGGTTTTCTTTTCCTTCATTTTTTTTATGGGAACAACTTTCTAAAAATTAGTGTTAAAAATGGCAAACAGTTCAAATGTGGGCGACTGACTGCCCCAGGATTACAAAATACGTCTAATCATGGCAAAGTTTTAGAACATAAAATTTAATTAAAAAATGGACACTTTTGAAAGCAAAAGAATGCTCCCTTGTTTTTTTTATTGGTTTGGGTTGCCAGGTTACAAAAAAATTTGCACAAAAAAAGATGGTGGATATGGGTTCTGATTTAAAATTAAAAATAATTTCCATATTGTAGTAGGTAGGGAAGCCATTTTCAAAGTAGCTGCAGTTCCTTACAGATGTGTAATAAATTTTCGTTCGATAGTGTGTACATTTGCTGGAGAATTCTTTAGCTTCTTCTCCACAAGGAGGGTATTCTTCTTGTACTTGGTGCAAAGAATCGACTAAGCTAAAATCTCAGTGACCGACCAGATTGTACTCAGATGGCACCTTATGGTGCATGCAGCAGGATTTCGTTTTGTTGGTGTGCAGATCGTGGTACCTTTCCTGTAAGGTGCTGTGTCTCATGTACCTCAGTGTCATTGAAGAGATTTTGGCTTGATCTTTCTACCAAGTTATATATATTTTCAATTTTATGATGTAGTCAAAGTGGCAATCATCCATAAGATGATTTGGCCAGATTTGGTGATAAGAAAATATGAAAGGAAAAAATTCTAGCATTCTTCTATTATTTTTGGCTACCTGCTGGGAACTTAGGATAGAATTTGGCAAACTTTAAAAAAAAATTCCCTGGAAATTTGGCAACTAAAAATTCAAGAAACAACTAAACTTTCATCACTTTGAATTTTAGTTTGCCATATACTGAAATTTTGCAAAAATAAATAACTTTCTGCCTGTGAGTGGGAGCTTTGCTGAAATGCAGGGCCTGTGCTACTACACTCCTTTCTGGCCCCATTTTCCCAGAATGTCCCAGCCTAGGGCCTAACCTTACAGAAACACGGCCTTTTGAGATGTGTTTTCATGAGCACATGAGGTTGGTCTGATGGGTTGAAGCATGAAGCCATTGGAACCAAGGTGAAGCTCCAGGTCTAGAGCCTAATGCTGTAACAGCAGCAGTGCCTTCCCAACTATAACAACCAAAGAGACTGTTTAACATATCTAGGGCTAAGATGCATTGGAATGAATGAATATTCAAAGATCCTTCCTTGCAAAACACATTGCCCCATGGAATTTTTGAGTGGATAATAATGGCAGCTCTGTTGGCTCTTCCATGTTTTCAGGTCACCTACAAGGGTGCTTATCCTGAGTGGTGCAACCAAAAAGAAAGACTAAAGAGTCAAGGCATCTGACATTATTTGAGGGAATGCACGAGTAATTCTTTCATTCATCTGGGCAAAATTTCATCCTACTTTTAGTTTCTTCATCAAAAAAAATAAAATCAGACCACTAACCTTACAGGATTGGATCGGAAGAATTCTTCCACACCTTAAGATGCTTGGCAAACATTCTGCCTGACATTACCTCCAAATACAAAGGAAAAAAATTTGCCTGTTCTTTAAGGTACACCTGGGAAAGTCCCCCAAACTAATAGTGTGATTTTCAACAGAGGTTGTTCTACGTTAACTATAGGTTAAAAAGTGACGCATGGCAGAAGTTAGGAGGGGGGTCTAGCCTCTGTCCCCACATGGCAAGTTCAAAGCTCAAACCAGAAACTGTAGTTAAAGCAGGAATGTTCAATAAAACTTCCCAAGCAAATGAACTCACAGTTCACAGTAATATATCTTGGTGACCCATCATGTGAACGTTCTCAAAAGGTGGGATCAAATGGAGATTAAAAATTTACCGTTGTCTGGACTCTGTAGGCTCTGCTCTCCCTTACAGACAACAGACAGACCCAATCTGAAAAGCAATAAAAGAATTTCGAACCCAAAGTATCAATACTCTACATTTAGTTCAGTGTCCCATCTGACATTAAACTTTTGCAATCATCTGTATTTAAGTGGGACATAAATAAATGTAAAAACTTAATGGCAAAAAGCATGTTCTATAAGTTGCAATTAAGAGGAGTGATGGGAAGTAATTAAGTAACTTCCCTACTCAGGAATGTAAGGGTAATTGTCCACTACCCTTACACCTGTGTTTGTACGCCCAGGAAATTAATGGACTAGTACCTTAGTTGACTGGTACATTGATAATAATTTTTTCACAGCTAATAAATGTTGTATTGCAATAAGTAGCTTTGAAACTAGGTTACAGGCTGGATTAGGTTTAGGGTTTAGGGTTTTTCTTCTTCTTTGGAAGAGCCCAAGGTAGAAAGAACTATACGCCCATAGTTCATGCCCTCTACAATTAGGCTAGGCCGAAAATGACAAGAATATAGGTAGGCCAAAACATTCTTGCAGCCAATGAGGTGAGGCAGCATGCACCCATGTGCCCAAGTTTTTTTTTCTTTTGCGGTAAAGTGGGGGTGTTGGGGGGTTTTTCTAGTTCCCATTGTGTTTCCATCAAGTTCCCAATATGTTCCCATTGAATTCCCAACAGTTTTCCCAATATGTTCCCCAATGTGTTCCTGACAGCTCTTGACTTTATCCCATATCCTTTGCCCTAAGGATTCAAGTTCTACTTTTTGTATTCTATATAATTGGCCCACAAATGAGGTGATTACAACAATATCTATTTTGGGACTTTTCAAAGCTTGATTTTGTTTTGGGTGACAGGCCAATCAAAGATGCCCATCACAAAAGAAAATTAAAAAAAAACTTTGGGGGTCCTTACCAAGGCTTTGTTTTCAATTTTGCAATGTGATTGGAGTGGTGATTGTCTTGATGATGTAGCTAGATATGGCAATAAGAAAATATGAAAATAAAAATACTAGCATCCCTTTATATTTTTCATTACATGCTATAACTCAAGATAGAATTTGGTGATTTTTTAAAATAATAAATTTGGTGATTAAAAACTCAAAAGCCATTAACTTTTAATCAATTTGAAAAAAAAATTCACCATTTCCCAAAAAAATCATGGTGCCCACAACTAATTAATTTGAATTGTAATATATTACCACGTATATTGTGAGCATGGAATTTCATTCACCCTATGAAATTTTTAGGTTAAATTGTTTCAAAGGTGTTTTTCAAAATTTGCAACTTACTAAGTTAAACACCATTGAATATTTCAAAACACCATTTTGGAATTCACAATTTTATTCATTGAAAAGGTTGATAACTAAATGTACCCCACATAGTAGGTCTTTTATGATGGGTTTAAATCTCGTTTGGATTAGTAGTGAATAATTTTCAAAAAGTGATCTGATTCTTAATTCAATTATCACTGTGAAAACTAATGGGTACCAAAATGAATGAAGATTGATCCTTTTATTCACACCCACGTGAAAATCAGATAGGTTTTTTCATAGAATTTGAATTAACTTTTCAAGTAGTATATGAATTGGGTGAGGTGGTGGCTATAGATTAGGTGGGTGGCATTAGTTTAGAACATTATTTGTTAGTTTAGGTTAAAAATTAATTCAAAGCTTAAATACAACTTTTTAAACAACACTTTGAAATGTGATAAAAAATCTTGATTTTTTTTTCATCTTTTCAATGTGTAGTTTAATGTTTCATTGTTGTGTGTTTCCAAAGTGTTGTGTTATTGTTTTTCGCCATTGCTTCTTGCTATTGTTCTTTGCCATTGCTTATTGTTTTTTTTCACCATCTCCTATTGTTGGTGTTGTTTCGTCATCATTTAGTTTTGCTATCACCATGATTATTCACCATCAACAATTGTTGGTGTTGATTCACCATTGCTTATTTTTAATGTTGTTTCATCATATATTGTTGTTACTGTTATTTGCCATTGCTTGTTCATGGTGTTGTTTCACCATTTCTTGTTATCATCGTTCTTTGCCATTCTTTGTTATCGTTATTTTTGTTTGTTGTGGTGTTAGTTATTTTTCCTCCCATGCTTTTTTTGTGTGGAAGTATTCAAGTTGGAATATTCAACATTTGACAACCTTGATTTTTTTTTATTAAAAAAAAGGTTTTTTTTCATTTAAAAACATTTTATTACCATGAATTTTGTACAAAACTTTTTCCCCTTGTTTTATTATTCAAATACATGTGATGTTTTCATGAATGAAATGGTATTGGAAAACAAATGATGTGATGTTAAAATATATTCGTGTAAAAAGAAAAGTTATAATATATTGAAAAATGAAAATGTGTTTAAAAAATGATTGATATAATTTTTATTCTTTATGAAATTTGTAGTATTTAGAAAATATTGTGATTCCATGTGATTGGAATAGGTTTGTGAACCATATGAAAAGTTTTAAAATTATCATATAGGCTTTTTTTTGGGTGGTGACTATATAACTATGTGGTAAATAAGAATTTTGATAAACAATCATTTTCAAATGGTAAATGACAATTCTTTTATTAATTTTTTTTATTTTCCCATATTTACACCCAATTAATATTTTTTACTATTATTTTGAAGTTTCATTACATCAAGTGCAATGAAACTAGGTGCGAGGGAAAATATATAATACAAAAGGAATAACATATAGATTTTAAAAATATGGTTAAATTTTTTTCCTTTATATATTGACATACTTCTCAAATTTCACTGAAGTTCACAATATTCCTATCAAGTTTGCTTTGAATTCAAATTTTGTAAACATGTTGTATTCCATAACAACAATTTTGGAGGATTCTAATGTGCTTATGCCCTTCTTTATGTTTTGACCTATCATAATATGAAAAATATTATAAAAATATTTTTGAATAATGATATGATTGAAATTTAAACATGGATACCTTGAAAAATAATGCAGTGGGAAAAAAAATCTTGACCCCTTTAATATGCTTTCACTCTATCATGTATGTAAAGTGAAAAAAATTAGCATGATGAGGATACTGAGTAGATTTGTACATCGACTCATTTTCAAACAAGAAGCAGTAGCTAGGTTCATTGCATAATGACTTCACCCCTTATGACAAGTTAAAACAATTGAGATAGGATACATTTCAAATGAAATTAAAAAAAAATGAACTTACAATATTTAACACGTATTAAACATTCTCAAAATGTGGGACTACTTCGTACTCATGTATTTAGTTCATAATATATAACTCTGAAGTCGCAACATTAATAATATACTAATTGTGCAGATTAATTATAGGAGAAACCATTAATATTCAAGAACACACACTAATTATTATCTGGTGTAGTTATATACTAAATATATAAGAGAACTCATAAAAGATTGGAAACGGTTGTAAACTTGTGAATTGTCAAGCAGCTGGCCACACATGATGTGTAGCTAATCTATTGATAAGGCGTGATTAGCAAATACTTTGGAATTTCTCTTAATTTAGACCGCTATATTAATGTGTCTGAGAAGATCAGAGACATGGTCGGACAGTTGGTTGGACTAGGAGATATAGTCGGTGTCTCTTGGAATCTAAGAGCATGGGGGTCACGACTTGTCACAAAGTCTTCTAGGCCAGTAGTTAAGTCTTTTCATAAATTTCATCAAAAGCTTAGGTTGTCAACTAACTAGCCGCTGCGTAACGCCATGGTCTTGAGTCTTTTGTAGATCCGACTGAACTTGGTATCCTAGTTTTGGGGTGAAGGGTGGAATCTGGGATCATGGAGATTTAAGTGGCTTTTCCTTGGTAAGTATGAAGAAACCTTGGGTGAAGAATATCTCTGATGATCAGGTACTGGTTGCCTCCACCCCCTCTCCCTTTACCTTATGTAGTATAACTAGGCTCTTCTTTGCTGGACAACTACCAAGGTTAATTTCCTAACAACATCCCAAAGGGGTGCTTTGTGTGTCCTTTCTCTCTCTCATGGTATTTTTCTTGAAAGCCTAATTAGTCTAGCTGTGTAATGTGATCAAAATTAGCGGGTCATGAAGAATCGTAGCTAATGAAGATTTGAAATTCATTGTAAGCATGTTATAATTGGTTCAAACCCTGTGTGTATGAACGTTAATTGAATGTGGGAGCTCATGACTCTTACGTTATGGCTGGTATAGAAACAAAAGTAAATCATCTCCTTGGTATTAGAGCTTTCATATCTCCTTTTCCCATTAGCACTGACAAGGAGCTCTTGGATGATTCACCTGTGGGAAAATTGTTAACTTTACTTCCAAGAATAGACTAAAAACGCACTTGCAACAGGGAATTGTGCAACAGAGGGAGTTTTGCAGAATTCCCAGGGAGCCTCACAGGGAAAGTTCAATTATGCCATCTAGAAGGGTACTGTGAACCAATGCCAAAGGGGAAGTTGGTAATTTTTCCATGCTTCCAAACAACCTATTGGGAGAAACGAATTTTCTCTTTGACATTGGTTCTAAGAGGAATTTGTAACAAGGGTATTTGAGAGCTTTCCCACATTGCACACAGGGAGTTGGAATAAAAACTCCTTGAGACTAGATATATCCCCTTCGTAATAAACAAAGTCTTCTGTTTGTAAGGTGCTGTTGCAAGTCTCTCAATTTGGCAGCTTGACACTAGTTGATACCTAGTAGTACACGTACAGTCATTAGGTGGTCAGTTCAAATTAGATCCCAACGCTGGAAAGTTTTAAGAACCTTTTATCACTATCATAGATTAATGGCTGTCTATGTCAACGTATACAAATTGCTGCATGCCAGGGATCACTCTAGGTCAATTGCATTTGGGGTGGCCTCGTGACATACTCACTTACTGACAATATGCTTAGTTAACAATGGATCAACTGGGAATATATAGAGCATTGTCATGCATTGCAACCCCTAGCTTGAGCAAGGTTTAAGATACCAGCTTATAATTGATACATATATTGGGCAAGTAGTCAAACCGCAAATGCTCTCGACTAAGGTACGTAGATCTGCGTATTGTACTTGCTTCAAGACTCAAGAGTGTGGTAACTGTGAATGGACGGTGTGAAGCGGTCCGCTTGAATATATGCAATATCATTAACATGCAGTGCCTGCAGGGCATATATTTACATGCCAAATTAATTACGAATAAGTTTTGTGACGGTGCATGGTACTCTCCAAGTTTGTACATTGACTAACTACATAGAAGAGGAAGACTTGTCAAGGCGCTAATTCATATACCACACCAAGTAGACTTACTGTGGAAGTTCCAGGGACTGTTTGCCGAGTCGAGAGAGTTTGCTCCTGCTAATGCCCAGTCGAGAATTGGTAGTTGGAATTGAAATTGCTTACTTAATTAGCGACAGGAGGAAGCAAGTTCGTGGAGCACATGACAGTGCCTAAGTCATTCTTGAGTAATTAACGGTAGGTAGTCGATCTGGTGGCACCCAAATCTAGGCTTGCACCCTAAGTTGTACGTGAGTAATTGGCGGTTTGTAGTGGATCTGGGGTCGCCCAAAATTCTAGGCTTGCATCCCTTCATACGATACTTCCTGCAAGACAATACGAGCCAGTGTAATCGTATGCGGACGAACCTAATTTTAGGTTAATTCACACCATTGAAAGCTCAAGTGGAGAAATATAGAAAAAGCGCAATAATGGTCTGTTCTCCAACGTATAAGGGCGCATGCAGATGGTTCCTACCACTGATCAAAAGTCGTTCACAGACACTTAGGTTAAACTAGCCTTAAAGTTTCACGAATTCAGAGCTGCTGCTACGTGAGCTCTAAAGTTTGGATGAAGTTGCAGGGTGTTAAAGTATTGGTGGCTGGTCAATATTTGATGCATAGAGGAGTAAATTTTGTTAGTTTCAGGAAGGCTGATGCGGCGTCATGGTCCACGTGATGACTGTCAACGACATGATCCTTATAAATACGCACAACGGAATATGATCACTAAGGTTCGCAGAAAGATTGATACTTGAAGGCTAATCTCTTAGATTTTCTAGCTAGATGATGAGTCAAAGATGTAATTAGATTCCTGATGTGAAGAACAAAAGTCCCAAATTAGTCCCAGCCTCTATACTTAGGTCCGCTACATAATGGAGGATGAACTGCAAGTGCTTTGACTGTGAGTCTATAGTGGCCTTTCGAATCTAAAGTTTACGAGATACGAAGAGATATATTCCTCAGTGCTGACTGCCGTCGAGTACATGGAGATATATTTGTCACCTTTCTTTCAAATGCATGGGGTGTAGGACTTGCCATTTGAGCTCCTCGCCATACTGTCTAGTGTTATGTATTCTAGCTAGAATCCATAACTTGGACAATGCAAACGAGCAGGAGGGAATGAAAAAAAATTATGGCAGCCCATGATGCACAGTAGTAGTTCGTAGCGAATGAATGCAGTTAACCTAGTGCTCCATGTGTGGTGGAGGTAAATTTAATGCAGCCAGCTGAAGTATAAAACATAGAATTGGTAGTTGTAGTTTGCATCAGTGTAATTACCAGATACCTACTTATTTTGTTCGGTATGACATTAACTGAATTTTTGCAAAAAGCCCTGGGGCACCCAAAAAAGGTGAAAAGTGAGCGTACTGACGGATTGTCGGCAAAGTTTGGTTTTTGAAAAAAAGAGCATCTAAGTTCTTGTCGCCTTGCACGGGATGCGCCGTGCATGGCGTGTGTCTGGATGTTCCTGAAGACTCAAAATTGCAATTATGTGTAGCGAATGGGTCGACCGCGTAATTTCTGGAATCCATAATCTTAGGTTGTATAGTCAACGTCTAGAATCACCCGTTGCAGCGAATCCGTGGAAATGTCCTTTTATTTCTTTTCAGCGTGAATTGTTTCTTGGACCCAAAAAGAAAATGTTATACAGTCCACAAGAAAAGATAAGATTACCTTGAAAAAAGTTGAAATTAGTGTACGAGATGTACGTGATGCTCCGTACGAAGGACTTTGATTGTCACGTAAGTCTCTGTTGGAAACTGACGGCAAACAAAGTCGGGACTTTTACAACGAACCCACTGAGAACGCATACGTCAAATATATGTCAAACATACGTCACGTATTTACAGAACCGAATCATTTGGTAATTTTGGTTTCTCCACAGAGGGTAAATTAATTAACTGCAAATAGGTTAGTAGTTCTCCTGAACGTTTCATTCAATTTCCTTTAATAGGTTTTTCTCTTCCTCATCCTTCGCAAAAAGATACTGCCTTAATTTTATCTCTGGTTGGGCGTGCGTACTTTTAATCAATTCGCTAGATAGGTCGACTGAGTGCCTGGTAGTGCGTCTAATAACCATCCAGTGAATCATCTGTCACAAGCTGGGTATTCATAAAAAAAGCTACTTCTCATTTTAGGTACTCACAAGAGTACAAAAACCCATTAAGCATCATTTCCTCTTTTTGACGGCACTTCTCATGCAGTTGAGAATGGAAACCACACTTTTGGATGCGGCTCCTGGTCAGGGGAATAGTAGACATGGGGTCTTCTTCGTGTGCAGTCAAAAGGTGCTTGTAGGACTAGTCTAGAATTTGGGTCTTTTAAATTCCCCTTATGCAATTGACTTCTAATCAGTGTAGAGGCTCTATAATGGATTGGACTCTGGTAGTTGCACTTGTGGACATCCATGCGCTAGCTAGTAGTACCTACATGGGCACCCTAATCTTCAACATATAGCCACTTCCACCTGGGTCAAAAGCGTGTGTACAACTTGTAGCAAAAAGACCTTACCAAATGCTGTTGAATTATCCGAATGGGTTAGAGCTTAGAGCTAGGTTACAATTAATATATAGGTACCTACATTATCAAACACCCTTCATCCCTTGTGACCAATTGCCAGTTCATCTGGACAATATAGAAACAATCTCTTTACAACTAGAGAATTATGACTTTCCAGATCTGAAAAGAAACTTCCCTAGATTCAACATTGTATCACTAAAGATAGATTTCCAAAATCATAGGGAAGCTCCATTGGGCCCCCTTTAAAAAATCATGGAAATGTTTTTTCTTCTTCCAAAGCAGCTTTCAAAATAGCTCTAACAATCTGTTAGCCTTTAGGTCCAAAAGTGGAAGAAGTCGTAGTCATCAATATCATTGGACATTCTAAATGATATCTTCAAGATTGCAACATACCACTGTAGTGTAGAAGAATATTTAAGTTGGTTGGGTAGAATAACCCTTGAGTTGGTAGAGGTACTATTTTCACACATATAATTTTAAGCATAATACAATTTAGTTATTCTCTCTCAAGTACAAGTTTTTTTTTCCCATTTTGTGATGTAGGCAACCTGGTGATCACCCACATGAAGATTTAGCTAAATTTGGATGTAGACTCGATATAAATGTAGAAATTTTTAAAAACCCTCTTCTATTTTGACTCCCTGGAACCTGTAGTAGAAACCTGGTGAATTAATTACTAGGGCCATTTATTTACAAAAATCCTTTGCATGTGTTGAAATCGTATTTGTTAGGTTGAAAAACTGTAAAAAATTGCCCCTTGCAAACAAAAAAAACTGCTCATATACCTTGTGCAGCCTATCTTCTTAAGCTCTAAAAGTATGCCTTTGAGAATAGGGTTTAGGGTCACTTCCCATTGCTATCAATTTAAAACCTTGTTAATTCCAATTTCAACTTTCCTCAAACCAAATTAAATAACTGATTTAGAAAGTGTAGGAAGGAATGACATTATTGTACTTAACAAGGTACAACATTGTCCAAGCCCAAACCCAGCTTGCAAAACAATAAGAGGTTTCAATAAAGTGTCTACCAAAAGACTAAGTTCAACATTATTAAACATCATAATCGCCATTGATAGGTCCCAAAGTGAAACACGCCACAACATCCCTTCAAGAAGTTTGTTGCATGGTGGTGGGGACGGGGTTCATTGTCATTCAAGTACAACACATATTGAGGCCTAACCAAAAGCAGCTTTTAAAAACCTAAAAATAAAATATTGGCTTAAACTCCATTGAACAAATGATAATATGGCAGAGCTCAAGAGCAGATTAGTGTGAAAAGTATTTTCATTACTGTTTTTTTTTAATGCTACTAGCCTGAGTTGCTGCAAATGAGAACCTCTTTTCTACTTTCCTACACACTTGAGTGCAACAAGAAGGAAGGTTACCACAAATGCTCCCACAAGTATTGAGAATGGGAGTTTCAAACATGTTTTCAAGACCAGAATACAAAAATCATCCTTCAGTAAATTTGCCATCCAATGGATGAAAACCTAAATGGTGCTGGCGACAGGGCTGCTATGTGAGGGTCAAGACGGCCACTCATGACACATGGCTTGTCGAGAAGGAAAATGCGAAGGTGACACTGCAATAGCTACTCCTAGCAAATTCAAGTACATCATTTTTATGGAGGATGTTCCTTTTTCTTAGTTTCAAACATTCCCCCCCAAGAAATGTTGTACCCCATGTTTCCTGTTCACCTTGACACTTGAAGTTACTTGGCTTTAGGCGCTTTCTCAGAGCTGTAACCTTTGGACATCACCCATCCCAAGCCTATTTTCGGCTGGTGGGTTCTATCATCTATGTGCATGTTAGTAGTTACCTGAAAGGTTAACTTTGGACTTGGAGACCTTGATAATTTATTGTTTAGTCAAAGGACCATACAATTATAATGTTTGGAAGCAACCCAAAATACTTTGGGTTTTCCTCAAGGACAGTATATTTATGACGTTTAGAAGGAACCCAAAAAACATCAAGGCTTTCTCCAAGGGTGGTATATTTACAATGTTTAGAAGCGACCTCAAATACTTTGGGGCTTCTTACAATTGTACCTGAACAATTTTTGTTTTCAATTTTGTGAGGTAAGTGTGAAATGGTGATCATCCAGCAGAGGACTTAGTCAAGTTCAACCACCTGTCAGAGAGGACATGTTGAAAAAGTTGAGGACCCATGCTATGTTTTGGCAAAATACTGGAACTTATTGTCTAAATTGTTTCAGGTTTTTTCTCCTCCAGAATATGGCAACTTTGGATCATTTTTCCTCAAAAACTTCTTTGCAAGATTTGCACAGCCTTTTTTCATTTTCTTTTCCTTTTGTGTCACCTGGAAGTGGTGAAAATATACCCAAAAAAAACTGGAATTTATTGTCTAGATTTATTCTATTTTTTGGGCCCTTGAAATATAGCAACAACTTTGGGCCTTTTTTCAAAAAAAAATTTCCTTTGAAAGATTTGCACAGCCATTTCCCCCCCCCCCTTTTGTGTCAATTGGGAGTGGTGAAAATTTGCCCCAAAAAAAGCTGGAATTTCATTTCTAGATTATTATTAATTTTTGGCCCTCGAAATATAGCAACAACTTTGGGCCTTTTTTCAAAAAAAAATTTCCTTTGAAAGATTTGCACAGCAATTTTTTTCCCCCCCTTTTGTGTCGATTGGAAGTGGTGAAAATTTGCCCAAAAAGAAGCTGGAATTCCATTTCTAGATTATTATTAGTTTTTGGCCCTCGAAATATAGCAACAACTTTGGGCCTTTTTTCAAAAAAAAATTTCCTTTGAAAGATTTGCACAGCCATCCCCCCCCCCCTTTTGTGTCGATTGGAAGTGGTGAAAATTTGCCCAAAAAGAAGCTGGAATTCCATTTCTATATTATTATTAATTTTTGGCCCTCGAAATATAGCAACAACTTTGGGCCTTTTTTCAAAAAAAAATTTCCTTTGAAAGATTTGCACAGCCATTTTTTTCCCCCCCTTTTGTGTCAATTGGAAGTGGCGAAAATTTGCCCAAAAAAACGCTGGAATTTCATTTCTAGATTATTATTAATTTTTGGCCCTCGAAATATAGCAACAACTTTGGGCCTTTTTTCAAAAAAAAATTTCCTTTGAAAGATTTGCACAGCCATTTTTTTCCCCCCCTTTTGTGTCGATTGGAAGTGGTGAAAATTTGCCCAAAAAAAAGCTGGAATTTCATTTCTAAATTATTATTAATTTTTGGCCCTCGAAATATAGCAACAACTTTGGGCCTTTTTTCAAAAAAAAGGTTCCTTTGAAAGATTTGCACAGCCATTTTTTTCCCCCCCTTTTGTGTCAATTGGAAGTGGTGAAAATTTGCCCCCAAAAAAGCTGGAATTTCATTTCTAGATTATTATTAATTTTCGGCCCTCGAAATATAACAACAACTTTGGGCCTTTTTTCAGAAAAAGGTTCCTTTGAAAGATTTGCACAGCCATTTTTTCCCCCCCCTTTTGTGTCAATTGGAAGTGGTGAAAATTTGCCCCAAAAAAAGCTGGAATTTCATTTCTAGATTATTATTAATTTTCGGCCCTCGAAATATAACAACAACTTTGGGCCTTTTTTCAAAAAAAGTTTCCTTTGTAAGATTTGCACAACTTTTTTTTTTTTTTTTTTTTCCTTTTGTGTCACCTGAAGTGGTGAAAAGGATTTGCCCCAAAAAAGCTGGAATTTATTGTCTAGATTTAAAATATAGCAACTTTGGGCCTTTTTTGAAAAAATAAGTTCCTTTGTAAGAATTGCACTGCCTTTTTTCCGTTTTTTTGGGTCACAAAGTGGTCAAAATTTGCCAAAACTTTTCACCACTTCGGTGAACCGTACCCAGGTAAGTAAGTAGGTGCTAGTTCACCCAATGCCACAATAGATCAAGGTTTGTATGCGTCTGTGTTTTATTCCAATTTCCTGGTTTCAAAAAAGTGGTAAAAACAAATTTTACACTAAGAAAACACAATATACAACTCTGAAAAAAAGTCTGGTTTAATTTCCAACTTTTTCGCCTAGAGCCTAGACTGGTTGATGTAGACCTCTAGCTTGTTTCCCATTTCAGGCTTTCTCTGAGCCTCGATCCTTTTGTGAAAGTTTGCAAGTTCTTCGAGCTCGTTCTGGACCTAGTTTTTTTGGTTGCAGTTCTTTCAGGAGCGTGTCTTGACAGGGCGGATGGCGGAACACAAAAATCTACATGACGCTGTTGCCATGGACGACGCAGGGCGGAATTCAGCTGCAGTCGAGGACACCGACCCTGTGTAAGTTTCCATCACCTTTCTGCAGGGGTCTATGACGATATGCTTCTACTGGAGGAGTATCTGTGATTTGTATTGTCGAGTTTCAGTTTTGCTACATTCTGATCATGTTCGTCAGACACTTCTATTTCGCGTGAACTTTTTATATTGTCTTTCTGTTTTTAGAGAATTCTTGGTCCTCGTGGAAGTTTTATATGTAGTATATACTAATGTCCTTCATGCATCGCGCGCCGTGTTGCTAAATCGTCCACAAGAGAGGTTTTACAGTGAGGAGAGGGTTGTGAAATATATTATCCTTTGGCAGCAGCTGTGAGATCAATGACTTCTGAATAAAGCAGCTGCAAGGTTATGAGAGTGTGGAGGGGGTACGTTTAAGGTGACTGTGGCGCCTTTCCTTAGGAACAAAAGTAGCAGCGGCGCCTATTCTCATATGACTCGAAGCTAGGCCCTTCATTGTTTCCTTAAAGTGTTGGTTTTTCTGTAGGGGGGATAATCCATTCCTGGAGACGTTAAAGCTCTATGTTCTGGGGTACGAGCAACATATGTGGGACCAACGCAGCAGCGTGGTACGTTTTCTTTCTCGCTTGCAGTAGTGCATCTGTCGACCGATGATGCACCTCTAATGTTTTATCGTTTTTTCATTCACGTGTTGAGATGATGATCTTATTATAGCATGTGGTTTTCAGTGTCATGCTCCGCCCTGCTGCTGTTGTACAGGAAGAGTATGAAAAAAAGGCCGGGTCCTGGGATAACTTCGTGAAATTTGCCGCTTCGTGTTCTGAAGAGGCGCTTAACGCTCTGAAGAACCTTGGTGCGTCGTCCGATCGGAGGCTCCCGGTTGCTGCTACAGCTCTCTCTGCAGGTAAAGTAGTAAAGCTCACCTATGTTGCAGCTACAGCTCTCTAGATGCAGAGTACCGCATGACTTCGTAGTCCTGCACGACTCGACATCATGGGATTCAAAGCCTGTAAAGAGGATACATGCTCCTTCTTCTTCTTCTTCTTCTTCTTCTGCTTCTTTTTTCGTTTTTTCGTTTTTTTTGCGGGGGGGGGGCGGGGGGGGGGGGGGGTGTTTTGTTTGTTTTTGTTTCTTTCTTTTTTTTGGGCAATCCTTCAGTTCCCTGATGAATTCCTGAAGGGAACAAACTCTTCATTTTCTTCTTGAAGGGTTATAAAGACATAGACTCTAGGCCCTTGAAACCCTAGTCAGTTAGTGACTAGAACAGCCGGTGTTTCAAGAGGCCGCCCAAAGAGCAGTTCAGGGCTTCGAGAAAGTAACATTCTTCCTCTTGGCGGCCTGTAGGAAATGCCGGAGCGGCTGCAGTCGACAACCCAGCTGCTCATTGCTTTCATACCTCTGTCACTGCTGAAGCGGCCGTAATCGACTTGAATGTTCCAGTTTCATGCGTGGACAGCTGTGTGTGTCCTCGAGGGACAATCGACTTGAATGTTCCAGTTCCATGCGTGGATAGCTGTGTGTGTCCTCGAGGGACAATCGACTTGAATGTTCCAGTTCCATGCGTGGATAGCTGTGTGTATCCTCGAGGGACAATAGACTTGAATGTTCCAGTTCCATGCGTGGATAGCTGTGTGTGTCCTCGAGCGACAATCGACTTGAATCTTCCAGTTCCATGCGTAGATAGCTGTGTGTGTCCTCGAGCGACAATCGACAGTGCAGCTCCAGCTCCATGCGTGGATAAGTTTGTGTATGCTCAAGCGGAAGTTGACATGAATCCAGCTCCTTGCGTCAAGAGCCCTGTGCAGTATGCTCAAGCAGCAATTGACACTGTCGCTCCACGCGTGGATGATCCTGTGTATCCTCACGCGGCAATCCACCGAGACACTCCAGCTCCATGCGTGGGTAAGTCGACACCGCGTGCTCAACGAGTTGTGGGCCCCGGAACTACAATGCAGAGAGGACCCACCCTCCGCGAGGTAGCTGGCCCCATGGCTGCATTTCGCTGGAGACGAGTGCATGATCCAGTCGCTGCGTATGAAGAGCGGCAGCAGCGGTTCCTGCGTCAGAATGTTGAACATCAACGACTGTTTGAGCGACAGTTGGCCATGCAGGATCGTGGGCTGCCACCACATGACCTTCATAGCCTTCATGATGAGCATTATGTAAGAGCTCAAGACTGGGGATCATTGCTCGATCGAGCATCCAATCATATGCCCTCCTTTTGGAGGCCCGATGCAGCACCTCCGGGCACGTCTCCAATGTATACTTCGAACCTTGAAGCGCAATACACGCATCAACTACAGATGGCTATATCCATGTTGGAGCACGGTTATCGAACTTTGGAAATCTCTGACTTTCACCTGGCCGTCCTCGTCGAAGTTATATATGCAATTGCAGCGGCGCGACACTATCTGTATCCCCTGCTGCACTCGACAGATGCAGCTCCAAACTTTCAAGACTATTTTCTGATTCAACGGGCCATCAAGGAATATACAGAATGGGAAGTTGCAACAGCAGCGCAGCAGTATGAGTATTGGCATCATCCTCACGACCCGCTGCAGCACCCAGCTGCTGCTGCTTTCCGAAAAACTCAGTTTCTACGGGCCGTCGAGGAACTGGCACGGCTAGCAATTACAGCTGTTGCAGCAACGCAGCTACAGTACTATGATCTTCCCCTGCCTCACTTAATTACTGGGCATCATGGTCCAGCTGCAGCTCATCCGAATATGTTCAACAATTTCGCACCTCGACCACCTGCTCCCAACTTCCCCTGGCTTCGGGCAGTCCAGGCCGGTGGAGCCGGATCAAATCGGCAGCAGGTGCCCTATTACACGCAGCATCAGCCTGGACCACATCTCCAGCAACAACAAGTGACCGACTTCTCACGGAGTGAAGGCGATCCAATATGGACGAATGGCATACACACTGCATCCACTCATACTCCTTCGCCCAACCACCATCACCCAAATCATTACACGCCTGCTCCGGTGATGCCACACTATGTCCCACCTGCATTGAGGCAGGATCATCATCACTGCCAGCAGCTGCTGCAACAGCCGGAGCAGCACCACGTCGGAATCCGTGACATTCCAAACTACATGAACTCCAATCCAAATCACATGAGATCTGCACAATTGGCTCCTGGCCAGCATCCACATCACCATGAGTTAGCAAGGATGTCCGAACAGCTGCAGAGATCATATTACGATTCCCATTACCCTCCATATCAGGCCGCCCCCACTTCCAAATCATGGCAAAAGCGAAGAGGTACACATGCAAATTCTTGCAGCAATCATCGCCTCCAACACATGATTGCACATGTATCACTTAACAACATACATTCCAGCATGGTAGTAAGATACATGGTGATAAATGTGAATCATATTGCAGTACTTAACCCACAAATCTTCATCTGAACCTAGAGTCCTGCTCTGTATGATCAATAGACAAGATACAGTTGCATCTAACAAAGCTAGCTGACGACCATCAGATCTCCACTGTCATTACAACAGCTTGCAATGCAGTATTAAAGTGATCAGCTGTTGATTTGTATGAACTTCCACCAGCAGAGTCAACAGCCGTTTATATGAACCTCATGTAGTAGCAGCAGCTTGACATGATCTTCTAGCTCTAGCACTGAATTACTACTGATCCTACATGCATTGATTCTGCATGCTCATCTCTGCTCATATGGTTTGTACTGATGGTGCCTCTTTTGTGAGTACAGGCTCAAAGGTGAAGTGTGGTGGATCAAGTTTTCAGCACCAGCAGCCGCCGCCGCCACCACCACCACCAGCTGATAGGAAGGTATGGCGCTCTATTAAGAAGGACCTCACCAGCACGGAATGATCTAGAAGAACTGCAACAAGTTTGCAGCAGATGATCACAACTACCCTGCAGTGATCAATTATCAATCTAGATCAGAGAAAATCAATCTAAAGCTTTCAAAGGATTCATGAAAGGAGTAAACATCTATGGATCTAAAGTGTCTTCCTGCTGCAGGTCATGTGACTGCAGTCAGCTGGTCTTAAATCTCATGTGGTAGGTACTGCGCCACCAGTACCTACAAGTGCTGCAGCTAGTTAGTTGCCTGGCTAATTTTGTGAAAACAAGTTTCTTGGGTGGTACTGAAACTTGAAGCTAGCTGCAGTACTGCATGAGTAATTTTGCCTTATTAGAGAAGAAGTAGAGAGGCAGGAACATAACTACAGCTCTCTACGAGATCTCTATTAAGTTCAAGGAATTTAGAACGTGTCTAGACAACAAGTTCAGGATTGCCAGCTTCTATAGGATTGTACAGCAGCAGGCCTGCAGCTGCAGCTGTGCAATAAGGGATTCTGAATTCTTGAAGACAATGTTGAACACAGTTGGTTGCCTCAGCCAGGGTGATGATTTTGATCTGCAGAACACTTCTAAAGACACCTGATGCTGAAAGATTGGTTTTAGGAAACCTGGAAAGACTGACTTTAATTCCAGTTGTGATCTTTTTTCTGTTTTTTAATATCCTTCTGTTTGTCTTTTGAATGTTATCTAGTTTGAAACTGAGCAATACAGAATCTGCTATGTAGTACTGTCATTGTAGACTGTTAAGGTAGAGTGGTTTATAATAATTACGATCTGGGGAGCGATGGAACATCAATAGTGTTGCTAGGGTCTAGAGTGCCTTTGTAGCCAGGACTGATTTGTATACCGAGCATGGCTGCTAATTTTCCATGCCCCATGTACTGTAGTAACGGAGACCTGAAACCCTACCCTAGACTTAACCTAGAAGTAAGTAACACATACATAGCTTAAACACTATTCCTAGAAGTAACACATGTACATAACTTAAACCTTCATCCCTGAATAGATTTAAGTAAGAAGTATATACCATTACGTGTAATAGTAATTTGACAAGTTGAGATTTGCTTAAGCTGATTTAGTATGACCAAAATTATATCTAGTGTTTATGTATTCGTAGGTTAGTTATTGTAACCTATTTACATTAATAGTTAAAATATATAATAAAATTTGATATAATATATAATACCTATTGAATATATATATATATAATTGATTATCTTTAAAATTATAATAAAAAATTAATTAATCATTATGATTATATATAATAAAATTTAATATTATCACATTAGTTGATTCTAAATATTTAAAAAACAACTTGCTAGAAAAAAATTTAAATATATTTGAAAAATAAAACTTGAAACCTTATAATACAATTTAATTTAAAATAATTTAGTTTTAGCATATTTTAATTTAGCATAATAAATTTAACCATATTTAATTTATTTTAGCCATAAGTAGTTTAGTTTAATTTAATTTAACCATGGTTAATTTAGGTCCACTATCAAACAACGCAAGTGGACCCTTGTGCTAGTGGCCCAAATGGGATCATCTTTAAAGCTCCAAAAGATATATAAAGGTGGAAGTACAATTGGTTAGACCCATTACAAAGGTCACATTAATTTTTATTGGAGCCATTGAACTTCGAAAAAATATAAGAAACACTTAAAAAAATGTTTTCTTTAAAAATATTTCTTGAATACATCACCCATGTTCTATAGAATTTGAAATTATAATTAAATAAAAAATATTTTGAATTTCGATGTTTCTTATCATTGTATTTCGAAAAGTTTCAAAAATGTCAAAATGGCCACCTTTCTTGAAGTATTTGGTCAAGAACACTTTTGAAACAAGTAAAGAATTTTCTTTTTAATTCTATAATTTTAATAAACACTTTACATGGTATTTTACTTAATTGTTTTATTTCGTAATTGATTGAATAAATGTGATTTAGTTATCAAATTTCAAAGTTCAAGAGTGTGATTCTTGAAAGGGATGACAATTAGGAATACAAGTTTGTAAATTATTTTCCATTTAATTTTACTCCAATAAAAACTTAAGGCCATGTATTTTGGAATGTAATGGATAAACATGAAAAGAAAAAATCTAATTGTGAAAAGATTTAAAGGAAAAGGCCCAAGAATATTATTTGGCCAATTTTGGAATCTTAACATTCCTTAAGGTGATTCCTAGTGACCTACCACCCAATTGTACTTTCACTCATAACTGTCATTTTTAAAAAACTTTTTCAAAACTTTAAGAGGTCATGTGATTTTTCAAAAAAATTCAATTATGTTAAAAAACTCTTATTGATCCAAGTGTTAATTCAAATGTCATCAATTGGTCCATTGAAGTGTTAAAGTTTGGGATGTAAAACAAGAAATACAAGGGTCAAGAATGAAAGGGCATTGATAGGATGATTGGAATGAAGGATTTCTTATATGCATTTTTCCATGAAATGAAGAAGCAAATATTTTTTCACATTTTGTGACATGAAAAGGCATTAATTGATTGAGATGCTTAAATTGGAGATGGAAAATAGGATAGGTTAACCATGAAAGCATGATTGAATGGACCCACTAAGAACCACCTCAACAAATGGTCAAGGAACAAGAATTGGTCACATATTATTATTAGACTTTTTAAAAAAAATCATAAATATAAATTATTATTTTCTCATGCTTATTTATTACATGCCAAAATATATGGCTTGAAGTTTCCATTAAAAATTATAATCATTACAAATTTATATTCCTTATATCAGTATGTGAACCCTTTAGGAATAAAGTTCATAAACTTTGGAAATTCATAACTAAATAATTATATTTATTCAAATAATTATTTACTACAAGTATTAAATAGTAAAACCATCTAAACCACCTTGAAAACTTATATCCACCAAGGTGAAAGCCCTTGGGTTGACCACTAGGAACATCACACCCCATTTTTATTGGACCCATTAAACTTTAAGACAATATAAGGTTTAAGGAAAAAACAAATTTCACTCCAAGTTTATGATTAAAAGACTATGTAATTTAAAACTGTAATAAAGCTCACCAAAAACATTTTTTTGATATCCTCAATAAATGATCAAAGGAAAAGTTTCAAGAATGTCATGTTTCAATTTCCTCTTTTCAAGAACAAATCAAAAAAACATTTTTTCATTTTTTGGGGATACTTGTAATTTCTAAAAGGACTTCATAAGGTTCCAATTTCTAATCATTTGATAAATAATGAATTAAGGCAATGGTCAATTTTTTAGGAATTTTTGGATGTCAAGATTTTTGAGTTCTAATAACCATTTAACTTAGGAACAAATTTTTAAAATTTTCCCAACATTTTTTGGTTTCAAAGCACGTTTCGACCCATAACCTAGGGTATACAATAGTTAAAATTGGTAAAACCACTAGCTACCTATGTGTAGAAACATTAAATTAATGTTAAAATCCCAAGACACAAGGATCCCAATACATGTTCCTAAAAGTCTACCCTAAAGTTGTTGTAGGTGTAACTGCTAATTTTGAAATGTTGTGTACATGTGTTAACAATGCAACCATTGATTTTAGCACCAATGCATCTACTCTTTACATAGCATTATGTCGCCATAGAATGGATAGTTTCAAGTTTCAACAACACTTTACTTTAACACCATTGAAGGGTAATTCCAAGTTTCATTAACACTTTCGAAACTTGCCACACTCTTAGAGGTTGTTCAATTTTATGGATTCATCATGTTTGTTTGTGCAACATGTTTTTTAACTCTATTTTCATTCAAATTTTTTTGATGTAAAAACATAAATTGAATGTTAGGGGGGGTAATTTTCAAGTTTTTTTAATGTGGTGGCAAACCAACTTTTAAATAATCAACATAATGTTCAACTTGATTTTAGACCTCTAGCCACTCAAAACATTGCTGCCATCACATACATTATCTAAATCGAGCTTGCGTTAGTTCATTGGAAAACTAATTAAAAGGCGCATCTACCTACCAAATCTCAAGTCTTACACCTAAATTATTAAAAACTTGTGCCATAGAACCCGAAAGGGTTTTACGAAAGTAGAAAGTTGAACTTGATAGTAAACCTCTAATCACTTAAAATGTTATTACCATCACATACTTTATTTAGATCTAACTTACATTAATTATTGAAAATTTACTAAAGGGTGCACCTACTTGCCAAATTTCAAACTCTACATTCAGATAAAAAATACAATATGCTACAAAGCTCAAAAGGTCTTATGAAATTTCTATAAGATTTCAAGCTCCAAATCCCAAATCTACCCCTACTCATTTCCATTCTATCAAAGGTATTATTATCATCCAATATATTTTCCATGTTTTATTATACATTATGATTAATCACTCTTCTTCTCCCAAAACAAGTTTTAGGAACAAGTTTTCCAAGATCCAAATTGGGAAATAAATCCCAAAAAAAAAAACAAATGATTTAAATCCACGCCTTTAAAGAAAAGGGGAAAAAGGAAACGAAAGAAGGCCCCAACTTGGTGGGCCAATGGAAGGTTATAATGTTTGGTGGCCTTTGGAAGGTTCTAAGCTTGGTGGCCCCTAAAAGGAATAGGAAAAACATCTTTTTCACCTCCTTCCATTTTTCACCCCATAAGATTTTATTTAAACATTGTTTTCATTGATTTTAAGATTTTATTTTACCATAGTTTTAGATCATTACTTCATATATTTCCTTCCTTTTCCTTGAACTATAAATTACAATCATGCATCTCAAGGTACCAAATCTTCCACACACTCATTGCCAAGTTGATTTTGACCAAAGATTTTTTTCCTTCCTTGAATTCATGACAATACACATGATTATGTCCTACAGCCTTCAAGCTTTAAAAATGAATGAAAAACCACCCCAAAAATCATCCCTAAACTTCACATTAACTTGACACCCTCATCATGAAGATCCCAAACCTTGAAATGCGTGCTCGTTTCATAATCGAACCCCTTTGAAATTAATATTGTCAAATTTCTTCAAACTCTCATACCTTGGTGATTTTGTTGCAAGTCAACCCCACTTCTAACGATGAACCTAAAACTATGTGCAAAAGTTTTTACAAAATTAAAAACACCTTGACTTCTGCATGCTTTTCAATTATTGATGTTGGACATTATTGTTGGTTACATGGTTTGATTTATTAACTACCTTTTAATAACAAAGCGGATTACTTAATTTGCACCATCCAACGCATCCTAGATTTCTTATAGTTATGAACTACCATTGTGGCATACCTTAGGATTCAACATGTACTTGCAACTCCTTTTTTAATTTTTTCATAACTTAAATAATAATTTCATTCATCATGTAAATGCAAATTGCCGCCCTATCGTCCTATTTGTTTTAATTGTTATGTTGTTTCGAATGAATCTTACATGCATGTAACACTTGAAAATTATTTGATTTCCATTGGACCCTTCATTGACACCCCTTAATTGTTTCAAAAATCTCAAATCATTATTGCTTGCGCGACTATCTATTTAACACCAAAACAAAATCAACATTGTGCCAAACATTACAAATTTTGTTATTTGTTTTTAACCCCAACCTTCATGCAAACCCATCATTTTTCATTCTAACATGAAATCTGTAAAAACCACTAATAGCCTTATCACACCCTAATATCGTTAATGTAATTCTTAAAAATTGAAAGTACCATGCATGGTTGTGTTGGTAAGGTTCACAAGGAGGTGTAGAGATAGGAAAAAATGACAATTAAAAAAGACTACATAAGTAAGGTGGGGCGAAAATAATCTATGAATGGATATGGAGAGGTCAACTATTAGAGTTGTTGACAAGTATGCAATGGAATGGTATACCCTAATTGCATCAAGGGCATTGAGTACCAGCTATTTATTGTGTCGAAAATCTTGAAGCACCTTATTCAGAAAGGAACCATTTCGAATTATGATTAGAGTTCAATGGCTCTCATCACGAAGAAAATTTAAGATTGATATATTTGATGATTGTGGTGTACCTTAAATTTTGTGAATCCTTAACATCTTGAATCAAAAACATAAATTGATTTCTAATTCCCTAAGCATCCTAAAAGTACAACATGCATTCACTTTTATCATGACTTCAAATTCCTTAACAACATGTGCACCTTGAACCTTTTGCATCTTGAGTCTTTAGCATGTTTAACATTTTAACAAGAACATAGTTTCAATTTTCCTTCTTGAATTTTGATTCTTTAGCATCATATGAATCATGAATCCTTTGCATCCCTAGTCTCTAAATCATCCTTAATTTCCTAACATGAACATGATAAAAAATTTCCCTAAGTTCTAACTCTTTAACATCCCATGGATCCTGAATTTTTAACATCTTTAATCCTTAATTCATCCTTATTTTCTTGATATAAGTTCGAGATATAGTTGTTTTTCATGGGTTTTGATTCCTATGCATCATGTGCATCTTGAATCCTTAACTCATTGTTAATTTCCTAACAAGAACATGTGCCCATTTTTTTTCTAAAATTTTTATTCTTTAACATCATGTGCATCTTGAATCCTTAACATCCTTAGGCTTTAATTCATCCTTAATTTCTTGATAAGAACATGCCCCAATTTTTTTTCTTAAATTATAATTCCTTAACATCTTGTGCATCATGAATCCTAGTTTTTTTCATTTTCAATTCATCCTTAGCATCCTACCAAGAACATGCCCAAATGTTTTTTCATGAAAATCTATGTTTTTATCTTATGGCTCAATTCTTAGTTTCTTCAATTTATTGTTTTACTAAATGTTGTTATTTCAAAATTGGAATTCAAACATGAAAGCTTTGAAATTTTGTCAAGTTGAAAAAACTAAAATCATGTACTTTGCAAAGTGTGGGCAACTAATCATTTGGATTTTTTTACATATTTATTTGATTACATGTGAAGGATGAATAAAATGGCTCAAGTTGTTATTATTCACAATAGTCATTATTGGTTATCCTTCATCTACTTCAACATTTTTTTTCATGATGGTTAAACTTTTCATTTTGTTTTTCAAATTGTGTTGACCAATAAATTCCTCTTCTAGTTCATGTTTTTCATATTGTTTTTCTAGTTACAAGATATGTTTTTCAATGTGAAGGAATTAATAGATCATGTGTTCATGATGTCCTTTCCCATGAACTCCATGAGTATGAATTAAAGATTTCCTTCAACCTAACATTTCCTTGTGCACTTGATATTATGCACATGCTTCAAGGAGACATATCCTTCAATCAAATCAGTTTGAGGTCATTTGAAGCATTTAAGCCATGGTATGTGAAACGGCTACAATAATTCCATTCCTATTGTTGTTAGCAACATGTACAGGTGTCAAAATTGAAATATGCTTTCAATTCCATGCATCGAAGAGTAATACATGGAACAATTTGCATTTGTCATGACAAAATCTCCAAGCCTAATGGAAGGCAATTTTCTATTTGTGTTGCACCCATTGTTGCAAGAATGACATCAATGTCATGTGATCTCATTTTGTGTTGCAAATTTCAACATGACAAATACCACAACTTGTTGTGCATTAAAAAGGAATGCAATAGGTGTGGAATCTCAAAATTCTAAACATGACCCTTTCAAGTGGAAGCGATTTTAAAATGTGTTCATAGGCTAGTAAGATGATGCAATTGACCAACACATAATCAAGTTGGTACCAAAGCTAACCCCCCATTTGAATTCATTTCCTTTCTCAAGCCCAAGTTGACCAAATTTATCATTCATAGTTTTGAAGCCAAATGGCAAGATGCACAATTATAATCTTATTTGGACAATTTGACAAAAGACCAAATTATGATTGTGATTGATTTTATAGAGAAATACTCTTTCAAAGAACAAAATGAAATTCAAAATGAACATTAGTTTAGTTGGCAAGTCATTGTCTTGGTGCATCTGACATTCTGCATCAAGCCAAATTGGGATGGGATTGACCTTTTGTATGGAATTTTAACAAAATGTCATTTCTATGTGAGTTATTATAACCTTAGTCTTGGGTTCAGGACCAAGGCAAAAGCTTGTAGGGGTGCGGGCCAAGAGGGAAGCCTGGGAATCACATCTCATGTTTTGCAAGTGCAAGCAAGTGCAAGAAAGTGTGAAAGAATGAACCTTCACACTCCCAAGTGAGCTCTCATTTTGGGAGTTGGACTCTCAATGGATTCCTAAATCTTCAAAGAGCAATTTTAGGGGTCAAAATCCATTGGATTGAAAAATTCCTTATATCATTGAATACTCTTATAATATAGATGTTAAAATGGGCTTACATGACTCATTTGAACATTTAAAACAAAAGTTATGACCAAAAGAAGGGTTGGGAATCAAATTGGTAATTTGACTCCTGACCATTAAAAATCTAGAATCGCCCCAATTTCCTCGCATGTAAGTGGCGTGCGACATACCTTTTAGAAAGTTCTTAACAAGGGTTATAATTTTACTTTGAACTTAATATCAATCAAAAGTTTACACTCAAAGTTATGGCCCTCTAAAGTCGTGAGAGTCTCAATTTTAGGAATTTCAAGACTCCCACTTAGGAGTTCCGGGACAAAATGACATTTGGGTGTTGGTCTTGTGATCAGGCACATAAAATACTATAAGGAGGAAGGTGGTTCCTTTCCCCAAATCTAGGCCATGGTGAGTTTTGTGAGTCCATGTTTGGTTGTGGTTTATCTATGCACCAAAGTGTTCCAACTACACACTAACCATCTTGTTGTTTGGTTTGTGCAATTCCGTGTGAATTTATTTTGCTTGTCAATAATCTTAATCCCCATCCCGAAGCTCTAGCACAGCCCTTTACTTCCGAAATGTTGTAAGCCAAGGAGTGCATCCCAACCCCTCCCTCTTAAAGTATATAGTTATTTATGTCATTTATAGTTAAAAATCAATCATAAATCTAGTTGTTAATTTGCAAATTTCTTGTGCTAAACTTATTTCACTAATATCCATATTTGTATTAAATAATTTCAACATTTTTGTGGTATATATATTTTTTAATATAAAATCATTTAAAATTATCATTATCATACATTTAACATCAATGTCTTTATATGTGGGTAAGAACATAATAAAAGGAACCACAATGACCAAGGTTGGAATCCTTACCAAGGACTGCATTTTACACATGTTAGCAAACTTTTCCTTTGGTGGTACCATTAAAAACCATCATGCCAAAATCACAAGAAAGTTGGACTAAATTTAGGAAATAAAATTCCATCTACTTATACATTGGTTTATTTAATTAGACTAGGTGGGCTATGTGTTCCCCACCTATGCACACATTCATGAAAAATAACAGACACCCAAAAACCTATAATATGCATTAACATTTTGATTCTTGAACCATTTTTTACCCATTCTTAACCTAATTCTTGACTTTTTCCTTTTAAGTGTTTTTACACTTACACATTAAATGTTTTTTCTTTTTTATTTAATACATGCACAAGGGAATGATCCAAACTAATCATTAAAATAACAAAAGGTGAAAATAGTTATCATTTGTGTTTTTCATATTAATGGCCTTTTGGGGCTTCATACTTGACTTTTAAAATTCATAACTAAATCAAAATTGATTTAATCAATTATCTATAAAAGACATCAAATAGGTTGGCATTTGAATTATTTTTGAAAAATGATTATTGAAAAAAAATCCCAAATAAAAAATTCCTTTGTGTTTTTGATGAAAAAATCCTTCATGTGACATTCCTGAAACATTTTGCTTATGCATTCATTTTCCACATCAAAACACATTTTTTTGTAAATTTAATTAAACTTTTGAATGCTACATGACTTGAATAACCTTTTGACAAATAGTTTAAAATGAATTTTTTTTAATGTGAATCTTATATTCTCCTAAAGTTAGATGGGTGTCAAAAATTTGGGGTGTGATGTTCCTAGTGGTACCACCCCAGGATAAGGTTGATCGTGTCCTACATGTAATGGTCTATTAAATATTAAAACTATATTTTAAGTGTAATTTTTAAGATTGGAAAATAATATTGAAACCAAACATGATTCATATTATGATAATTTTTATTTTTTTTTGCATGAGGACCTAGATTATAGTCAAATCTATAATTTTGTTTTAAACCATAATGACAAATTTTGAACTTCTTTTACCATTAAAAATGTTTAGAATCAAAATCAACAACACTCATTGAAAGGATTCAACACATGTGCATTCAAAAATATAAACACATGTGGCCTTTCTTTTGAAGTATATTAAGGCTCATAATAAATTTAATAACATTTGATGAAAGTTTGAGTAACAAAAAACATGTTCACAGTTTCTTAATGTAGTGTTGTACATATATAAACCCAAAATTACCAATGACCTTAAATTTTATGTATCATTTTTCATGAAAATGCAACACTGTTTTCCTTTAAACAACAAAAACATTTTGTCTTTTAGGAAATCTTAATAATTTTATGTTTTTAAAGGTGATAAATTGTTTAAATGTAAACAAAACACACCTAGTTAAAGGCAATTTAGGGCATGCTTTTATAAATTTTTTCATATTGGGCCCTTTGGTTTCAAATTATATTTTGTTGTTTCAAACTTTTATAATGATTTTTCAAAGTTGAGAATTGCAAAATTGAAGGATAATCAACACAATCTTTGGTACATTATATTGTGAATGAACCCATGTGATATATTTTTCAAAGAGTTGTCAAAAAACTATGATCATGGATAATATTTTCAAAACACCTAAACAAAATATGAGCCTAACATTGAAGTTAATTTATTTTAATTTTCATTCAATTCCAAGTAACATCTCAAGCCCTTTGGGAAACCTAATCTATATTTGTTAGGAGCCTTCTTGTAATTGCAATTTTGCAATTTGAAATATTTATTTCCCAATTATATAAATAATATGAATGCCAATATCTAACCATATATTTACTAAGTAAGCTTGATCAACATATATATGATACATGAAATATATGTATATAAATTTTTTTTTCAATTATCTTTCTTGATATAAATGTTCTCAAGTTGTTTGGTGGCTCCAATTTTTTTTTCTATTTTTTGTTTCTAAAACTCACCTCCAAAGTAATGAAAAAGAATCATAACTGAAGTCATGTTTGAAGCAATGATACATGTATGATACTTACTACTAAGGGTTTAAGTTATAAATATATTGTTTACTTCTAGGGCTGGGGTTTAAGTTATGTATGTGTTCTTTACTTCTAGGTAAGGTCTAGGGCTAAGGTTTAGGGTTCAAGGTCTAGGTTAGTGTAAGGAGCATGCAAAATTCTAGGCAATGCTCAGTATACAAATCAGTCCTGGCCAAAAAGCCATTTTAAACTCTAGCATCACTATTGATGTTCCATGGTATTCCACACAGTGGACTATATTATAAACCACTCTACCAAGTGATAGTCTACAATGACAGCACCATATAGCAGACTGTGTATTGCTAAGTTTAAATCTAACATTCAAAGACAAACTGAACATTGTATTAAAAACAGAAAAATAATCACAAATGGAGAACAGGAATCAAAGTCAGTCTTTCCAGGTCTCCAAAAACCAGTCAGCGTGAGGTGTCTTAAGAAGTGTTCTGCAGATCAAAATCATCACCCCAGCTGAGACAACCAACAGTGTTCAACATTGTCTTCAAGAATTCAGAATCCCCTATTGCACAGCTGCAGCTGCAGGCCTGCTGCTGTACAATACTGTAGAAGCTGGCAATCCTGAACTTGTTGTCTAGACACGTTCTAAATTCCTTGTCCTGGAAATATATACAATCCTGAACTTAAATAGAGATCTCGTAGAGAGCTGTAGTTATGTTCCTGCCTCTCTACTTCTTCTCTAATAAGGCAAAATTACTCATGCAGTACTGCAGCTAGCTTCAAGTTTCATTACCACCCAAGAAACTTGTTTTCACAAAATTAGCCAGGCAACTAACTAGCTGCAGCACTTGTAGGTACTAGTGACGCAGTACCTACCACATGAGATTTGAGACCAGCTGACTGCAATCACATGACCTGTAGCAGCAGGAAGACACTCTCATACGTGTTTACTCCTTTTATGAATCCTTTGAAAGCTTTGGATTGATTTCTGATGTAGGCTGAAAATGATCACTGCAGGGTAATTTTGATCATCTGCCGCAACATCTAGATCATTCCTTGTTGGTGGGATCCTGTTCAATGCTGCGCCCATGCCTTCCTGTCAGGTGGTGGCGGTGGCGGCTGGTGCTGCTGAGAACTTGATCCACCACACTTCACCTTTGAGCCTTTACTCACCATTAGTACATATGATAAGAGCAGAAAACATGCAGCATCAATGCACAGTATCAGTAGTAGTTCAGTAATAGAGCAAGAAGAAAATTTCAAGCTGCTGCTACTACATGAGGTTCATACAAATAGATGTTGCTCTGCTGCTGCAAGTTCATACAAATCAACAGCTCATCAGTTAAATACTGTATTGCAAGCTGTTGCAATGACAGTGCAGACCTGATGATCATCAGCTATCTTTGTTAGATGCAACTATATCTTGTCTATTGATCATGCACAACAGGTTCTGATAAAGATTTGTAGGTTAAGTACTTCAATATGATTCACATGTATCAACACCTTTGTGTATCTTAATATAACGATGCTGGAATTTATGTAGCTAGTAATTATACATGTGCAAGATCATGTGTTGGAGGGGATTGCTGCAAGAATATGCATGTGTGTACCTTTTCGCTTTTGCCATGATTTGGATCCGGGGGCCTGATAAGGAGGATAGTGGGAATCGCAATATGATCTCTGCAGCTGCTGGGATGTCCTTGCCAACTCATGGGGATGCGGATACTGGTCTGCAGCAGCCAAATCTGCAGCTCTCATGTGATTTGGATTAGAGTTCATCTGGTTTGGAATGTCACGGATTCGGACGTGGTGCTGCTCCGGCTGGTGCAGCAGCTGCCGGCCGTGATGATGATCCTGCCTGAATGCAGGTGGGACGTAATGTGGCATTACCGGAGCAGGCGTGAAGTGATTCAGCTGATGGTGGTAGGGCGAAGGAGTACGAGCGGATAGAGTGCGTATGCCATTCGTCCAATATTCCTGCCTGAATGCAGGTGGGGCGTAATGTGGCGTTACCGGAGCAGGCGTGAAGTGATTCGGGTGATGGTGGTAGGGCGAAGGAGTACAAGCGGATGGAGTGCGTATGCCATTCGTCCAATATTCCTGCCTGAATGCAGGTGGGACGTAATGTGGCGTTACCGGAGCAGGCGTGAAGTGATTCAGCTGATGGTGGTAGGGCGAAGGAGTACGAGCGGACGGAGTGCGTATGCCATTCGTCCAATATTCCTGCCTGAATGCAGGTGTGACATAGTGTGGCATTACCGGAGCAGGCGTGAAATGATTTGGGTGATGGTAGTAGGGCGAAGGAGTACGAGCGGATGGAGTGAGTATGCCATTCGTCCAATATTCCTGCCTGAATGCAGGTGTGACATAATGTGGCATTACCGGAGCAGGCGTGAAATGATTTGGGTGATGGTAGTAGGGCGAAGGAATACGAGCGGATGGAATGAGTATGCCATTCGTCCATATTGGACCGCCTGCTCTCCTTGAAAAGTGCATCACTTGTTGTTGCTGCTGCAGATGTGGTCGCGGCTGATGCTGGACGTGATAGGGCACCTGCTGCCGATGGGGTCCAGCTCCACCAGCCAGGACTGCCCGAAGCCAGGGGAAGTTGGGAGCAGGTGGTCGAGGTGGGAAAGTATTGAACATATTCCAATGAGCTGCTGCTGGACCATGCAGAGGATTAAGATAATACTGTACTTGCGTTACTGTAATAGCTGCTGCCTGATGTGCAGTATCCCCAATGGCCCATAGAAACTGAGTGCTTTGGAATATTGGAGCAGCAGCAGAAATTGGGTGCTGCAGCAGGCCGGGAGGATGATGCTGTTGTGCTGCTGTTGCAACTGCCCATGCTGTAGATGCCTCGAGTTGATGTGCATATTGCGCCTCAAGGATCGAAGTAGGCATTGGAGGCATGCGCGGGGGCGCTGCATCGGACCTGCAAAAGCCGGGCATATGAAATGCTCGATGGAGCAATGATCTGCAGCTTGGAGCTGTTGCGGAATGCTCCTGATGATGGCCATGTAGGTGTGGTGGCAGCCCACGGTGCTGCATGGCCAGCCGATCACGGCATCGTTGATGTTCAACATTCTGACACATGAACCGCTGCTGCCGCTCTGCATACAAACCGGCCGGATCGTGGACTCGTCTCCACTGAAATGCGGCCATAGGGCCAGCTACCTCGCGGCGGGTGTGTCCTTCCTCAGTTGTAGTTCGCGCACCCACAACTCGTTGAGCACGCGATATCGAGTTACCGACGCGTGGAGCTGGAGTGTCTCGGTGGACTGTCGCTTGTCGATACACAGGGTCATCCACGCATGGAGCCAGATTGTCCATTGCTGCTTGAGCATTCTGCACAGAGCTATCCACGCATGGAGCTGGACTCAGGTCGGCTGCGCCCGCTTGCGCATACAAGGAATCATCCAGGCATGGAGCCAGACTGTCGAATGCCGCCGCAACATACACAGAGCTATCTAGGAATGTAGCTGGATTGATGTCGACTGCCACTTGAGCATACACAGCGTTGTCCACGCATGGAGCAGCAGCTGGACTGTCGATTGCCGCTTGTCCATCCTCAGAGCTATCCACGCATGGAGCTGGATTCATGTTGCCTGCCGCTTGATCATATACAGAGATATCCACGAATGTAGAAGCAGCTGCATTCATGCCGATTGCGGCCGCTTGAGAAAGCACAGAGTTATCCACGCAAGGAGGACCTGGATTCATGCCGATTGCCGCTTGAGAATACACAGAGTTATGCACGGATAGAGCAATTGGATTTTCGGCTGGCACCGCTCCAGGATTCCCTACAAGCCAAGAGTAGTAAGAATGCTATTTTCTCGAAGCCCTAAACGGCTCTTGGGGTGGGCTCTTGAAACAGCAGCTGTCATAGTCACTGACTCACTAGGGTTTCAAGGCTCTAGAGTCTATGCCTTTTATGATCCTTGAACAAGAAAAGGGAGATCATTTGTTTCCTTCAGGAATTCATCAGGGAACTGAAGGATTGCCCAAAACTCGCAGGCTGAAGTGCATTATGCCCCAAAAAAGACACAAAACAAAACAGAACAAAAAATAATAATACTAAAACCAAAAACCTCAAACTAAAAAAAAAATCTAAAGAAAAGAAAGAGCATGTATCCTCTTCACTGGCTTCGAAGCTCACGATGTCGACTCGTGCAGGACTACGACATCATGAGGTCCTCAGCATCTAGGGAGCTGGAGCTGCAGTATAGTTGAGCTCTACTACTTTACCTGCAGCAGCGACTGGAAGCCTCCGATCCGACGACGACCCAAGGTTCTTCAGAGCATTAAGCGCCTCTTCAGAAGACGAAGCAACAAATTTCACGAAGTTCTCCCGGTCTTTTCTTTATACTCTTCCTGTACAACTCTAGCAGGATGGAGCATGACAGTGAAAACTACATGCTACAATAAGATAATCATCTCAACACCTGTATGAAACAAGGATAAAACATGAGAGCTGCATCATCGATCGACACATGCACTACTGCAAGTGAGAAGGAAAATGTACCACGCTGCCGCATTGGTTTCACATATTCTACTGGTAGCCGAGAACAGAGAGCAATAACGTCTCCACGAAATGATTATCTCCCTACAAAAAACCAACAGCATGAACGACCTTCAAGTCACATATATGAGAACAGGTGCCGGAACTTTTGTTCCGACGGAAAAGGCGCGACAGTAACTTTAAACCTACCCCCCCCCACTGTCATAACACCCTCTCATAACTCATGCAGCGCTTAATTCAGACGCCATTGATCTCGCAGCTGCTGCTTCTAGATCATGTATGTCACAACCTTCTCCTCAGTGTAAGACCACTTTTGTGGACGATTTAGCAACACAGCACCACGTTGCTTAAAGGAAATAAGTATGCAATCCATATCGCGTTTCCATGAGGAGCAAGGATTCTCTAAAAAGGAAACCCACAATATAAACCATCACACGAAGAAGTGTGACGAGAATGTCGCAAAACTGAAATAAAGAAAGGTGATTGAAACGTACAGGAGTCGGTCATTAAGATCACCATAAACAGTCCCAGAGTTGATTTCCCTGGTCGGCCAGCCGCCTTGTCTAGGTCACACTCGCTCAAGAAATTGCAAGAAGTAAGTATGTCCAGAGCAAGCTCGAAGATCTTGCAAACCATTAACAAAAGATCAAGCTCACAGGAAACCTGAAAGGGAAAACAAAGGACCACCCTCATCAACAAGTCTTCTACTTTGGGCGAAAAAGTTGGGAATTAAAACATTTTTGCAGACTTGTAAATTGTGTTATCTTGGGTAAAATGTGTGTTCTGCCACTTTTGTGACTTCAGAAATTGTTTTGAAGACGCACACATAGAAACATTGATCTGTTGTGGCATTGGGTGAACCATCATCTACCAGCCTTGGTACTGTCAATCTAAGTGGTGAAATGTTTTGGCAAATTTTCACCACTTCCCAGCAAAAAAAGAACAAAAGAAGGGTAGTGTGAATCTTACAAAGTAATTTTTTTTTGAAAAAGGGCCCAAAGTTGCCATACTTAGAGGGGAAAAAAAACTGAAATCATCATATGTAGACAATAAATCCCAATTTTTCTTTTGGCAAATTTTAACAACTTCTAGGTGACAAAAAAAAAGGGGAGGGGGCGGGGTGGGGGCACTGCAAACCCTGCAAAGGATTTTTTTAAAAGGAAAAATGGCCCAAAGTTGCCAAGTTTTTTAGAGGAAAAAAACTCAAGTCACCATATTTAGACAATGAGTTCCAGCATATTGCCAAAACATAGCATGAATGAACTCAACTTTTCTAATACATTGTACAATGTGTCCTCTCTGACCTGTAGCCAAATTTTGCTAAGTTCTCTTGTGGGGATCATCACCAACCCTCTTACCTCAAAAAATTGGAAAAAAAAAAACCTTGCAGGTACCATTGTAAGAACCCCAAAGTATTTTGGATTGCCTCTAGACATTGTAAATATACCATCCTTAGAAAAAACCTTTAAGTTTTTGGGTTGATTTAAAAACCCCAAAGTATTTTGGGTTGCTTCCAAACATTATGATCATATGGTCCCCAGGTATCCATGTCCAGACAAGAAACATTTGGGGCCCCAGGCTATACATAACCTCTAAGTTAGGCCTCAAGTGCAAGAAGGTGAAGATTTGGGTGTGGATGTTGGACCTGCTGGACCTTCATCCTGATCTTGTTTGTTTCCAGCCCTATGTATATGCCATTGTCATCTTCTTGGAATTCAGAATACAGTAGTCTCCCGCTTAAGTACGCAACTTGAACCTGCGCGGTTTGTGCGTACTTAGCTGGTAGGTGCGTACTTTAGATTCATGACATGTTCAACTACAGTAGTCTTAAATCTAACTTGGGAAATGTTAAATATGGACTTGTAGGGCCTAATTTTGCCAAAGGATAAGTAGATTTATAAGCATCTGAAAAAAACTTTTGGGTTTTTACTTTTTACCAGGGTTTGGCTAGTACCCAGTTCGGCAGGTTACAACCACTTATTCCAGTTAGTTTAAACCAAACTGAAATTGGGTATGAAGTTTTGGAACACAGGGGTTTGAAACTCGAACTGGGTTCTTTGTTTTTTCAAAGAACCAGAACCACTGGGATCTTGGCTTTTTAAGAACTGGAACCGGAACCAGATACAGGATTTTTAGAAAACAAAAGTTTTTTGAATGAAAGGACTAGAACTGGGGGCTTAACAGCAGTTAACCGCAGGTTTTTGTCCAGGTTACCGAAACCAGACCGGAGCCAAGTTTAATTTTTAGAACCGGAGCCAAGTTCAGAGTTGGGATTTTGTGTTTTTTGAAGAACAGGATTGGAACAGGAAACCAAGATTTAGTTCTTTGGAAGAACCAGACCTACAACGGAACCGCTCTAACTTCTTTTTTTAGAACTGGAACTAGTAGAAATTCTTCATAAGACTTAAGAACCGCCCAACTCTGGTTTCTACCACGTTACAAAGTGTAGGTGGTGTTGGTTCACCCAAACTGAGTTTATAGCTTATACAACCTGTGAGGTATGTTTTATTTCTGTGGTTTGTTTTTAGGGGTGTTGTGGGAAATTGGTAACTTTTCTTTGCAAATGATAGGTTGGTCTAGTCAGTTTGCTGGCCAGTTGTCTACAAACAGAAGGCTGAAGTTACTTGAGTGGAATCTCGTAAACTCAATTATCCCCTCTTTGACTAGAGATGGCAATGAAGGAAATGGAGTGCAAATTTCAAACCCTGTCGAACCCAAAGGAAAATTGCAGGCATACTAATAATTATATATAGGGTAGAATTGCTGATCACGCAAAACTCCTTTGGATCTTTGTCTATCTGTGCTTCATTTTGAGTGATTTAAAATGTTATGGGAGCACTCTGTCAAGCTCTAGAAATCATATACATTCTAAATCTTGAACCCTAAATTTTTTGCCAAAAAATGCGTACTTAACTGGGATGCGTACTTAAATGGGTGCGTACTTAAGCGGGAGACTACTGTAGGTGGTTAATGGAATAAAGGGGTAGGAGATAAGGGTGTATACAGGTATCTGCTTCGACAATTGGTCAATGGGCGAGCATCTGTGGCCAAATGAGGCACAAAGTTTAGCAAGGCCGGTGGAGGATGCACACTCCACCCTACCTAGACAAATAAGCACCCTTGGCTGATAGTAGTCAAGAGGGATGGGTAATCTAGTAAGGTTACAGGTCTGAGAAAGCATAGAGTCCAATAACTTCTTGACAAGGTGAACCAAAAGAAAATGGGGTACAACTTTTCTTAGGAGACGTCTGAAACCAAGAGAGAGAAACGTACTCCATAAAGTGATGTACCTGAATATGCTATGAGTATGCCAATGGCATATTCCATCTCACACAAGCCAGTAGCCATCTGTCTTGAGTGGCCACCACCACCCACACCTAGCAGCCTGCTGGCTGGGACCCTTTAGGTTTTCATCCTTTGAATGGAAATTTTACCAAAGGATGATTCGTGTACACTGGTCTTGAAAACATGTTTAGAACACACCTTCTCAAGACTTGTGGGAGCATTTGTGGTAACCTTCCTTCTTGTTGTACTTTAAGTGTTCTGGCTTCTCAACTCAGGCTAGCATAAAAAAGAAAACAGGAGTGAAAAGACTTTTCACACCAATCTGCTCTTGAGATGCCTTATTATCATTGTTGTTGTTCAATGGGACTCTTGGATATTACTTTATTTATAGATTTTTAAATTTAAGCTGTTTTTGGTTAGGCATTCACATGTTTCCTATTTGAATAACACTGACCCCAGGTCCCACCACCATCAAAACAAACCTTTTGAACTTATGTTGTATAGCTTGTTTCATATTGGAGCTATCAATGGTGATCTTGATGTTCAATAATGTCAACTGAACTTAATCAAGTTTGGTAGTTGAAGACATTTTCAAACTTGTTTACCATATCGTTTTTGCAAGGTGGTTTGGGCTTGGACAATGTTGTACCTCATTAAGTACAATAATGTCATTCCTCACACACTTTCTCAATCAGTCATTTAATTTGGGTTGAGGAAATTTGAAATTGGAATTAACAAGTTCTTAAAATGATAGCAATGGGATGTAATTCTAATCCCTATTATTCTGAAAGGCATACTTTTTTGAGTTTAAAAAGATATTTTGCACTTAAACAGCAATGGTTTTTTTGGGTTTTTCTTTTACATTTTTTCACCTGAAAAGTATTATCTTGACACATACAAAGGATTTTTGAAAAAAAGTGGCCCTACAAATAAAATGCCAGATTTCAATTTTTTTTTTGAAATTGTCTGATTTCTACAACAGGTTCCAGCAGGTAGCCAAAATACAAAAGGGTTTTGAAATTCTTTTACATTCATCACATGGGTTGAAGGGAAAAAAACTTGTACAAGAGAGAATAATTAAATTTTATTGTGCTTAAAACCAAATAAGAATTGTAAAAAAATTGCCTTGATAAAACTCAAGGTGTCTTCTACCCAACAAGTGGTTTTGTTTCAAACTTGAAGATAGCAGTAAGAATGTCCAATGGTATTGAAGACCAGATCCTACTGTTCACACTTTTGGACCTAACATCATGTTGGACCTATTTTGAAACCTGTTTTGGAAAACAAAACCCATGTCCATGATGAAGCAGCCCTATGATTTTGGAAGAACCTAATCAGTTACAGAATATTGAATCTAGGAATCTTTCCTTCCAGATACAGAAAGTCATAATTTTCTAGGTGGAAAAGATTGTTTCTAAATTGTCCATAGGAACTGGCAAGTGGTCACAAGGGGTGATGGGTGTTCCATAAGGGGTGTGCCTACTATTGAAAACTAGCTCTAGGTACCCTAACCCATTCTGATAATTTACAGCATTTGTACTTAGGTCTTTTTGAGAGCTACAAGTTTTACACATACTTTTGACCCACGTTTAAGTAACTATACATTTCAGGAGTAGGATGTCCAGATACGTACTACTAGCTAGCCCACGACTCTGCATAAATGGAACTAATAGAGTCCATTCCAATATAAAAGACCCGTAATTAAAAGTCAAATGCTAAAAGAGGGGAGCTGGTATCAGAAGACGGCACCCGAAATTCTAGAATAGTCCTACAAAGAGCCTTTGACCACGTGCAAAGAATACCCGCCACCGCCATGTCGGACAGTTCCCAGATGATGAGAGCTGCTTCCAAACGTGTCGGTTCCATTCTCTACTGCATTAGTAGCGCCATGAGGAGGAGATGATGTTCAATGGGTTTTGTACACTTATGAGTACTTTAAAAATGAGAGGTAGCTGCACTTTTGTAAATGGTTGTGATGGATGATTCACTGGATGGTTATTGCACGCACTCCCAGGCACTCCATCTACTTAACTACCAGATTGATTAAACGCACGCTCACCCCAGTACAAAATAAAGGCTCGTGTCTTTTGTGAAAGATCAGGAACAGATAAACACATTAAAGGAAAAAAATTAAAACATCCAGGAGAAACTTCTAACTTGATTAGAGTTAATTAGTTTGCACTAGTCAGGTTTTTTCAAGTTTCACTTGTAGGAGCAAATGCTCTGCCAGGCACTTGTATGGTGCCAGACTTGTGCAAGGCATGGCAAAATGTGGCTAGTGCTGGCAACGTAACTGAAATTTAAATAAATAAAGAATTTTTTGCTAAGGATTTTTTTTTTAATATTTGGGTTTTTTGGGTTTTTTCCTTTTAAAACTGAACGTTATGGTTTGATATTTTCTTTATGAAATGTGTGAAGTTTCAACATTTTTTTGTGTAATAAAAAGTGACAATGATATTAAATATGTAGTGAATTGACTCCTTGGCAAATCCAGGTTCCAAATGAATTAGTAGCCAAGTGTATAATTCCAAGTGCAAAGTTTCAAGTTTACAATACACATTGCACAAGATATTGAGCTTGACCTTAGAAAGTTGCGGGTGACGCAATTTATTTATTTTCCTTATTTGAAGGAGATTAGTCACTAGGAATTGCTGGAAATTTGTAAAGGGTGAGGAACCAGGGTCCAAGGACCAAGTCCCAGAGGTTAATGTGACAACAATTTTTTTTCAACGGGTGAGGGCCTTAGGATGAGAACTTTTTAGAAAAATAAAAATTGACTATTGTTGGCTACGAGTCATTCTCAAAAGAATTGTTCTTGGCTCTAGCTGTCCTAATTAAGTCTACAACAACTAGGTGAACTCTAAAATCTTTAAGATAAAAAATTTGCAAAAGGGAAAGTCTAGATGTAATGATCTTGCAAAAAGGTGGAAAGCTAAAATCAAATGTAAGCTTGTAGGCGGTGGAAGGCTAACAATCTCATGTTAACGAGGATCCGTGTAATGTAATGATATGACTCTCCAATGATTTTAGACTTTTTTTCTTTTTTTGGACTCTTAAAATCAAGCCTATTTGTTTTGGTAGTAATCAGCTGATAATTAGTCAGAAATAAAATAACTGGTTTGCCACCGTGGACAAACCATTATTTCCAAATGATTGTGTTCTGGAAATATGTTGCGCATATTTGACGTATGTTGATGTATTTGTTCGCAGTGAGTTCTAAAAGTTTCGATCTCTTTGCTGGCAACTGAAATCTCTGATAAAGTCTGAGCCTCTCGTGTAGTGGACTAATATTACAAGGGGTCCATTTTCAACTTTTCTTTTCAGGGTAGTTATCTTTACTGATAAATCGTAGGAGATATATAACGTTTTCTTTTCGGGTACAAGAAACATTTCACGTTGCACACAAATAAAAGGATACATCCACGGAGAAACGGCAATCTTGATTTTCAAGAAATTGACTATACAGGCCAAGTTTCCAAATCCATAGATTCTAGATTTCTATGATAAGTTCCAGTAGGTAGCCAAGAATATAGAAGGATCTTGTTTTTTTTCTACTTTCATATTTAGTGTGTAGTTAAATCTGGCTCAATCATCTTATGGATGATCGTCAATTGAGATACATCACAAAATTGAAAACAAAAACCCTGAGACACACCGTGCACAGTGCAAGGCGGAAAGAACCTAGCTTTTCTTTTTTTCACAAACCAAACTTTGTTTGCAATCCGTCCATACAGCACGTAAATAATATTAATTTTCAGTTTGTGTTCAATATTTGGGGTCTTCCACGGGTTTTGCAAATTTTCAGTTAATATCATAGTAAACCTCTGTGTCGGTATCTAGTTTATCTAGTAATTAAACTGTTAAAATCTAAAGCTAAACATTCTATATTTATTCTTCAACTGGCTACAGAAAATTTCTCTTCAAGACACATGCAGCGCTAGGTTAACTGCACTCGCTACGTCGAACTACAACTATGACGCCAATTTTCTTTCAACTCCACTATACTGGTTTCCATTGTCCAAGTTCTGGATTGTAGCTAGTATACGTAACACTAGACAATTTAGCGAGGAAGTGCAAATGGCAGGGTGGATACTCCATGCATTTGAAAGGGTAGCTCTGAGAAATATGTGTCTTTGTATTTCTCGTAAACCATTAGATTCGAAAGGCCACTATAAACTCAAGGTCAGAGCCCTTGCAGTTCAAGCTCAATTATGTTGCGGACCTAATTATATAGACTGGACTAATTTGGAACATTGATAACAGGAGAATTTACATCTTTGGCTCATCATCTAGCTAGATAATGTAAGAGGTTAGCCTTCACGTGTCAATCTTCCGCGAGACTTAATGATCATATTCCCTTGTACGTGTATATGAGGCTAATGTCGTCGACAGTCATCATGTGCACCATGACGCCGCATCAGCCTTCATGATACTAAGCAAATTTACTTCTCAATGCATCAAATATTGACCAACCACCAAATATGTTTTAACACCCTGCAACTTCACACTGCAAATTTACAGCAATCCAAACTTTAGAGATCACGTAGCAACAGCGATGAATTGGTGAAATTTTCAGGTTAGATTAAGCTGAGTGTCCATGAAGGGCTTTTGATCAGTAGTAGTTGCACCCGTCTGCATGCGCACCCTTATTAGTCGTATCAATAGTGACCATTGTTCTTCATTTTCTATGTTGTTCCACCTTGGCTTGATGGTGTGAATTACTCTAAAATTAGGTACTTCTCCGTAGGATTACAACGGGTCATATTGTCTTGCAGGAAGTATCGTATGGAAGGTTGCAAGCCTAGATTTTGGGCGGCCCCAGATCAACTACGCACAGTCAATCACTCACTCAATCACTCAATCGCGACTTAGGCACCATCATTTGCAAGTTGCTCCACGAGTGCTCCACAAACTTGCTTGCTGCGTTAACTAATTAAATAAGCAGTTTCAACTCCAACTTCCAATTCAACTTGCCATTAGGAGGAGAAAACTCCGGCGACTCCGCAAACAGTCCCTGCAACTTTCAACTGAGTGGTTGAACCTTGGAAAACTTTGTGATGTTAGAACTGCCAGCTCATATCCCAGTACGACTTGGTGTTGAATATTAGCCGCTGAAAAAGCCTACTCTTCTATTTATGTCAAATGTCCTAAGCTCCAACTTGGAGAGTACCGTTCACCATCACAAAAATAGTCCTTAATCAATTTGGCACGTAAATATTTTCCATGCAATTGCTGCATGTTAAGGATATTGCAAAGATTTAGGGGGACGAGATTTAGGGGATCCCAATTTCCTCCTTCATAGTTACCACACTTTTGGATCAATTACAACGTACGTATGTGTACCTTAGCCTAGAACGGTTTGGGCTTGACTACTTGGAATATATGTATCAAAACGGTGCTCAAGCTAAGGGTTGCAGTTCATCACAATACTCTGTAGATCCCCAGTTGATCCATTGTTAACTAAGCTTATTGTCACTAAGTGAGTACGTCATGAGGCCACGCCAAATATAATCGATCTAAAGTTATCAGTGGCATGCAACATTTAATATCATATGTCAATCATACTGTTATTATTATTTTAGAAAAAATTAACTTCTAATGTTCCTTGGAATTTTTTCGATAGGTTCTTAGAACTTCTTGCCATTTAATGCAAGATTTTCTTGAGATGCTTGCACGTTGCAACTAACAAGTTAGATATTAGAAAAATGGGGGCAAAAAAAAGCACACGCACACTCTTATAATTCTTAGTATATTTAATATATGGATATGAATTACTAAATTTAGTGATATTAATACATCATATTTTAATAGGATTTTTTGCTTTAATATTTTGGTCAATTGTTACATGTTGCAACTTAAATGATTATTATTTGCAATATTTATGTTATTTGTAGATTATTTACATCAGTATTGAAAATTAATATCATATATGTCAAAATTCACAGTTATTATTATTAGAAATTTACCATAATTCTAGGACTAATACCAATCAACGTTTCTTTTCACTTTTGGGATTTATAACCACACTACCAACCATCCACAGGAGGATCTAGCCAGATTTGGAACTTTTAGTACCTGGGAAGTTAGGAATTAAAAAAATTGTAATCCTTCAAAAGTGTTTGGGAACTTGCAAGAGTGGCCCTTCTAAATCTAACAAAACCAATATTTTTTTAAAAACCCTACAGTTTTATTTTATTTTTTCAAGATTTTCCATAAAAAGTTGAAGGCTTTTTATGCCTGTTACAACATTATTACTATTTTGTTTCTGCCCCAAAAAAAATTTGCAAATTGAAAAAATTTCACATTAAAAAAACCATTGATACTAATAATGATATTAGTAAATACAACTTCAGTCATTTTTTGGGTGAACATTTTGACATTTGTGTAATTACATTAAATTATTATTATTATTATTTCTAATATCTAGGTGTTGGTTTGCTTAAGTGTCTCAAACATATCACCTAATGCAATGGTAAATGTGTGATAATAAAAATTTAAAATTATAATCTTGTAGTATTGCATAAACACGTCACAAAAATGTGAAAATATTTACATGGATATGAATATAAATGGTATTTTCGTGGTATTGTATAGACACCAAAATATTTGTTTTATAGAGAAAATACCTTTTACACAAATTGTTATAGTAAAACCATTTGTATAAGAAAAGATTTATAGTAAGTTGATATGTATATACAATATCCATCTTTTGAATACCTTATTGGCTTAATTACATATGTTGATAAACCCTTAGAATGTTAGGAGTGCTAAAAATCAACAATTTGTTGTCCACATAGTAAAATATTTTGATTTTTGTGTGAATGGATGAAAATCACCTCTTAGTGCATTTAACATGATCTATTCTAATGCCCTATCTATTTTTATATTTTAAATTAATCCTTTTAAAGTTGTAGTCATATGGTGTACAAATGGGTCCCAAACTTTCAAAATACCAAAAATATATGACTTGTTTTCACCAAATACTCAAATTTTCTATAGATTTGACCGCAAAGTGGGAATTGTCACAAGTCATGTGATTTGGATGTTTTAAGATCTTGACATATAGAAATTATGCAATTTGTATGTATAGGTGGGAGGGTTGGTGGAAACATCTTAAAATGTTGTGGTATTTTAAAAGATTGGAAAACTACAATACTTTTATCATTCTTGAGACATTCAAGCAAACCATGACCCATATTTCCACATTAATACAAAATTTAGTGATGTTAATACATCACACAAATTTTTTATTTTTTTTGTCTAATATTTTGAACAATTGTTATGCAATTCAACTTATGATTATTGTGATTTCCAATGCTTGTTATTTTTTCTAACATTATTACTATTGAAAATAAATTTTAATCATATGGGTTCATTCACAATTAGGGTTCCAAAAAGAAATTTTGATTTTGAAAGGACTATACAGCAAATTTTAGATTTTTATCTAGTGTTAAGTATATCAAAATTATGATACATAATTATATGCTCTTACACTTAAAATATTAAGAAAACTAGCTTTGGAATCCTTGACTATCAATGATTGATCTAAAATATTTTGTCCATATTACAATTTTTTATAAAGATTCAATTTAGGAATGCATCAAATAATGCAATTAGTTTCTTAAAACTTTATTAAAAATATATATTACCTTTGATGACATTATATGTGGGAACATTAAATCAACTTGATAAAGAAAGAAATCATATGAAATTTTCAAAGTTTTTAAATTTTGCTATTATCTTCTATATTCATAATTCACTAAGGTCAAAATTCCTAACTTTAGATGCAATTCACATGTGCAGGAAATAAACATGTGGAAAACCATGTTTAGTTGATTTTAAAAGCTTATTTTGGCATTTTCTACAATTCTACTTGTAAACCAAAATATTGATGCACAATTGTGTATGTATGTATGTGAAAAATCATCATCACCACATGAATTATGTTATATTGGAATATTCAATTTTCTTCACATAAATTTATTCCATGTAAATGTCATTTGTAATAAATAACATAAAAAAGTCCTAAATTTTATTTTATTTTTTTCTAGAACCCCAATTGTGAATGGATCCATATATAAATCATAAAATTATTGTTACTAGATATTTATAATGATTCTAATGCTTATACCAATAGTGATATTACCAAATCAAATTTCCAAAATAATATTTTTTAAATATTTTGTGAATTCATATTATACATATAATGATGTCTATGCATGAAAATTAAATTTAGTAATTTTAATATGTCATTTATTCTAGAATAAGTTTTTTGGGTTTAAAAAATGCTCCTAACCAAAATGTTTAAAGAAAATAACCATTGTGACACTATGCATACACATTGTATAAAGGCTTAATCAATGATAATAAATGTTATTTTTTTAAAATTAAATCATGTGATATCTATGTGGATATTTATAATTTAAAAAATTACATTGAAAATTTTGAAATATATGTCAAACTGACGTAATATACTAACATTTGAAGTTTTGAAAATTATAATTTCTATAGAAGTATGGAATTAAAAATATGGATTAAACTTAATTTGAAATCTTAATTCTAATTTATGGCGCAAAAATATATTAAATCAGTTTTACTTAATTATTAAAAATTATCCTAATTATTTATGAACCAAATTAAATATTAAATATTAAATCGAGTTACACGTTAAATTTAATTTAATTTATAACTAAATCATAAACTTAAAAGACTAAAATTGAATACTGAATTTAAAATACTTATTTAAATAAATTATCATTATCTACGTAAAATGTGAAATTAATTTCATTATGAACTCAAATAATTAAATAATGATATGATAATGCATAAGATTTGAAATATACATGTTTATACTTATCCAATGATATAATGTATCACAAGTTGGAATATGGTTGGATGCTTAAGGAATTAGTTTGAGGCTATGAAGATGAAAGTTCAATTCCCTCTAATGACATTCCAAAGTTGGTTTTAAATGACTACAACATGACTACATGTGTCCTAAATGACTATAAAATGATTACAACCCTATATTCTAAATGTAAATCCATGTGAACAATACATAGTTGTTTTGGACACAACTTGACACCACGTCATGTTGAGATGCTTAAACAAGATGTATAGCATGACTCTAGTGACCATAATTATTTAATCTATTATGACTATAAACGTAGTTGTTTTTATTTTAAATATTACTAGTGGCTAGATTTAAACAATTTTAAATAAAACTTGCAAAATTATTGCAATTATTTTTATTCACCTATAGTATTATATGTTACATTTGGGTAAATTTAAGGACTTCAAGTGTATATGTTAATGCCAACCATAATATAATCACATATATAACAAAAAAGGCCATTTGCAATAAGAAATCAAGTACACAACTAATGACCAAAATTATTATTTTTTAAAATCTTGACATATGAAAGCAATTTTTATACATCTCATGTGAGTGCCTAATGGCCACATAGTACAACTTGTAAAAACTTGAATTTAGCAAAACATTAATATATAACACAATTTGAACTTAGTAAAATTAAAAGGATTAAAAAACTAGTTGTGGGCAATAAATAGGTCATCATTATATACCACATGTGAAAAGTTATGAAAACATACAATCTTAATGGTTGAATGGTTGTTCAAGTTAAGAATTGTTATTGAACAAATTATTATAGATCTAAAATGGACAACCTTTGTCAACACATTGCATGGCACACATCATCACAATTGCATCACCAAGGCCAAATATGTGTGAGCCAACACAATGAGGGATGGGTTTTGGGATACTTGTGCCAACTTTGTGCACATGGTGAAACCAAACCTAAACTCTAATTACATTAAGGGCATTCGATGGCAAACAACCCATCATGGGGGAGGCATGGCTTGTCATGAAGACATTGGAATGAAATGTTTTATTATTATGAGATCAACCATTCTCACTATCATCAAACCTCGTAGATGTAGTGGAAGATCAATTTTACTAATTACCATCAATGGAAGATGTTGACATTTGACCTACATTATGTAAAACCTTTTCAATCCATAGTTATTCGGTGAAGTTCACTTCCATGATGATGAAGATGTAAAAAAAACAATAAATCACATATTACAAAAAAACATGAACATCTCCACAATCTATGCCCAAGCTTGAAAGGACTTTGCTAACTTTGTTGAAAATCAAAAGCCTTCTTCTACCCCCCCCCCCCCCCCCCCCCCCCCAATGAGCAACCTTCATTTTTTCCCATATGAATGGTTTGATTTGATTGGAACTAATGGATGCACACTTGCACCATTGCCCATCACATCTTGGTGTAAATGTGTTCCATATCATTGTGTGAGTAGAATTAAAATTCATGTACTCATTTGTCCATAATAAATTGCAAAACCATTGATAACAAAACAAACCATTGAAAAAAAATTCAAAATATATGACTAAGTTTGTGATTATATTCCAATCATAAATGATGAAAATGATCAATAGCCCTAAAGTCATTACGAACATGATGTGGCACAATGATGTGGCATATTTCATCCTTTAGTCCCAAAGGACACATGTGAAATCATTGATGATAGTCTAACCATTGTGTGATTATTTTTTATTACTACAAATTACACCAAAAAACCTTGGGACACATTTTTTTAATACAATATTTATTTTCATAAATTTATTATATATAATATAAATAGTAAGATTTCTTTTCAATTATTTTTAATTTCATTGTTTTCCATCCTATCAATTATTCAATGTTGACATTTGGCACCACCTCGACTAGGTTAAAATAGAACAAATGTCATTTGTGAAATTTGATCCTTTGACCCCAAGGATGGAATTCAACTCCTTTACCACCAAGCCATCCCATTCATTGTGTAAATAATATAGTGTTAATTTTATTCAAGCCATATTTTATTTGAACATTACACAAAACCTCAAATTTGATAATTCATATTTTATTAATAGTTTTTCCAAAGGAAAAGTTTAATATTTTATTCATAAAGGCCCTTCAATAAGTACAACTATATAATTTTTGAAAGGAAATGTAAATTCATTTCAAAAATAAATATTTCATTTTTATTATTGAATAATCATTTAGTGACCATTATTTGGGAAAAAAAAATCCAAACACACAATTTGTAAATAGAATGCATAATATATATTTATCATATCTTAGACCTTCATTTGATTTAGGAATATATATTATATAATTTTTTTTCCAATATATCTTAATTTTATGAATGACTTTTAATTTAGACATATGAGTCCATATAATTTATCCATATAAAATATTTATCAATGGATCATAAATTAATTATTACATATATATATGTGTGTGTGTGTGTGTGTGTGTGTGTGTGTGTGTGTGTGTGTATCCTATTAAGTATGATGTATAAACTTAACCTAAATTTTTAATTAATTTTTCTAAATGCTAATCAATATTAATATTTTAAATTACAATTTTGAAATTATAAATTTTACTCATTTTTACAGAAATGATTTAATATTATTTTGTAATAATATAATTTTTTTATACATGTAAAGTAAATTTATTTTTTTACATACATACAATATATAGTTGTTTTTTCTAATGATAAAATTTTAATGCAAAAAAATTATGCATTTCATACATCTTACACTTTTATTTTTTTTTAAAATTAAAATATAAAAAATTATCTACAATATATCATTTTTTACCATTAAAATCTATTTCAAGTATAATAATCAATTTAGTCACATATAATATTTTTAAATGGATCATATATCAAACACATCCTAAAAATAAATGAATAAAAGTTTTTATATTATTTATTCCTGTAAATATATTAATCAAAATTAATTTTTTACATGTCATAATTCCTTACATCCATTTATTAATTACTGATAGTCATTTCCTAATCAATGCAAAATAATTTTATGACCATGTTGTCTATGTAATTGACGTGTATATCATTTTATTCACACCATTTACATAATCAATTTTTACAATTCATGGTTTTTTTCGAAGAATTGCTTGTGGGTAATAAGTATTTAGTCAACATTAAAAGACAACAACCATAAACTAATTAAAACGGTGTATGGCAAGTGGTTACTTTGAATTTTGTTCAGTAAGCATATAGAACCATGTGTAGGTGTTCACTCCAAATAATGTAATTCTCATTCAACAACTTAATAAAAAACAAACCAATGACTTTATTGAGTGATTATACTTAACCATTGCCTTGCAGGTAATATGATGCACCCCCAAGCTCTTTGATAGACTCAACTACATGTCCAAGGTGAAAACGATGAAAGGATAAAGAGTTGGGGTACATTCCCTAACTCATAGCACTTCAAGGGAAAATGGGCATGCGAGAGCTCCAAGATGGGGACTAAAACAAGTGACAAGTAGGTCAATTATTCACATGGACCTATACAAACTAATAACAAGTTGGTTAATGCATAGTTGGAGCACTTTTGGTGCACAGACAAACAAAGCACAAACACAAACTCACAAGACTCACCATGGCCCGGACTTGAGGGAAGCCACCACCTTCCCCCTTATAGTATTTTCTATGTTTGGCCACACAGCTAGCACCCAAATGTCATTTTGTCCAGAGACCCCAAGTTGAAGTCCTGAAATTCCAAAAATTGAGACTCCCACGACTTTGGAGGCCCATAAAATTTTGTGCAAACCTCTTATTGAGGTGAGGTCTAAAACAAAATTGTATCTTTGTCAAGAGCTTTCCAACAATATGTGGCATGCCACCTGCATGTGAGTAAATCAAAATAATTCCTGATTTTTAATGGTTGAAAATCAAACCTAAACTTGAACCTAAACCTTTTTTTTTGTCATAACTTATGTTTTAAATATTCCAAATGGGTCATGCAAGCTCATTTTAAACATCTACATCCAATGTTGAATATAAAACTATAACATTTCCATATTGTATTACAATGGAGGTTAGAGTTGAAAAGTTATTGTTACATGGTAAAAGAAAATGTGCAAGAAGTTCCTCCTTCAATAAAGTAACACATGTAACATGTTATTTTGCTCCCTCTTATAGGTGAAATTTTTGACTTTATTAATTAAATTTTTTGTGCCCCACAACTCTCTCTCCATGTGAAAGGGTGGGTGGGGTTTTTTTGCAAAACTTCAAGGTGCAATACCTTAATGTTTTGGGCGATTTATTATGTTTTCATTTACATGTTTTAAGCATTATAGTGGTTGTAATACCCTCATTGTGCATTTTTTAACTTTCACCTATAATGCTAATACCTTCATTGGGCTTTTATTTTGGGGTTTATTGTTGCAAAGGAAAATATGCCCCCCCCAAAGTTGCCAAAAAGGGGGTACACATTGGATGAAGGTAAGTTTGTTTGCAAGATGGATGATTGCAATGCAACATACACCAACAAATATAACCTTATACGTCATTTATAGGTAGAACATGATATTTTCACAAAACTTAGTAAGTTCAGGCATCCATTTACTTGGCATGAGGGGTTAAGGCATTAAGACCATGCAACCATGACTGCATGGGTCTTGAATAACCCCTTGGCTCAACTTCATCATAACAAACACAAGGTGATTGATTAAGCCAAAAAACATGTTGAGTTTGAGTGGGACCAACTTTAGTTTTGTTGCATTATTAACCTCACAATTTTTTTAATCCACATTGGTCAAATTAGCCTCTTCTACCTTGTTCACTTTTCTTACATCATTACATGGGGTTTACGGTTCATACCCCCATGTAATTTCCAAGGTGGAGTGAGATGAAAACTTGGCTTAGTCATTCGAAAGAATCAAGCCACCTATGTAAAGGCTTTAAAGGGCACCTAGAACATCTAAAATCAAAAGATAACTTACAATAAAATAGCAGAACACCAAGAGATTTGCTTGCTTACACAATACCATGAATTAGAATTGATTTGTGAACGATAAATTCTTACACATTCAAAATCACATGTATTTTTGCATTGCATTTGAAATACAAGATTCATTATATTCATTCATGTGTTTTTAAAAATATAAATAAATTAACTTTTCAATCCAATGAGTTTTGACCGCTGAAATCGCCCTTTGAAGATTTGGAAGTCCATCAAGACTTCAACTCCCAAAGTGAGAGCTCAATTAGGAGTGTGGGGGTTCATTCTCCTACACTTTCTTACATTTTCGGGAGCATGAAATGTGACTCCTAGGCTTCATTTTGGCATGCACCTTTGCAAGCCCTTGCCTTAGTCGCAAGCCTAAGGCTAAGGTTGTGACATAATAAGTGGTCAAAATTATGTTTCATAATAAAAAATGGTTGGTAAACATTTCAGTAGCATAATTGATGAAATGAGTGTTTTGATCACTTACTAAAATAAATGTATAACCAAACATAGTGAGGATTGATTCATATATGGATTTTGCAATCACCATTGGTGTATTGGTGTGTAGTTTTTATTTCCAACCATTTAGTGGCATAATTGGTTGCTACTAAAATGTACTTGGTTTCTAATATACATGCTGATTAGTTTGATTGGACTAACAAAATATAGTCCCCAATTCATGCAAGGTTCTACTGTTACAAGTTTTGTTATGTTATTTTATATGTAATTTCTAAATTGTTAATAGTTGTCACAAGCTTGGCAATATTTCACAACACTTTTTTGCATCATGGGCCACCAATATTTGGCATCCAAGATTTTGCACTTCAAAGTTTATCCAACTACTGCAACATAATTTGGGTTCATTAATATTTTATTTGATGAGAAAGTAGCTTGGTGAAATCGTGGTCAAAGGAACCAAGGGTGCTAAGGTAAAAATCCTTTTCCAAACCTACACATGACATGTGTCATTTTTGCATTGGTTTATAACTTAAAATTTTGTTTTTTAGATACCCCATTTAACACTACATTTTAAATATAAATACAATTTGATTAAAATTTGATTGTATCTTATGTATATTATGCATTCATGCTTTCTATCACATATATATATGAACAACTTTTGTTGAAGCCACATTTCAAAATTCATAATTTTCAAAGTCAAAAGCACTTTTGAAGCAAATGTGTTCAAATGGGTTATAAAAATAATTTTCATTAATTCAAGTCCTTTTGCCCTCCTAATTGTTGATGTTAAATTCCTCTTTAATTTTCAAAAGGAATAATGCACATTTGGTAGAAAAAAAGGACGTTAAAAAAAAACAAGGATTGTCCACTTTGAAATTTGAGTGCTTTGAACATGCAAAACCATTTTTTTTTTGTGTCAAACTTTAAGCATGTAAACTTTGCAATGAATGAAAAATATTCCAAAAACAATTTTGGGAATTCAAATTATTATTACTTTCCTTGTGATTTTTAAACATACAAAAATGCAGTTTTAAGAAATGTCCAATCACTTGGGTGCCTCCTTATACTGTGATTTAACCTAGGTGGAATGGTTGTGTCAAACTTGATGCAATGTTGAACAATACAAGGTGGAATTCCCTTGATATTAGTATAATTCCATGCAAAAATGTCCTTATACTTTTGGAACAATGATTTGATGCTAGTAGCAACCGGTTCGTCCAATGTCATAATTAGTTTAACTGTTTAAAAGTTGTTTGTAGTTCCCAAAGTGATGAATCCTACTTAGAAATCCTTCGATAATGTATAGCATGCAATATTCAATTTTTCAATTCTAATGTGTGTTAGTGTATTATCCACCCAAATCTATTTTTCAGAGCGTGGGAAGTTAAATGTGAGTTCTTCAATACCAACTTTTGCACCAAAAACTACGACATTGAAATTGTTTAATTTTGATAATATAATGGTTCCAATCATAAACAAATATGGTTATGCTACAAAAAGTATTTTTATTTTTATTTTGTGACACCTTCCATCAAATCATAACACAACAAAATTTTGAAACATTTGGTATTACTATTCAAATGTTTGGTCACGACTATGGGAACACTAAATCTTATAATTTCATTTGTTAATTCATATTTAATTACATCAATAATCACAATTCAAGTTGAATTAGATGTCACATGGTGTCTAATGGCCTATGAACCCCATCATGAGTTGTAAAAATAATTACATTTTCATTTTAATTTTGTCCAACCATTAAAAATGAGTGATATATAAGTGTAGTTTTCATCTTCATTTTCATCCAAACCAATATTAATCATAAGTTGTTATTACATATGCAACTATGAGTCATTTTTACTATGTGTCATAAAAGATAGTTGCATTGGTAGTTACAAAAATAATTGATTTGAACACAAGTCGCAAACAAATGGGTTGGAATGGAAAAGATTTTTTGTAGTGTTAGCCAGTTTAAGAGGAAATGAAGCCCAAGTTGAATTAAATGTGTATTGGCACTTAGAAATGCTATCATTTCATGTGCATTAATAATCAATTGACACATGTCCACCATAGAAATCACAAATCTATTTGCTTCACAATCTTGTTATCATCATCATCCTAAATAAATTTATTTTAAAACATGTCAACATTAAGGACAAATCCCATTATGAATTTGGTGGGCTTTCAAGTTTGAATCCAATATTATTGGCATTATTATGATTCTCATACCTTATTAGTTTTTTTGAAAGGCCAAAAGATAATAAAACCAACCTACAAGCACACATAACCATAGAGCAACAACAATGGATGAAGTTGTTTTTTTATCCAAAAGGCCATATTTTCAAAAGTGTATTTTGTGTATCTTTAACACCCTTGCTTTTGACACAAAATGTCTATGTTGTACCATGGAAACATCCATTATGAACATTTTCAAACATAGACACAACCACTTCACCTTTGGGTCCACTTTCAACACAAAGCATCAAACATACATTTTGTAGCTCAAAACTTGCAAAAATCAATTGATGAACGATTGGATCAATAACCTTGTCACACACGTGTTACAAAACATGATAAAATTAAACATAATCATGTTTTTACATACTAGGCATAATAAGGTCAAAGCTCCTCCACAATGAACACCAATTACAAACATCCTTTCCCCCATAATGGGGTCAAAAATCATCGCAACACTTACGAATACACTTGAACATGCTTGTAAACTTTACATTCATGAATTGTCCTTGTCTATTGATTCCTTGCTTTGGATCAAACTAGGCAAGTTTTGAATCCCATTTATTATATCAACCACAAATTGATTTGCAAACAAATACACATAAAAGAATAATAGCTTTTTCATTGTTGATTTTCTTCCATTCAAAAGTCAATTATTTTCGTTGTGCCATAGATGACTTAACCTTAAATTTGAGCTTAGGGTTGTCATATTTTTTGTGCATAGTTGAAATCAAATAACCCAAGGATTCTTGTCACGTATGCAAACCAAAACTTTGATTTGGACCTACATCCTTTATGACTATTGGATGACATTTTTCATATGTATCTAAAACAACTTCATGTCCTTTTTTATTCATTTGATATGACTATGGAATCTTTAATCATATGTGCTTTGTATGACTTAAAAGTCAATCACATAAATAAGTCGTATATATAAAAATATGGGATGAATTAAAATTTGAAAAAATGTCAAAACTAAATAAACATTTGTAACAATAGTTATGTATCTTATAGCAATTATTATTATTATTTATTGAAATGCGGAACACATCTCATAGTTCAAATGAAGTTTTACAACATTGGAAACAATGTGTTTTTTTGGGGCAAATTTTCACACCACTATGAGAAAAAGAAATCAATAATCCACCAAAATTGCTAGATTTTGAGGAAAAGTTTTCTAAATTTTCCAAATTTAGACAATAGGTTCCAATCATTGTTTTGTTGTGCCTTATATGATAATAATAATCATAACATACAATTTGCACAAATATCTACTGAATTTTTTCCCCTGAAATTTGATTTATTGATATCACTATTAGTATTATAGTACTAGAATTATTGTAAATTTCTAATAATAATTACTGTTGATTAATTCTCAACAATAATAATGTTGTAAAATTGTCTACAACTAACATAAACATTGGAATTGATAATAATCATAAATTGTAACATAACAATTGCCCAAAATATGAACCCAAAAAAACTTACTAAAATATGTTAAACATAATATCACTAAATTTAGCATTAGGGCATACATATTAGATACAATAAGAAGCATAAGTGTGTTTCTTTTCTCATTCCTTCATTTCTTTCATTTCTTTCTCCGAAATATTATTGATAATAAGAATAACATTAGTTGCAAGCATCCCAAGAGGGATCTCGCATTAAATGGCAACAAGTTTCATGAACCTCTCTAAACATTAAGACTACGTGAACCAAATATAAGTACCTATCTAAACAAAATGGAAATGTGATGGGAAAAATTCAAATTTATGTTTTTGCCGATCCCCCCTCCCCTACCATTTCTCATTTTTATTTTTCAGATTTGTGCAAAATTTCACAGAATTACTTGAAAATTTTCATGACATAACAATTTGCACAAATTATTTACCCAAACGATGATTGAAATTGGATTTACTAATATCATTGTTAGTATTACTACTAGACTTATAGTAAGTTTCTAACAATAATTTAACTATATTATGACCAGTGATTTTTTTTCCAACTAAAATATTGCTATCAAACTAAAAGCACAGTCCAAATGTGGCAAAACAATTTCAAATTTTTTTCTTGAAATTTGGCGATTTTTTCCCAATAAATGAGAATGTTGCGACAGATTGTTTTTTTGTTTTTTATTTTTTCTAGTTTTGGCGAAATTTCGCACCCAAAAAAATCGCTGATTATGACATGTGATATTACAGTAATATTCAACAGTAATAAAAATGTAATTAACGGAAATCTTTTTTAAATAATAATAATGATAATAAGAGATTAGGTGTAGGGCGTACGGTCTTGTTGGCTAAAATTTGTGGTATGCGTAGAGCCACCGGGGTTTCTCGATATCCTCAAAATCTTCGATTTCGCAAATTTTAGATCTGTCCTGTTAAAATCTTCGAATTCCTGAATATCTTTACAAAATCGTTCGTCCAAATCTCCTAATTCGTGCAGCTGTCCAGTCACAATCTATGAATTCCTGAATATCTTCCCAAAATCCTTGTTCCAAATCTTCGAATTTGTAAATCCAAGAGTCGTCGAAAAGTCTTTGATGTGTTCTTCGATAGCAGTAGTGCTCTTCAGTTGCTACGCCCCTGTTGCTGCCGCTGCTTCTCCTTCTTCTTCTTCGTCGTTGCCGCTGCTTTGCTGCGTTGTTTTCTTTCGTTAGTTTTGTTGATCAGCGGCCATGGCTGCTTGCTCGCAATTCCTGTGCGCGACGGCGCCGCGTGCATCGCTCGTCGTCCGTAATGGTGCAGCAGCGTCCTCTTCTTCCAATGCGGCTGCAGTAAAACTCAACATCGGAAGTACAGGCGCCTCATCATCATGTGGAGCTTTTTCGCAGTCGTACCTGTTTTCTACCAGGCTTGTTTCTTCTTCCTCTAATCCTACGCAATTGCGTCCTCTCAATTCTCGACAGCAGCAGCTTGTCATCACCCCTCGCTGCAAGGTTGCTCCACTATACAGATAGTAACAATAGGCTTATTAACTAAGCATAAGAATAAGAACTCCTAACTTTCCTTACCCTCTTACACGCTCTGCTCCCTGCATTTTTGTTTTCTGCCATTCTTTCATGCGGGATTGGTATAATAATACCATTGGTGTGGTTCAAATTTGTTTGCTTGTTTGCTTGAAAGTTTCAAACAATGCAATAATGGCAGAAACAGGTTACCAATGCTGCTTTCAAACTCTTATTTCTCCGGTTCTTATGCTTCATGGCGGAGTTAGTACAGCTATGGATTTTACGGAAATTATGTCCTTATATGTTACGGCTGCATGATCCTTTGCACACTTTTGGCTCTGGAAGGAGAGTTCTTACATTTTGGATATTGGATTGCGGAAGTCATATACCGCAATTAGTAAGATTTATGAAATCTCACAAGAATAATGAGGCATCCTCCTTTTGGATTTTCCGAAAGTGAGAGGAAGTTGCTGTTGTCTAGCTCTCTACTGTTGTGTATGCTCGTGCTAACTGTTAGGATCACCTCCTCTCAATTCTAAGCTAGGTAGCTTCTAAGAGAATTATGTGACATCTTTGATTGCAGATTTCCATAGGTCACAACTTACTTCTCAATTACCTCTTGTGATTCAGCCTATGACTTGGTCTCTTAGCTAGCCAAACTTCTCTGGTTTGTGTTGATCATTGTCAAAATATGTCAGAGTATACATCTTCTCAATTTGATCTGATTGTTGGATGTGCTTGTTCCTAGTAGCTTTCTTTTCCATGGTTGGAATGGTTTACTGTCTTTTTTGACAGATTTTCCAATGTTTTCGGGTGACATAGATATGTTACTGGGAGAAACAAGAGCTGCAACCAAAGATACTCATGGTTAGGGTTGTACACATTGTAGATTTCGGTTGGCGATGTAGTTCCTCCTGTTGGTTTGAAGGATCAAGATGGCCGCCTTGTGAACCTAGACAAGTTCAAGGGCAAGCCTTTGGTGCTCTACTTCTACCCTGCGGATGAGAGTCCTTCTTGCACAAAGGAGGTATGTCCCCCAGAGTCATGGTTCCCTTTTCTGCAAGATTTCCAAGCATGCCTAATAGATTTGGACATCACATACTTTATTAGCCCTGAAGAGCTGATGAGCCTCTTAGCATGCTAGAGATGGAAACAGTTTGTCCAACATGGATGGTTCTGCTTCCATGGATTATTGGCCATGTCATAGGAACCTGCTTGGTGTCAGAAGTATCTCTCACTATCCTCAAGTGTCATTGGATGGAGTGCCTCCTTGCCAATTAAGTAATGTGGTGGAATGCAGGCATGTGCATTTAGGGACTCATATGAGAAGTTCAAGAAGTCAGGTGCTGAAGTTGTGGGAGTGAGTGGTGATTCTCCAGAATCTCATAAGGTAATGAAATTGGCTCCTTCTGTCTGATGTTGAACCATGCATCTAATCACTGACATGAGTCACAGGTCTATAGGCAAAGAGAGTGGAATTTGTGAACCTTGGTGATCATGATCCCATGGTTTCTGGACAATGAGGTTGCATGCTTGTTTGGTTTGGACAATGCTGGCAATTTGTGGAGTTGGGATAGCTCATCTGACTTCCAGTTTTTCTTTTAATGTGGCAGGCATTTAAGAAGAAATACAGGTTGCCATTCACTCTGCTCAGTGATGAGGGGAACAAGTTGAGGAAAGATTGGGGAATTCCAACTGATTTTTTTGGAGCCCTAGCTGGACGTCAGACCTATGTCATAGATAAGGATGGGAAAGTGCAGCTGATTTTCAACAACCAGTTTGAACCTGATAAGCACATTGTAGAGACCCTGAAAATCATTCAAGGTTAGAAATGCTGTATTGTCAGACTAATGACCAATTAATGGCATTCTTTTTGGACTGAACAGTTGTGCCCAGACATCGTCTTTGCATTCTTCTGAGAGTATACATCAAGCTCTCCATACAGCTACTTGTTTGATCAGGGTCTGCAGCTTTAGATTCTCCACTGCCTCTTCAATAATTGCAAGGGTATCTAAACATCACATGTGCATGTTTGTGACACAATAAGCTCAAATTAGAAATGAGTAGAATATGAAGTTGCAAAATTTTTGGTACGATGATGTGTAGATTCAAAACCTGGTGGCAGCCAAGAGAGGCCAGACCTGGGTAGATAGAATGATGTCATGTTGATCTGCCAACTCATTGTGGGTTCTTTTTCCTCAGGTAGACAAGTTCTGATGACTGTAATTGCAGACCATGCATGTGGTTAGTGGTTACCTGTTTTTGCCTCAGGAAATTTTGAAGCTGCAGGTATGTGTTCAGTGGGGCCACTGTGGTAGACTGGATTCTAGCAATCAAACTGTTCTTGGAACTCTCTACTTGGTCCAACACTGTGAGCAAGTGTGGGGCAACTAATCACTGACATGCATGATACTTCTATTGATCTTTACAGTGGAGTTCTGAGTGCAAGTTGAAAATACTGATTGTGCCAAGGTATACCTGCACAGTTTGAGCTCTCACAGTCAGCTACCAAACATTGAATGGAGATGATATTATGTTTCAAGAGAAGAGAGAGACTGGTGAAGAAAAAACTCAAGTGCTAGTTATCTTCAACTTTATCCTTACATCTGCATGGAGTGATTAAGGACCCTCTTGGAAAACTTGCAGATCAACTCTGGATCATGTGTTGGAGTGTTAGTCATTGAGTGACTAGCACTGATAGTATCTGCTGTTGCAGACATTGCTTATTGTCACAATCCCAACAGTCCATCTCCTCTATGGATTCTGTTCTCTTTTGTTTCTAGCATCTCAAGCCCGTTCAAAGCTTTGCAATCATGAAAGGTTCAAGGTATGTTCCATGGCGACGACCCTCTCTCTTGTGTATGATTTGCAGTTGGAAGAAGATAAATCTTGTGGAACACAAAGTATCTGATTCATGTGGTTTGTTGGTTGGATGCAGAACTTTTTATCAATACATCTTTTGCGACCAGGAGGCTTGTGCACATGATGATGGACACAGCATCAAAATTTTCACATGAATTGGACCAAAAAGGTAAGTACGTCACTTTATCATTCAACAGTTTGCTGTCAGCAAAGCTGATAATGAGTAGCAAACTAAAGGCATGCCCAACTGCCAAAATCCACGGCCAATTCTACTTCCAGGCAGTTTCAGAACTTCGTTGTCTGAGTTTGGTTTGTTATTAGCAAATGCACACAGTATTGCCTTACAACTATAAAATGCAGGCTTGTATAGGAATGTCAAATGAACATGTGTTATGAGGAAAGAAATGTCATCTTCAAATTTCTTTTCTATAATGGCAAGCTCAATGGGATCATCCAATTCAATCCAAAGTCTTGGGATTTGAAGAAGAGGTGGTGCTGATTGTACTGAACCATATTGTTGCTTGTGATAAGGCAATTGATTACAGACACCCAATCTCTTAAGACAAAAGGTGCAACACAAATAGTGGCATGATGAGGCATTTACTTCAAGATGACTATCTAGATCAATTGATTTCCAAGATGAAAGAGAGATCTGTTTCTTAAATGGAAAAGGTGCAATTCAATTTCTTTCATATACATACTGAGGTACACTTCACCCTTGTCAAACCTCCAAAAAATAACCCAGCAAACATTTTGAGTCTTAGCACAAGAGTTCCACCACTTTCCAATTCCAAAACTATGATGACGAATTTCCCCTCTGGTCTTGGAATCAAGCAAGAGCTGTGTGACGATGCTCTCTACTACTACTACTACTATTCTTCACCCAAGTGCAAAATCGTGGGAATAACCGTTATTGCAAAATTGTTTCAAATAGTGGGTATCAAATCCATCATGACCCAGAGTTGCTTGCTTGCATTTGCTAGGGATTTTTCCATGTCTGCAGCAGCAGGAGCAGCAGTTTATTATGGCGCTGTAGGGCAGCAGTCAGGAGTGGTTGCCGAAGTCGGTTCCATCATGAGATAGGTACTACGGGGATCGGATCCATGTGTATGAAACAAAATCTCCAATTAAGCGTTAGTGTTGAGATTTTTCCACTGTTTCAAGCTTCAAAAGCTATTTCCTAGATCTCAGATCTCACCTAAGCAGCATATCCCCAGAATACAGTAGGATTCCTGAAATTTTTCTATTTTCCTCTCTTACTTGTAGCCAAATTTGGCTAAGTCCTCTTGTGAATGATCGTGAGACCACCTACCTCAAAAGACCCTGCCCTTGAGTGTCTCTGTCTCGCGCGCTCTCTCTCTCTCTCTCTCTCTCTCAGCATGCCAAATGGCGACATTGCCCACTGCAAAAGCGCAGGTAGAATCGTTTCCTTTGCCGACCCAGGTTAATCCCGTGACTAGAAAAGCCATCTTGTGCGGTGATCCACCGATCGATCAATCCCTTGCCGCTCGGAAGTTTCACGCATCTGTGGCTGCCCGAGATCACGGGAAACGCTTCCGGGTTTCACGGATTCGGGCAGGACCTGGAATTTTTCTTACAGCCAAAAACTCGATTTATGATTTGAAATAGAAAACTTTTTATTTTCATGATTATTTTTGGGGTTGGTTGTTGCGTTTCTGTTTTGGGCCTGGATACCTACCAAATGCCAACTAGTAAATCTTTTTAGGGTTGATAAGTACCTTTCAGTTTCACCCCTTGTTGAACTAATAAGTTCCCCAGCCAATGAGAAGGCTTAGGAAGGCTCAGTTTTTTTCTTTTGTGTTTTGGGGGGCAAGGAGGAGGGGGCGAGATTTTTTTGATTTTGGTCTATTCCCAGTATGTTCTCACTTTGTTCCCATCAAGTTCCCAAGGCTATTCCCAACAGGTTCTCAATGTGTTCCTCAAGTTTTTAACGTGTGCCCTAAGATGTTCCCAATAGCACCTCCTTTTCATCCCATATTGTTTGGCCATGTTCAACTTCCATGTATGAATATAGGTTGTAAAGGTAGGGGGGCAAAGGGAAGTATGACAAGGCATGCTTTGATTTTGGTGAAGGAAGCATAGTTAAACTTCTATGTTGAGGGAGTGCCCCATGTGTCCGAAAGTACTGTTGGTCGGCCAACGAAATAGCTCCTTTTTTTTTAAAGAAAATGAAATATGGGAAAACCCCCCTCACAAATTAATACAAGAACAAGAGAATGCAAAACTAGTAAATTAACAACCAACCCCTCAAAATGGCCTCAAAGTCCTTGAGAATGCACACAAATTAGCTTGCATCCAGCTGCAAAACTCATCTGCCTTGGACATATCCAAAATGCTATAGCTGAAGAGAAATTTTTTCTACTTCTAGGTAAGGACCACGGAATTGTGTTGCCTAAGAATAAGGTGGATTGGAAACGTCAAGCAATGCTTTTTTTTTTCCAGGGTCCGTAACCAAATTGGTCATCCACAAAAAGATTTAGTCAAATTCGATCATAAACAATATCATAGTACATGGGCAACTTTGGCATAAATTAAATTAAATTAAATTAAATTAAATTAATATTTTGCTGAAGTTTTTGAAAAAAAAATAGTCCTGCTATTGAAAATTCTAAAAAATTTAGTTTGCGATAATTTAGAATTGAACCCTGGCCTAATAGATATAAGTATATTAGTTATGAACACACAACACATTGATCACAATAACAATAGAACAATGAGAGAACTCTGCAGTTCAGTTAAAATTTAAGATTAAAATTTCATATATGTGAAAAAGTCTAAAATCAAAAGCTCACATGATGAATCTTAAATTTTAAAATTAACTAATTATTCAACACTTGTGTGTGGAACCCGCCCAGGTAATAGAATATATTAAACAAAAACCATCCTATATATTAAAGCTACAGTGGTGGTGTCTGTCTGTTACAGGGTTGTCTGTTCTGCACAACCCTGTCACAGTTTCTATGGCAGAACTGTGTGGGCCAGCAGGGGGGGAGAGGAGGGGGGGGAGCAGGGGTGGGGGTGGGAGGGGGGGCGGGCGGGGAAGGGGTGGGGGGGGGCCAGGGAGGGGTTTTTTTTTTTTTTTTTTTTTTTTTTTTTTCCGCCCTAAACTGCCCAGGACTTATTATGGATTTCAGGACATGGTGGGAAGGGCCTCCCCCAGGGAAGGTTTTTTTTTTTTTTTTTTTTTTCCGCCCTAAACTGCCCAGGACTTATTATGGATTTCAGGACATGGTGGGAAGGCCAGGGAGGGTTTTTTTTTTTTTTTTTTTCCCGCCCTAAACTGCCCAGGACTTATTATGGTTTTCAGGACATGGTGGGAAGGGCCAGGGAGGGTTTTTTTTTTTTTTTTTCCCGCCCTAAACTGCCCAAGACTTATTATGGTTTTCATGACGTGATTTTCAGGATGTGGGATCTCAATTTTGGGACCTGGATTTCACACAGGGGCTTCACCGTGGCCTTCGGCCCCGGGCAGAAGCTAGAATGTGGTGTCTGTCTGTGACAGGGTTGTGCGTTCTGCACAACCCTATCACAGATTCTATGGCAGAACCGGGTGGGCAGTGCCTGGAAGAAAAATTCCAAAAGAATTTGTGGCAGGCCAGGGCACGGTTTTGTTTCTTGAACGGTTTTGTTTCTTGATCGACGGTTTTGTTTCTTGATCAAAACAAGTCGGACAGAGCCTTGAGAGCGCCAAACGACGGGTTCTTGATTGAAACAAGTAGGATAAGAGCCTTGAGAGCAATTGCATGCGCATCAAGTCTGGCAACAATGCACTAACCATTGTTCGGATGGTGTACACTATGGGAATGGCACGTAATCGAGCTCCTATTCTACTGATGGATCCCTCATTAGACCTTTTACGTCTCGACAATTCGACATGGCAATCATCTCACAAGGTATCAACATTGGGGATCCCACAGTAGGTGGTTCGAGCTTTGTCTGCATGCATGCATGCATGCAAGCAAGCTAGCCACCCAGGACGGCAAGGAAGAAGTAAGGACTTATTACGGAATCGTCTGTAATCTTTTGATTGGGAAATTTGACCAAGGCCTCCACTGTCCACCAATGGCACAGGGCCTTGGTAAAATTTCCCAATTCAAAGATTACAAACGTGGTGTGCATGCTATCATCTTCAATGATGCCAGTTTCCAGTCATAATGCCAGTCTGGTGGAATCTGTAGTTAGACAACAAGAGGATGGTTTTGTTTCTTGATAAGAGCTTCACTATTGTGCAAAATTCCAATCCATATATCTGCCTTGACAGAACGTAGCACATTGTAATGCAGAGCTTCAAGTCGAAGGAGTACGTCAAGGAGAGCTTCGCCTGGCGTCACTATTATTGGTCAGTATTTTATTTCTACCTCTCTTTCGTTTTTCCGCCACTTAGTTTGTTAAGGATGTTTTTGAAGAAGAAACAGAACGTGTTGATCTGGTCTGAGAATGGATCGCGATGTTCTGAGAACGTGTAGAGTGGTGATTCAGTTGCACATTCTCAAAATATGTTGTGATTCGACGAGGACCTGCAAGTGTAACCAAATTGCTTAATCAAGATTCATATAGTATTCAGAAGATTTGATTCGAGATTTGCATATCTGCTCTAGATTTGTTCCAATTATGCAATAAAAAGATGTAAGATCTGTGAACTGGAATTCCCCTTGGAGGTTCTTGAAGCTTATCACGTATCTAGTTTTCTTAATGACGAGCAAATCGGAGCAATGCCTTAGAATAAGGACCAAAGTTATGGATGATTCAATCTTGCATGGCCGTGCAATCTTCAGAGGCATAGAATACAATTTGTAGAATACAAAAAAAGTTAGCCATAATAGTTTGTATTGTTAAAAGATGGTAGTAAACAAACCATTTAGACTATGGTAAAATGATGAGCTTAGATTGTCTTATACTAACTATGAGCAATCTGTTATAAGAAGTGGGTCTAGAATCAGACATCTGGTAATGGGCACATTTCCTCCTCCCCTCGCCTTGATGCAGCCAAACAAATGAATGCTACTGCCATGCGCGTTGCCAGGGCAGCTCAGTCCCCTGAACAGAAGTAAGCAGCCAGGGAACGAGATGCCTCTGCCAGGCGTGCTGCCAGGGCAACCCAGTCTGCTGAACAGCAACAGGCAGTCAGGGAACGGGATGCCTCTGCCAGGCGTGCTGCCGGGGCAGCCCAGTCTGCTGACCAGCGACAAGCAGCTAGGCGTGCTGCTAGGGCAGCCCAGTCTGCTGACTAGCTGCAAGCAGCCAGGCGAGGGGTTCGCGCCCGATGAACTGGGAAGCAAACCTTGCACACTGCGGATGAGGTGGAGGGGTTGGTGGTACACTCATTGGGTGCCATGTCACATAGGTGCACATACTGCAATGCACTCCGCTTTGAGCACGAGAAAAAGCGCACCATTTTGTGTTACGGCAGTGGCAAGATGTCTGGGTTGAGCAATGCTTTCCCCGCCCCTGCACCTCAGCCACTTAGAGATTTGCTCACCAATGTGCCCAGTGAGCACCAACCTTTGCCACCTGCCACTAAGGATTTCAGGCAGAACATTCGTGCATACAACTCTGCATTGCAGATGGCCTCAACAGGCAGGCCTGCACATCCATTCTCCGGAACAAGGGATCAGCATGATTGCCATCAAAGGGGCTGTGCATCACTTGCTGGGGCCTTTGCAGCCCGCCGAGCATGATATGCCACAATTCGCCCAACTGTACATCATCGATTCCATGGATGCACAACTCACAGCACGCCTTGCAGCTTTGGGTGCTACGGGCGCTACTTTGCATCAACCAACTTTGGTGGGGCTACAGCAGATGTTGCATGATCACAACACATTTGTGCAGCGTTTCAAACAAGTCATGGACATGCCCGCACACGACTTGCCTCAATGGGAAGTTGTCATCACGGTCGACGGCAATGTTGACAAGCGTCGCTACAATGCTCCTACCGCCCTCGAAGTGGCTGGGCTGCTGCTAGGTGAAGTTCTTCAGCAATGTGTACTATTGTGCTGTTTGTTTGTTGCCATCGCTCATTTGATGCAATGTTCTTCATTCATTGACATAAATGTTGTTGCTCTTGCACAGGCAGCGGTGACGAGCCGGTTACAGGCAAGGACATCAGAGTACGTGCACGCGGCGGCGGGCTATGGAGGATCAGTGACCTGCACCCTGCTTACGATCCACTCCACTTTGTGTTATTCCATCCTCATGGAGAGCCCGGCTGGCAACCAAACATGCCCCATGCTACTGTTGCCCCTATCCACCGGCAGGCTGTTGGCGACGAAGAGGAAAGTGATGCTGGGCATGTTGCAGCAGATGCAGAGTTAGCACAACTTGCATAGGATGATGGTAGCGAGGAGGAAGGTGATGCTGAACGTGTTGCAACAGATGCAGGGCGAGCACAACCTGCTCAACGCAAAACAATCATTACACGAGAGTGAGCTTGCTATCACATGCACGATAGGAACCCGGCATCGCACGCCCTCTTTATGTATGGCAAACGTTTGTATCAAGAGTGCGGTGTTGACCAATACAGCAAAGTGGAATCACAACGGCTATTTTACATACGCAACAACCAGGGCCCTTTACGTGCTGCAATTTATGGTGGCGTGGCTGATGCTATTGCCAACAACGACGCCAACATCGACAACCTGGGCAAGCTCATTGTATTGCCATCCTCATTCATTGGTGGACACCGACACATGGCTCAGTTGTACCAAGATTCCATGGCCATTGTCCGTCAATATGGCAAGCCTGATTTGTTCATCACCATGACCTGCAACTCCAAGTGGGAAGAGATTATCAGCGCGCTGAAGCCCGGCGAGATTGCCAATGATCGCCCTGATTTGGTCACACGCGTTTTTGTTGGCAAATTACAACACTTGCTGGACGAGCTTTTGAAGAAGGGCATTTTTGGCGAGGTGGTGGCTAACATTCATGTCATCGAGTGGCAGAAGAGGGGCTTGCCCCATGCACACATTCTGCTCATTCTGCACTCTGATCACAAACCACGAGGGCCCGATGAGTACAACCGCATGGTGTCTGCAGAGTTGTCTGATAAGGATGCACACCCCACTCTTTTTGAGGTCGTTATAAGTTGCATGCTGCATGGCCCCTGTGGCACCGTCAACCCACATTGCATTTGCATGGTTGACGGTGTGTGTTCAAAAGGCTACCCTAAGGCCTTCATAGAGCACACCACCGACACCACCGGCTCCTACCCAACATACCGCCGCCGAGATGATGGCCACACATTTGAATGGTAAGTATGCTAGCAGTAGGACCATGCAATTTGGACTGACAACATGCACGACTATGCTGCCATGCTTACGTTTATTGACCTGTGGCACCGCTCACGTAATAACTGTTGTTTGGTTGCTACTGCTGCAGGGGTGGTTTTGCCTTTAACAACCGTTGGGTGGTGCCCTATAACCCGTACCTGTCCCTGTTCTTCAACTGCCACATCAACGTGGAGGTCTGCACTTCCGTTGTAGCTATCAAATACCTCTACAAGTACGTTTAAAAGGGCCACGACCATGCACAAGTGGACATTGGCCCGGTGGACGCTGCTGCACCTGATGGCGCTGCGCCCGCTCAGCCACGCATGCGGGATGAGATCAAGATTTACCAAGACGGCCGGTATGTGTCGGCTTCTGAGGCCAGCCACCGTCTGTATGGCTTTGATCTACACAAGGAGCACCCCAATGTCATTCGGCTTGCTGTGCACTTGAAAGGGCGTCAAACCATCCTATTTCAAGAGGGCACTGATGTTGCGGCCATACTAACTGGAACCCTCACACAACTTTGACTGCATGGTTTGCATTTAACAAAACAGCACGGGAGCATTTCAATCCATCTGCACCATTACGCTTGGCTCTCAACACGCTTTACCATGACTTTCCACGCATTGCCACATGGAAAAAGAAGGAAAAGCAATGGGCACTCCGCACACGAACACCGGGTCTGCTACCTGTCAGCCGCATGTACTTTGTGCAACCCTCTGAGGGGGAGAGGTACTTCTTGCATCTTTTGCTACATCACGTGCCTGGGGCTACGTCTTTTGAGGACCTCGCGTGCACCAACCGGCACTTGCAAAAGCCCACGCAGCACGCATCTTTCAAAGAAGCATGTCAGCAGCGTGGTTTGTTGCAAGACGATGCTGAGTGGGCCCAGTGTATGGAGGAGGCTGCAAGCATGGCTAGTGCCTCATGCTTCAGGGCACTGTTTGCTGCCTTGCTGGTGTTCAATGCTATTACAAACCCATTGGCTCTATGGGAGCGCTTCAAGGAGGACATGGCAGAAGACTTCCTATATCAAGCACGCCAGGTTGGTGCTCATCTCTGCTCGTGTATGGCTTTGCATGTCAGTCTTCCTTGCGGCTTTGCATGGTCATGGTTTGCATGTTGTGCGGTGCTCAATGTTCATGTGTGTGCTCCTATAATGTGCAGGGCGAACTAGCGCGGCAACTCGATGCTGCCATCCGGAACATGGTGCTTCAGGAATTAGCGCTGTAGTTGGCACACCTCAACAGCAGCCAGGGCTTGGCAGCATTTGGCTTGCCGATGCCTGCGGCCCAGCCTGCCAGTGTTGTGGTGGCAAACGAAATTGCCAGGTATGACGCAGCAACGCAAGTAGCCATGCAAGATGAACACGTGCTGCAACTTAACCCTGAGCAACAGGTTGTCTATGACAGTGTCATGGCCGTTGACGACCGCCGTGCATTTTTGTCGATGGCCTTGGCGGCACTAGCAAAACCTTTCTCTACAGTTGCTTGCTAAGCACCGTGCGCGCACAGGGTCGAGTCGCTATTGCTGTGGCATCGTCTGGCATTGCTGCATTGCTACTGGACGAAGGCCGCACTGCACACTCACGTTTCAAGATACCTATGCAAGGCCTTAACAGCACGTTCACATGCTACATTAATAGGGACTCTGAGCTGACAGCACTTTTGCAAGCGACTGCGCTCATTGTGTGGGATGAGGCTGTCATGATGCATAAGCATGTTTTTGAGGCTGTCAACAGGTCTTTGCAGGACATCATGGCTGTCATTAACCCAACATTCAAGTTCCTGTCCTTTGGGGGCTTGGTTGTGGTGTTTGGCGACGATTTTTGGCAAATTTTGCCTGTTGTGCCCCGCGGCACCAGGGGAGATGTCGTCGCTGCAGCTTTGAATCGTTCCAGCATATGGCAACATGTGGGTGTATTCAAGTTGCACACCAACATGCGCGTGCAGAGGTTGCTGGCTCAGGGTGGGGCGCATGCACAAGCAGATGCCACACGGCAACATGCATTTGCTGATTACGTGCAACGTGTGGGGGAGGGCGCAGAGCGCGTGTATCCCTATGTTGGTGAAGACTCCATTCTTATTCCTCATGACATGTGCTGCAATGGCCCTACTATGGCAGATTTGATTGAAGAAGTGTATGGCGTTCTGTCATCTATTGTTGAATATGCTACAACATCTGCATACATCATTGAGCGTGCAATTCTTACACCTTTGAACGAAGATGTGGATGCACTCAATAAACTCATCAATGACAAATATGCATTCACAAAGCATGATGGCTCGCCCGCACAGCACCGCGTGTATTACAGCGCGGATTCTGTGGTGCATGGGGAGCAACATGGCATTTAGCCCATTGAGTTCTTGAACACACTCAGTTTTTCGGGCGTACCACCCCATGAACTGCACTTGCAGGAGGGTTGTCCCATCATATTATTACGCAACATGACGAGCGGCCTGGCTAATGGTACCAAGCTCATTGTCATTCAACTCATGCAGCATGTCATTGAAGCAGAGGTGGCAACAGGTCCTGCAAAGGGCCAACGAGTGTTCATTCCACGGCTAAGCATCACACCTTCAGACACAGAACGAATGCCTTTCACTTTGCGCCGTCGCCAGTTCCCTGTGCGCCTTGCATTTGCCATGACCATCAATAAGGCGCAAGGGAAGACATTGAAGATGGTCGGCATTTTTCTGCCCAAGCCTGTATTTACACATGGCTAGTTGTATGTGGCCATGTCGCGCACAGGGTGCCCCAAGGGGGTGAAACTGTTGGTTACAGATGGGTGGGAAAATGCTCATGAAGATGCACCTGCTGGTGTGTACACTCCCAATGTTGTTTACACAGAGATGTTATAACATGATCGTGCAGATAGTAGAGCTTAACAGAGCGTTCAGGGTGGCTAGAGTGGCATAGCCACAGGTTACCCACTAGTCTTATATATTAAAGCTACAGTGGTGGTGTCTGTCTGTTACAGGGTTGTCTGTTTTGCACAACCCTGTCACAGTTTCTATGGCAGAACTGTGTGGGCCAGAGGGGGGAGCAGGGGTGGGGGTGGGAAGGGGGGGCGGGCGGGGAAGGCGTGGGGGGGGGCCAGGGAGGGTTTTTTTTTTTTTCCCGCCCTAAACTGCCCAGAACTTATTATGGATTTCAGGACATGGTGGGAAGGGCCTCCCCCAGGGAAGGTTTTTTTTTTTTTTTTTTTTTTTTCGGCCCTAAACTGCCCAGGACTTATTATGGATTTCAGGACATGGTGGGAAGGGCCAGGGAGGGTTTTTTTTTTTTTTTTCCGCCCTAAACTGCCCAAGACTTATTATAGTTTTCAGGACATGATTTTGGGACCTGGATTTCACACAGGGGCTTCACAGTGGCCTTCGGCCATGGGCACCCACTAGTTTAAGTATAAGGTAAGGCTTCCTATTGAGGGTGTGATCTTTGTAAGCTTGGGTAGGGGGTAGGGAGCTTACAAACATAGCACCCAAGAAAGAGGAGCCTTAGCCTTCCTAAAAGCCTTTTGAAACTAAGTAAAATACCATAGTAGAAGGGTAGCTTCAACATATGTCTATCAAATAATTAAATAATTTCAAGGACTCCATATTGAATATTTTGAAAGATTCTTGAGGTCCTTCACAAAGTTTGTTCTTTGAAAAAATATTTTGAAAATTACAACATTTTCTACAAAATAAAACAATTATTGATGAAGTGGCCAAGGTACTAGGGTAGTAAAATCCAGCTGTTAAGTGGCCTTAGGGAGTCAAATTCTGCCTCAGAATCGCCAAAAAGAACAAATGCCAAAGAGATTTTCTAATTAAAAAAGAGAATGCGCCCTTTAGAGCACATTCTGCCACCTAGTTCATCCTCAGGGCTCAACTGCTGCAGGTGCGTTGTGCAGTCCCTAAAGGTTTAAGGGCTCGTTAGGGTTCCTACCTGTTTGGGGTTCCTACCAGTTTAGGGCTCCTGCCTGTTTAGGGTTCACGGGCAAGCAACAAAAAAATCCTTTACAAAATTGAAATGCCCACCCTCTCCTCTCCTCTCCTCTCCTCTCTCACCCTTCCTTCAGTGCATTACAAAGAAGGGCTTTTAAAATAAAACACTACCTTAAAGTACTAACCCAAAAAACTAAGTACATTGTTTTTCCTTCTTCCCTCTTCTCTATTGTCCTTCTCTTCCTCAAATTCATTTCTCTCTTCATCTCATCCTCATCACCACCACCATCATCATCAATAGCAGTCTGCTTCATCATCACTCCCCTGTTGCTCTGCAATTCCATATCCCATTGTTCTCATTTGGAAGAAATTTGCAACTTTCCAGGTCCCTGACAGGAAAGGTAAATGGTGGGGTTTTATTTCCTCCCCAAGTTATGTATATACCATGATAGGAAAAACCAACATCTGTTCAATACTTTCTCTCTCTTTTCCCACGCAAAAAACTCAGAGTTTTTTAAATTTATTTTTCGATTTTTTTAGTTGTGGAATTGCCGGATGGGTTTTGATTTGATGCATAAGTTTGTTTCCCTTTGTTGTTGATGTTTTTGTTGCTATTGTTGTTGTTTTTGTGGTATCTTCTATTTCTGTTGTTGTTGTTGTTCTCCTCATCATCATGATGTGAGTGATTTCTGGATATGTAGGTTTTTTTTTTGAGAAGATGCATTTGATTTCTGAATATGCAGGTTTGTTTGAGAAGAGTTTCAGAATTTGAGTTTGGAGGATTTGGGTTGTTGTGGGTTTTGAGGGGCATTTCAAAGGAGTGGTCAGGATGGTGTGTTTGTGTGGGAGGATTGGTGGGAGTAGAAAGCTCAGGTGTGTTTGAAGCTCAAATCTCTCGTTATTGGATATTAATCTGCAGCGGAGCAGACACGGTGTTGAGAAGGTTTTGTAAGGAAGATTTTCTGTATTGGGTTTTGAGAAATGGGAAGTTCTGGTGTTCGATTGTTGAGGAATCAAAATGTTTGAGGGATTCTAAGAGTATTCTTTGATTTATTACTTCGGTTTTTTGACGAAATTTATTTGCAGGGTCTCATTTTGTTCGGCATCATGTAAGACGTCCAGAAACAAAAGTTTTTGATACTGTGTTTTGAAGAGCTGAATGAAGCTGGTTTTGGAGCTCGATTGTTGTTGTTGCACAAGATGAAAACCTATCTCAGGTGCGCTCGGAGTTTTGATATTGTTATTTTTAAGAGGAGCTTTGAAGCTTTGCAATCGTGGGAGGAAGCCATGCAAGTTTTATTGCTAAAAACTGCTTCTTATGCTGCTGCTGCCCTCATGTGGAGGAAGATCTTTGTTTGTGTTCCTTTCTTTTGATTTTTTTCCTGAATGGAATAAAGCATAAGCTGCTTCTGTCTGGACTTTTTGTATTTGGATGTCTCTTGAAGGATAGATAAAAATAGGCTCTTCAATTCCATTAGTTTTGGAAGCACAGATTGCCCCTGAGCTTTGTCTAGACAAACAACATTCTAAAGGATTCTTTGCAGGTCATAACATTCAATCTCAAGTCTCACACTTCTGTTCTAGAATGATTTTCTAGACATTCAGTACATGCCAGTTACCTGATCATTTCTTCTTACACTAGAGTTGAAACTTCTTTGGATTGGTTTTAAATTTTGGAGATTTTGTGGTGGGGTTTTTTTGTTTTCTTCATGATGAGGAAGATGAATTCTTTTCTCTATACATGGGTTGGTGATTCCCACTTTGAATGTCTGTTGCAGAGATTGAGTTTCACCAATCTAGAAATTGAACCAGATTGTGTTAGATTAGGGTTGGTATGGGGCTCTGATCAATCTTACTTTTCCTGTCATAAGTCTTCTTTTTGCTCACTCAAGCTAATTATTGCCCCTGTCTTCTGGTTTTCCTGATTTTGTAGCTGATGGTGTGCCACATTCCAACACCATTTTCAATGAAGAACTCACTTTTTCCCAATCAGGCACATGCAGAGATTTGTGAACAGTCCCAGTGGATGAAGCCATCATGACGGGTATATGATTCCCTCTCTGGGTGGTGACTCTATCAGCAGTTCAGAATAGTTGAGGTTCTGGTCTTCTGTTGCTGCACAGGCATGGAACCACATGAGGGCTCATGTGATCATGAGAAGGCACCAGGAGGATGTTTAAAGACTTACTGCAATTGAATAGCTTTCATGACAGCAGTGTTTGTTCAGTTTTTTCCTCTTTGTGCACTCTTCCCTGATCTCTTAGGTGGAAGGGGCACAAAGAACATAAGCAGAGTTCTAAACCCTTATTATGTGAGAAGACAATCATTGGACTGCACACAGCCAGTGTACAATACTAGGCTACAATGCACAGGATGAAGAACACTGGTTGTGACCATGCCGTGGATTTGACTACTCAGAGTCAACCAAGATTCATTCCAAATAGAAGAGAGACAAAAGACCACCAGCGACGATGGGGAGTTCAGATAAGAACAGTAGTCCTTGTTTGCAGTTTACTCTCCTTATTAGTATTGAATTCAGTATCCACAGAGGCAGCATATCTACATACCAGACCAAGTCCAAAGAGAAATGCGTACGCAACAATGTTGTATATGGGAACAGTGCGTGACTATGAGTTTTATATTGCTGCCCGAGTCATGTTGCAAACGCTGGTTCGCTTCAAAGTTGATGCAGATCTTGTGGTGATAGCATCACAAGCTGTTCCTGTAAGATGGAGAAGAACTTTGTAAGTATCTTTTCACATCTTGCTTGTGAAGTGTACATGCTCCCTAAGGCCATTCCCCCTACATTGGTCAGAAGCGGTTTCCTGGTATGGTTGCAAAGCTGATGTTTTAAGAACAAAGACCTGTGTTGAAGAGTAAAGATGGTGATAACCTTTAGGGTTGTTTGTTGACATCTTTGTTATACGCTGATGATGAAGGGAAAAATTCCATTGCATTGTGGAGATTGAAAATGACTCTCAGTTGTTTGTTGTTTGGGTTTTGCTTGCACAGAAATGATGAAGGTGTCAAAGTGAAAATTGTGGAGGATATTCCAAACCCATACTGGACACAACCAAAGTTCAATAAGCGCTTCTTGTACACATTCAATAAGCTTTATGTCTGGAGCATGATGGAGTATGACCGAGTGGTGATGCTTGACGCTGACAACTTGTTTCTGCGTAATCCAGATGAACTTTTCCAATGTGGCCAGTTTTGTGCTGCTTTCATCAATCCCTGCGTTTTCCACACTGGCCTTTTTGTATTGCAGGCAAGCAATTCCATCCAACAGAATATTCTTGTGGAATGATACTTCCAAGCAAAAGCCTTGTTGAGTTAGCTACAGCACAAACAATCTGTCAGAGTGGTTTTTAAGTAGGACTAAGCCCACAACATGGTAGAAAGATATTTGTGCCTGCACCAGAATAGATATCTATTTTCACATACACATAAGAGTTGGAGGACTTTGTCCCCAGCTATAATGTCTCGTGCTCCAACATCATGACCAAATCTTCCCATTGCTTCTGGAAACACAACAGAAACTCAGGACACAGATTTTGCAGAAATGGTTTGCCCAGATGTTGGGTGGACTATTACTTTCTTACACCCACTATCAGGAGCTGACAATGAAGTCAGCAGATAGTAGTCATGGCAGGTCATCTCTGCTATTCAGTGATGAAGGTGATGGTCTGACAATTTATGAGCAACTCTCATGAGGCTATGACTGTACCCATTGGTCATGTTACCTTTGAATTGTTATTGTGGAGATTTATCTGCAGTTCCATAGATATGCTGTTGTGCTCCATGTTGTGTGCTCCAGGCATCTTCACACTCCACTCCTTTGAATCAAGACAATTGTAAAACACTGGAGAAATCTACAATTGTGGGACTGCTTTTCAGAGCATTTCATACATGTGATTGTTCCTACTTCAAAGATTTTGGTCCTTTTAACTACTTGTTATGTCAGTAACATATATTATCCTGGTGCAATAATGACTGCAGCCATCCAATGAAACATTTAACAACATGTTGCAAGAGATTCAGGAACGAAAGCCGAATCAAGATGGGGCTGACCAAGGCTTGCTCACAGCATACTTCACTGACTTGCTTGACAAACCATTGTTCCATCCCCCGACTGATGGATCCAGGCTTGATGGACTCTATCGCCTGCCATTGGGGTATCAAATGGATGCCTCATATTTTTGTAAGTATCACCCATTCTCTCTTTCCATGTTGTGTCTCTTTTGTGAGAAAGCTCTCAAAACCTTGTGTGTACTTGAAGAAGCTCTTGCCATGAAAGTCTACACCTGTGGAATGATATGGCTCTCATTACAAGCAGTATTTATTGAAGCTTTCTCTTGAAAGCTTGTGGCCTAGCAACTTCAGTTTGTTTAACCTGATTCACACAACTCTTTGGATTCCATCACATGCACAGTTTTAGTCGAATAATTTGTTGGTCCTTTTAATGTTTTGGAGTAATTCTCTGATGAAGTGCTTTTTCCATTGATGCTTGTTGTGTTTATGCTGCAGATTTGAAGTTGAAATGGAAGGTCCCATGTGGACCAAATAGTGTGGTTACGTTTCCTAGCGTACCAACATTGAAGCCATGGTACTGGTGGTCATATCCAACACTCCCATTGGGAATCTCTTGGCACGAGAAGCGTCGATTGAGCATTGGGTGAGTGAAAGAAGCATTGAGTGAGAGTACATCTTTCTCTCAATGTGGAACATCATGCCCATATCTTCCCAATTTCCCACTTCCAGAATAGCAGAAACACAGTGCTCCTCCATGCCTTGCGGTTTGTTCTCAGTCTTCACAAAAGTAACTGCAACTTGCTTTGCACTTAGTTTTGAGCTCTTGGGTCTGCAGGTATGGCACAGAGATCCCTATTATACTGGCTGAAGCTTTGTTCTACATAGTCACCATGATGGTTGCAATGTTTGTGCAAAGGAAACTCATACTGCAAGACAGGACACCAGCAATGAAATTGTGTCTTGGCAGCAGAGGAAGTTGTCCCGTAGATCGTATCCCATTTTGGCACCGGATGGTTAGCAAGACAGTGGTTCTTCTTGCCATTTCCGGCAGCTTTGCCATCCCCTTTTTCCTGATACCCACAACCGTGCACCCTTTCATGGGATGGGGGGTTTTCTTGTTAGGGAGCATGTCCCTTCTCATCGTGACAATCAGCAGTTTCCAGCTCAGACCACTAGGTGTGATGACACCTTGGCTTGTGTGCACCAGTCTTCTTTTAGTCATGGCTTGGCCTTTCTACACCAACGGCATTGTGCGGATCCTGTTTGTTGCCGTGTATGCATGTTTTATGTCTCCATTTTTGTGGTGGGCCTTGAAAGAAATCATGGCGTCTGTTGACCAGAGTGCTGAGCGGGAACCACTCATGGCTTGGACGAATGCTGCAAGGTCAGAAGCTCAAACGTTAACTTTGCTAGCATCATCACATATTGCATTACAAATTGCAGAATGTAGCAATCTCATATATTATATCTGTCTATATTTATACACATATGCATTGTCCTGACACTATTGACAGTGGTGGGTTTGTGTAGAGACCTTTGATGGATTGCACAGGCCAGTTTTTATGCTGTGTTTTGACACATACATTTTTGCAGGAGAAGGCAGCTGCTGGGAGAATGGTAATGGGTATTCTTGTCAGATGTAGTAGTAGTAGTAATAGTAATAGTAATTTCTCTGCACCTGGCTACATCCATCAGATCAGCAGTGCCTCCTAGTACAGTCTTGGAACTCAATTGAGTATCTTTTGAGCAAATGCTGGATGCTGCTGGTACACAATCTTGTAACCCAATTCAGGATCTTTTCAGTAACCCGTTGATCCTGCTGGTACAGTCTTGTAACCAATTGAGGATCTTTTCAGCAACTGGTGGATGCCACTGGTACAGTCTCATAACCCAATTGAGGATCTTTTCAGCAACTAGTGGATGCTGCTGGCACATAATCTTGGAACCCAATTGAGGACCTTCTTAGGAACTGGCAGATGCTGGTACACAATCTTGGAACCCAATTGAGGATCTTTTTAGCAGATGCTGCTGCCACAAAAATCTATCTTGTATTCCAATTGGGGATCTTCTTAGCAAGCAACAGGCAAGATTCACTCATGGCTTTATTGTCCAATCTGTTTCTCATGTTTATTTATTGCTCAATCAAGTTATTTGTCCTCCAGTTTTTCTATCATCTCTGGATTGTAGGATGCAGAGAATTGCCACCCCTGGTTCCAAGACCTTGGTTTGCAAATCCATTTTTGCAATCTTCAAATCACCATTGCAAGCATGAAACAAGGTCTTCTTTTCAGCACACAATGATGCAATCCTCTTCATTGATGTTGTGTTTACAATCCTGTCATTTGCAGTCTTCAACATGTGATCCTACTTCTTTTAGGATCTGAAGAGAAACTGTCAATCTTCAATCTGTGATGATACTCCACCATTGCCTCTAGGATCTGAAGAGAAACCGCTGCAAAGTTTTCTCCTTCTGAAATTGTGCAAAAATTGCAGAAACTGGTTCAGAATGGACAAATCTCAGACTTTTTCTCCATGCATCATGATTTTCAGAAAGCTCCAGCAAATTGCAGCAATAAAAGCTTGGGTTTCTGACTATTCCTAGATTTCTGGCTTTTGCATACCACTGCCTGCTAGAAACTCTGCTGAGAAATCCGCAAATCCAAAAGCGGGGAGAGAAACAAATATTATGTTTGTAGGTTCATAATTTGTTTTCTTTCTGCTGCGCAAGATCATCAGGTACGAAAACCATCGTGCTTTGCGCTCCGTGTGAAAATCCTGCGAGTCTTTGGTACTATCCTCTTCATTATTCACAGAAAGCAGCAAGCAACAACTCCTCCTCCTCCTCCTGTGGCTCCTTCGATGGACAGACGATCGGTGTAGCAACAGCGACTTGTTGTCGTCGTCCTGTCGATGGAGAGAAGATCGGTGACGCAACAGCGAGCGTTGTGCTGGTGCTGCCGCGGTGGAAAAGCAAGACTTTCTGACAAAAGTTTTCCCCGTCCACCTGTTGTCTCCTCCGCCGCTGTTCAAGCTGTAGTTGCCACCTGCACGTCCAACTATAACCATCAGTCCTCCCTCCCGAATGAATGCGCAGACAAAATTCCAAGTTTAGCCTCAAGAGAGCTAGAGATTGTGAAGGAAGAAGCAGCAGCAGCCGCCGCCGCACCAACAACAAATCAAGCCTGACAACAGCTCTGCGTATCCGTAGAACGAGTGTTTCCTCACTACCGGTTGCTCGAGAAGTGCTCAAGATCAAGCAGTCCGTCGTAGCGATGATGCAAAGCTTTCGCAAAGCTCATTAGCTACCTTCTTTTCGCTTGTGAGATGATGTCAGATTGCGAAGGATTTGCACTTGTGGATTGCAACCGACCTGACAGACTCCATCTCCATCCTCTTGGTCTTTTTTCTCTCTCTTTTTTCTCAAGTGAACAGTCCAAGCAAGCTGAGAAGTTCCTTTGCTCTTTTTCTTTGTTGTTGTCTCTAGCTGCTTTGCGTCTCCGAGAGAATTGGAGATTTGCGAAGCTTCTTGCCGTGAAAGAGCGGAGCAACTCGGACTTCAGTTCATTTCCTCTTCTTTTTCCGAAGCTTGTTGCAGTGAAAGCGTGGAGCAATTCGGACTTCATTGCATTTCCTTGTCTTCTGTCTGCATTTCTCTTTTCGGCGGCTGCAGCTGTGGATTTTTGACTTCATCTCATCATCCGTAGTGGTGCTCCGAGAGGTCGGATTGCGGTTGCGTCCTCAAGGAAGCTGCCTATCTTCAAATGACGACGATTTTGAGACGCCAGGTCCTCTCTCCTCTCCCTCCGCCGGATTTCTTCGCTACCTACTTTGCTTTTGTCAGCAACCTGATATTGTTATCCAGATTCGAAGGCTTTTTTGCTGATTGCACAGCCTGTCAGCAAATCTTCAGCATTATCTGAGAGCCTATCAGACCTTCATGCTTGCCATTAGTAGTTTACGTCCAACGCTGAGAGCATGGTACTCCCCTTGAAAACTAGCAAGGAGCAAGCTGCATCCTTACGGAGGAATTGTGATCACATTACCAGGATGACAATTCCGTGTGTAAAGATGTGCTTGCTGGCTGGCTGTTGCATAGCCATCCCTGCCTCCAGCAACAACAACAAGCATCCTTCCACATCGTTTTCTTCCAGCGCAAGCACTTGCAGCAAGTATCCTTACACAATTTTATCTTCTACAGCAAGCGAGTGCAGCAAGCAGCAAAATAGTACCAGTCCTTGCCTTCAAAAGAGTTTAGCAACTCTGCCATCCTGTTGCAGGATGGATCTTGCAGGATTCAATTCTCAGTTGAGTGCAGCAAGTTTAGATATATGCCTGTTTTGAACCATCTTTTGAGCTGTCAGTAATTCCAGAATGCGTCAAGATTTTCCTGCATTCAGTTGTGGATCCCAAGAAGCTCATCACAATTATGCTGGTATCCTGAATCTCCATGCCAACTCCAGAAGGAAAGATGCATGCTTTGGAAATAGAGCATTTCTCTGGAGGAAGCTGAGCTACTACATTTTACAATTGTCATGTGAGGTGCACATACAGCATGTTTGTGGAATGATTTTTTGTCTCCTGTGGCAAAAAGCACAAAGAAATTAACAGATTGGATTGAGAATTATGTGCAGGAGAGTGAGGTAGAGCAGGAGCTGAGGCTCGCCTTTGAAGAGGCTTGTCTTGATGCTGGCATCACTCTCTCCTCTACAATCTCTCCAATGGTCAGTTCCCCTTTTCCAATCCTGAGGTAGAATTGCATATTCTGTCTGTGTTATGATATTGTGAAGGAAAAGAATAATGCACTAATTGTCATTCCTCATGTTTTGCTGCCTCTGGTTTTTGTTATGGAAAACTTATTCCTAATGAATTAAAGTACTACTTTGCAGAGAGAGCAAAGCTAGTGATAGTTGTGGGTGTTTGACAGGCTTCTAAAGCTAATTGTTCTGTGAAACTGATAGAAGAGGAAGACTGTTGAAGTGGATGCCTGTTTTTGTTGCTGTTTTGTGTGGAAGGCATGGTGGCTTCTTGATGATGATAATGACAGCCCAGTGATGGGAGAGCTGGCTGGCTGGCTTTCTCTTGCTCGTCGTCGCAGCTACCAGCCATCTATTCATAACAAATACCACAAGTATACCTTACCTCTGACAGTAGGGGAGCAACCCCAAGAGGAGCTTACAGAAGCTTTGGAAGAGGACCTTCAAGGCTCAGAATATCAACAAGACCAAAAGGTTCATGACCCTTTGCCCCAGGAAATAAGCTTGAAAGAGAGATTGAAAAACGCAACAGAACTTGATGTCATGTCAAAGATTTCTTGGAGCAACCTTGCCTCTGTGCACCGGACAGAGCACATGGATAATGATGAAACTTCTGAAGACAACATCAATGCTGTTGGCATTACTGAGGTACAGATTTTCTTCAGAGAGAACAAACAGTGAGCCAAAGAAAATAATGCATGATTTGTTGCTGGTAGCATAGAGGAAGTTACAAAGTGACAAGACTTGAGGATCATAAGGAAAGGTATGAAAAAATATGTAACAAGAGTGTTGGTGATCCGCAGGTAACAGTGAACTCCGGGGGAGTGGTCTATTTTGCCCTATTTCAGAACAGCCATATGGGGAACACCAAACAAAAGCCTGAAGAAAGTGAAAATGCAAGTGAGGCAGCTGCTGTGTTCAAGTTTGCATCTTCAAGGCTTGCAACACAATCTGAGTGCTTGGGATTTGAACTAGCTCGGCACTTGGGTGTGGGAACCCCTCAGGTGAGAGCATATACCCACAATCATTCCCTGTCATTTAAGCTCTTCCTAGGAGAATCAAGACATGAAACTCTGATTTTGAACCCAGTACTCAGGCAGATGTGAGCTGCTATTTTACAAGGAACATGGGAGTGTGGATTTATTGTTCTGAACTGCATGCTGGAGAACAAACTAAAGTTGTCAACATCTGTTTATCTGATGCAGGCAAGAGTGATACACAGGAACATGGAAGAGTGGAAACAGATGAGGGAAGCAATAGAGAGAGTAAAGGCAGTGGCAGTGGCAGAGGAGAATGAAATGGGGATGCAAACATGCGAGGAATTACTCGAAACTTTCCGCCTCAGCCACTGCATGCTCATAATGGGGTTCTGTCTTTCATGTCCCACACTTCCTGTTTCATCTGTTTGCAAGCTTGACAGCCAAGAGCATTGGGTTTATTTTAAGCTCTTTTAGACTCAGATCTTTCATTTACCTGTCTTTGCAGCTACATACATGGACATCCACTTGCAGAAAGCCAGCAGGCTTTTACTCCTCAAGAAGTTGCAATGAAAACTGCTTCCGCACTAGGAAGAATCCTAGTGTTGGACCTGGTGATCAGAAATGAAGATCGCTTGGTTTGTCAGGAACTTGGATGGCGAGGAAACCCAGGAAACCTGCTTGTCAGTGACAGATGTCCCCTTGGCTTTAACAAAATGAGTCCCCAAAAAACGCTATCAAAGACCTCTTCTGTTCAAAGGAGGTCTGATTTGCATTGCCACAAAAAATCAGAGTCTTTTCATAAGCTGGGATCTCAGTCAACTAGTGACTTACAACAACTGGCATCATCAGAGCTGGGCCTGCTTGAAAGCACCAAATCTCTTTCAATTCAAGTAGGTTTACAACCAATTTTCTTAGAAACTGCAAATATATAGTTGCACATAGTTGCCCTCTAAACACTTAAATCCTGAATGTGGTTTGATATTTAATGTAAGCAAATCTTTAGCATGAACCTGTCTCTGTAGGTATTGAAAGTTAATCCCTGTTGTATGAAGATCATCATGATAGATCTCACTAGGGACAGTATTGAGTTTATGTTCTAAATTGCCTCTTGTCCCCTGTTGTTAACTTCAGAGCTACTTGCCAAGGCAGCTTTTGGAGGCTAATACCCCTTTGGCAAAGGTGGGGACAGAAAATATGGAGATCGACAATGAAGTTACAAAAACTGAAAAGAAGCAGTGTGTCATTGTGGCAATTGACTCAGGCATACCTCGTCGCCCCCCAGCTTTGAAGGCTCAAAATGACCAGCGAGATTACCCAAAGGTGGTGGAGCTCCTTATCAATGATGAGAAGATTGCTGCTGAGCTCCTCAAGGAGATTAGCTGGGAAAATTTAGGAGTGGAGTCTCCAAAAACTGGTCAAGACACTGACAAAAGTGATAAACTTGATCAGCTGCATTCTGCCAAACAAATTAACCATATTAAAGTTGTGAAGGCATTTCAAGGTGGGTTCACTGCGGGTATAAGAGATATGCAAATTCTTCAAATGTTCCTCCTGAAGCTTTTCAGACAATTGGACCATTTGCTGAAGGATTTTGCAGTCTACATGTCAGGACAGTCAAAGTCTCATGAAGATGGAAATAAAAGACTTGGATCAAAACCAGGGTCACCACAACCTCAATCCCAAGGAGTCTCAGTTGAGGGTTTGGGAGATAGCACTTTGCAAACTTCTTCCCTTAGTGACCAGCTATCAAGCTCTCCATGTGAAACTCATAAGTTGAGTTCTAGGTTGGGATCTGTTAGCCCTTCACTTTCAGAGAAAGATCATGTGCAGGATTCAGAGAATGAACCATGCACAGAGGCAGAGAATCAATCAAGCACACCAATGGCTGGGACAATATTGTCAGGTTCACCTAGTACTGAGAATACACAGGTTGTATCACAGAGGTTGTTGTCCAGCAGCCAGAAACCTGCACCAATCAGTGTATCACCTGTCACTTCTACAAATATGGAGTCTCCCAGTACAAGCTCCCCTTCACGTCAAAGCTGGCATAAGAAAGGCAGTCCTGGACGTCTAACTTTAAAGTTAAAAAATGTCAGCAAAACAGCCAAGGTATTCTCTTACAATCTTATTTTTATTTGAGGTTTCCTTTTCTTTTTTTTGTATATCGAACTACAAGACTTGAATTGCCTGGTTACATTCTAAACATCCTGCATTTCTGTAGAAAATTACAGTAGTCATTTCTCTGGTAGGATGTCTGGACTACTATTCCTTTGTCACCTCCACCTTTTTGAACTTTCTAAGTATTGGGGTGGATGCATGATGTGTTTGATGGACTTATTGTCAGAAATGTATGGGAAACAGGTGGATGATGAGGTGAACAGAGAGCTGAAGTTGTGGGATGAGAAGCTGCATGAGGAGGGTCACAGAATATGCAAGGAGCATGGGTTTACAACAGGTTTTCTAGAGGGTGGTGGTGCTCATAGCCTCGTTGATAGCTATGAGCTCAAGGTATGCTTACATACCCTCACCTCAAAAACCATACCCATTACCAAATCAGCATTGTTCCTTACAATTCTATCCAGTAGACAATGTAACCAGCAACTTTGCCTCCCCACTACTTTATTTCAAGTTTTTTGTGTTAGGTGGAGTGTCAATGTTTGAGTGGATTACTACAGTTGCACCTACAATTATCTCAATTGAAATGAGTTTGGGATTGGAAGGTGAGGTTGGAGCATGTGCTAGAAAGGATGAAGTTGATTTCCAGTGGTGCTGATACAGAGAAGCCATCCTGTGTGCTTCCCCATTTGTTCATAGGAGGTGCTTTGGCTGCCAGGTGCTCTCTCTTTCCTTCTTTCCATATCAACCTGGGGATTCTGAACTTTAACAGTTAATTTTAGAAGATCCTTCAACTGTCTTTTGTTTTACTGTGTTGGTCAACAAAGTTGTAGACTCTTTCTCTCTCCATAGGTGGTACACAGAATATTTGCCAGAGAGAATTTGGAGGAGAAATTGCCTCTGTCCTTGTGGCATTTGATGTGATCAGAGCAACTCTGAAACAATTCAAGAGATTTCTGGCTGCAGAGCCATGTACTTGTGCTGCAGCATTTTGTCTGTAAGCCTTTTGGCAGAATTTGTCTTGGTAGTTCTGAACATCTTCACAAGTTGAGATTTGTTATGCTAGAACTTGTGATCTGAATCAAAAATCAGAAAATAGTGACAATGTGAGCACATCAGTGTACCAGTAAGGTTGGGAAGAAACTCATTGATTGGCAGGTCAGTTCACACGTTGCAGCATTTGGGAATCACGCACATATTGTGCCTTTGCCCTTCTGAACTGTTCTCTACAAATGTTGGTGACTTTCCAGATCTCTTCAAGTATCAGCATTATGCAGTAAGTAACTTTCTATTCCTGTTGAATCTTGTCGTGTAATCAAATAGCTGCAAGCTTGGGGTTCAACAGGGCCATTCCTGCTCATCTGTTCCTGTAACTTGAGGAAAAGAATTTGGAAGTTGCAGTTGACAGGGAAAAATTCTTGCAGAAATATATTGCAGTGCTCATTACTGTATTGTATAGCATCATTGCCATGAGACTGATGATAATTCCTCCTGAAAGTCTTCTTTTATTGTGTTGGATAGTGCCAAAATGGAGAGAAAGTTAAGTGGCATTACAATTGTCACGTAATGTAACATAGTCATTCATTAAGGTTTTTAAAGAACTGATCTTGTGGGTGGTATAGATAAAAGATGTGGACGAGGAGGATATAGCAGTGTTTTTTGAGGGAGCTTGTAAGTTTGTGGATATGGTCAATGAGGAAGGAGGTAAAGTACTGGTTCATTGCTTTGAAGGCAAAAGCCGCAGTGCCACCATAGTATTGGCATACCTGATGCTTTGCAAGTAAGTCTTTCAGTCTTTCCCTTAGTTAACTTATCACCCTATCTTATATGGGTCTCAATGAAAGATAACTTGTACTGTAAATTGATACTGGAGTTGCTAACTATGGCAATGGATTAGGTATTCATGCTATGCAGAACTTGACATTCTTCAAGATCTAAATGTGCATGCTGCAGAATTTTTAGGTACACCTGCACTGTATCAATGATAGGAATGTTCCCATGAACCCTCAGAAAGGTGATGTATAAAGCGCACCTGTTGGCTGCAGGAGGGGCATTGAAGGCTCCATCAGCTCCCAACTGGAGAAATATCTCAGATTGTAGCTTAATATGGTCCATGAACAAAGTTCAAGAAACAGAATGTAAAGTGCAAGATGTTTGAAGTATTGGAAGTATTGGATTCATCTCGCCTCAGTGCTCAAGTAGCAACTAAATGGATCAGTGTGAGAGATTTGAACCTCTGAATATTAAGTTTTGCATGCTGAAATTGTGAAGGGGTTATACGCTTGCTCAAGCATGGACAACGCTGAGGACAGTACATCAACGATCCCAGCCTAATGACAGCTTTATGAAGGTCAGGATTTTCTTTTTGACCATGCCCCTCTCATACCACATACTCAAAATCTGCAAGAGGCAAAAGTCTGGATAGAATTCATTGCATATGTCATGGATTTTAAGTGGAGATAAAAGGCATTACCTATTCACTGTACAAGGAATCCAAGTTGTTTGTAGTTTTCAGATTAAAAGCTCATAAGGAGGACGAGGCCCAAGACTGTAGGCAATTTGACTGCCAGTTTTCATTCTACAACTGCACTGCAGGCACTGGTGGAGCTTGACGAAAAGCTGCATGGGAAGGCATCCATGAGTGTCTCACGAAGAAGGCCTGTCGTTCAGAAATGTCCTGTCTGTGGGAAACCAGGAGGGTTTAGCATCACCTCCCTCCAACAACACTTTCATCGAGCACACCCTGGAACTCAATTGCACACTAAGGTCTCGATTCCCCCACTTCTTTGATCAAATTATTGATCCTCCCCACTGCACAAGATAGAATTTTGGATTGATCTTTGATTCTAAATCAAAAATTTCGGTAGTAATTATTTCCAAGAACTTGCATTTCTGTACAACCTCTAAAACTAACCTCAGGTAGGTACCAAAGTTGGAGTGGATTTTGCACATTTTGGCAGCAATAGGTATGTAGTTCAAAGGGATTACACCACTCAGTTTCTGTTCAAATAGAAACAAAAGCAATGGTTCTTTCAGAATTTGTTTGTGAACCAATTAATTTGTGGGGAAGTTTCTCTCACTCTTTTGGATGAGAGTGTTTAGGAACTTTGATTCTTTGGTTATTATATCTGATATTAAGTTGAAGCACCATTTTGCTTCTTGCTAACACAAGAACGAAAGGAACTACTGCACAGCTTACTTGCAAACGTGGTAAAAAATTCTACAACCACCAACTATGCAGATGTTCCTCCTAGATGATTTGGTCCACACTCTGAAAGTAGATAATTATCCCCAAATGAACCACCTACACCTGCCTCACAAGCTTCTAAGAATCTCAACTTGTCAACCTTCACCTTTTCATCTAGTAGAATTGCAGTCTGTTTGTACACAATGTTGCACACCCAGCAATTGGAGGGAATCTACAAGTAGGTGCTCCTGCAATTGCTTCCATCATTGTCTTCATAGCTTTGGGACCGACCTCACTCATAAAGTCTAAGAAGCAGTCTAAGTTTGTTGGATGGCCTTGTGTAAATACCCATGTAATGTACCACCACTCAACGCCAGTTGTGTCAATGCCCGCATGATACCAGACAATCTATTTGCCTTCCCCTTCATTAGTCTCTCCATTGCAGAGGGCTTTCCTAAGGTGGAGGCTTTCGCAAAGTAAGAGGCCTATGACAAGGCTGGCAGTCAAGTCTGATCCGTCACTTTGGGTATGTCCTTCACCCGAGGGTTGTACCCACTGTTAAATGCGAGGCAAAAAGTATCATTAACCTAAACATATGTATATCACAAAGCATAGAAGAACAAGGTATCTTACACTAACTCATTAAAAGTGAGCAGGACCTTGCATTTAGGGCTGGCCTGAGTCAAAGCCAAGTCATTACTTGGGGTGTGCCCAGATTGAGGGCAGTATAGGTCGCAAAGACCAAGCTGAGTGGTATCTAGCGTATGGATGAACATAGTTGCACAACTGTAAAGGCAAATAGAATGTGGATGTATGCACCATTAAGGTGCAAAAAGCAGATGTAGGATGTGAACCAATGGATCAAGGGAGGTAGGGGGTATGTGAGACTATCCATGGTTCCAATCACCCCCAGTACCCCTTTGCAAGATTAGGAGCTAAAAATTCGAGGTTGGACATGATTCATAATTCCGTGTTAAAACTATAATTTCCCTCTCACAGCCTAGGAGGGAAATCATGGTTCAGGGTTTTGAAAATGGGCAAGGTCTTTAAGCATATGGGATCTCTTTTAGGGGAGGGACATTTGTAAATAAGGTGCTCTCCAAATACCCTCACTTCTCTAAGTAGATCCACAAAGCCCTCTGCATAGGCATTGTAGAAGGCTTCAGAAACCATGCATGACATCTGCAGGTGACAACAGTAGCAGACAAAGTCAGCAACATGTGCAATACAGTATTCAGTATTACATAGTGTGGTACATACCATCCTTCCATGGTATGGCAGTGGAAAATCAGGACTCAAAAAGTATTCCAGACTGACCTAATTAGTAAAGCTGGTCTAAAGAAGATCCCAAACTTGATCAAAATAATAAAAAACTTTCAACCTTAGGTTAATATGCCAAAAAGAAGTTTCAACAGGCGCCAGAATCCATAGGTATATTAAACTAAGGTAGATCAGCCTATCATCGATCGCCTGCCTATGACCAAACATTCATTTATATGTTCCTCGTATGTGTTTCATTTTGAGTGATTTAAAATGTTATGGGAGTGTTACCTCTAGCTCTAGAAACCATATTTGAATCTGGAAAGGAAATGGAGTAATGAAAAAACAAGAAGAAAAAAAAAAAGCTTTCCAACTTACAAAACATGTTTTCTTTCTTTTTTCTTCTCTTTGGACCCCTTCTACTTTCAAACCTCATAACTTCCTTATTTTTTATTCATTTTAAATGATTTAAAGTGCTATAGGAGCACCACCTGAAGTTTTACAAATCGTCTTGAAACTCTAATAGCAACTGAGCAACATACAACGGATTTTTTGGGTGTTCAGGAATCGGCTTTGGTACTGTTTGGTGGTTTATTGTTATGAGTTCTTGACCCTTTTACTTTGGGGGGCCATAACTTTCTCATTTCTAATCCTTTTTTAATGATTGTTACTGTGTCAGATGTGCCAAGAGAAGGGGTTCAAGCTTTGTTTGGACAACAAAAACAATGGAGCCCTCCCCTTTGATCCGGCCTGCCCTAAGTGCTTAAGTGTTTGATCACTGGCTGGGCTACCCTAGTTTTGCTTGGCCATAAAACTTCTTAGCTAAAGGTCTCACACGGGGCTATCAAAAACCAGCACAGCATCTCTACCCCCTATTTGGACTTCTATCATTGTTTGCCACATCCAACATAGAGATGCAGTATTAATTACTCCCCCATCCCCACTTGTGAACATGAAAAAGTGGATAATATAATGTGAAAGACTATTCAAATGTCAGCATCTGAGCCAATCACTGTAGTTGGCCAATTAAAAAAAGTCATTTCCTTCCACTGATCCTCCTGGAGGGCACTCTATTCACAATACATGCATACAGGACCCAAGGGAATTCCACTTCATTTGACTGCTACTTCATCCAAAATATAGTGTACACACCATTTTATTGCCGTACAGAGAGATCCCTTTACTTGTGAAGTATTATGCTGGACAATTATGCCTGGATGGGTGTGTACTCTGACAGCAGAGTAAGCGGCATCAATACGGGCAAACTATAGACTTCTAACGAGAGTAAAATAACTGCACAGAAATGCAAGTCCCAAGGTCGGTATCACCAAAAGATGGAGATAGAGGGGAGGTTAGTGCTCAGGGTGCCAATATGTCACCCCCTTAGTACTCATTCACAAGATTAGTAACCATTTGAGATCCAAGGGTGGGCATAATTCATAATTCCCTGTCAAAACCATAAATTTCCTCCTGTGGCCTAGGAGGGACGCTATCTAAACCCCACGCATTCTAATGTTTAAAAAATGGGTGAGGTGTAAACCTATGGGACCTGTTTTTCTGGAGGATTATTTCCCAATGTAAGGTGCTCTCCGATTACCAGCTGGATTTGCACCAAGGGTTAGTAGCGATATTTTTATTCCATTTAACAGTGCGCAATATGCACTAAGAGCTTGTTGAATGTAAAATTTAGTTAAGTGGAAAGACCCACACCTGGTTTACAGGAAAATTGAATTACGCACCATCACCACCCTCCTCTTCATCACCCTCATCATCCTTACTTGGACAAGACTGTAAGAAGAAATGATCCTAACAATGATATCCTGCAGAGAGTAAACCCAAGGATATTCTCAAAAATGGGCGGAAGAGCAGTGTGTCAACAGTCACTACTACCAGGACAAAAACACCCAGTAATGAAATCCTGCACATATGCCCTGCATTTAGTTTGCAAATGGAGGTATACGAAAAAAAACAGTTGGTGAAGGACAAGAAAGCATCAACAAAAGCACAACATCATAGCTGAATAACAGAAAGTTAACCTTGAAAACTAGAATAACATTTGGTCTTACCAGCCAAAGCAGAGATCCAGATCTGTAGAACAGATATAACAGACTGCAAGGAATGAAATATTAAAAACATGTGATCAGACAGAACCCACAGATCATGGAAATGAGGACATGAGATTCTATTTATAACTATCAGCCACTCCAAGTTTGACAGAATCTGAAACATTGCAATCCACAAAGCATAATAGTCCTGTTAGTACCTGCATATGGCTGAGAAACCTTGCAAAAAAATGTGTTTTATCCCCTCTTGGTCAAGATAACACTACACAATCAGACAACAGAACATTCATGCCAAGGTGACATCTCTGAAAAAAACTGGGCATACAGTATAAGACAGCACTGTTGTTTAGTGATTGGAGTCACATCTGATGAGTGAACCTGTTAGAACACTTGTGAAAAAAAGACCTGAATTCCAGAAGTGCTATGAAAAAGAACCGATTGAGAGAAATAGCATATATATATCATAAGAATCAAGAAGTCTCCATTCTTGTGATTAAGAAAGGCAAATCAAGGTTTACACTTCTTCATTAACACCAATTGAGAGAAATAGCAGCATAAAACCTTGCACCCTAAAGAGTGGCAGCTGCAGTTTTATTTTCCAAATATCAGTATAAGATGAAAATCATGTAGTCTACAATACACAATAGATTATGGTTAAAACACAGGCCTATACACGCATGTCCCTCACTTGTGGGAATGCATAACCCCCAAAAAACAACCAAGGAAACCTCATGAAGCTTTTTCACTCCCACCAGAAATTTTGTAGTGGTGTGGACAAAAAGACATGAACAAAACAGTGTCTCTGAAGCTCATTGTGAACACATATCTTGAAAGTTATTCTTTTCCACATGCACAAAAGGAACATGATTCTGATACAAGGAGGCCAGAGAAAGCTTGTGAGACATTGAAGTGCTTTCTTTCTAACAAACGACATCCCAGTCTCACTGGATTCCCTTGTCACAGAAATCGTCCCCGCAGTATTGCCTCTGCCTTCCGAACTTCCTTCATTGCTCCAATCACAAATATCTGCACAAGGAAATCTCAAGCCATTAATAGAAAGTTTCATGACTAAAGCACTGGAATGAGTACAAACTTAACATTTGATCAAACTCATGAGGGCAACAACCATGAACAAACCAAATCGACAGTAAAACATACAAAAAGGAATTGCAGTTTTCAAAATGAATGACCGAGAAGGACATGACTAAGATGAGGAATCTGTTGTACAGATGGACTTTCACTAGTTAGATGTAGACTAGAGCTTGCCTTGTCAGGAGGGCCTCTGGCACCACCAATGAAAATGTCTGCCCTGAAATTGAGGACACAGAATCCCACCAATATTGAATGTCACCATTACTATTCTGCTGCACAGTGTTGTACATCATGAGTTTGGGCAAATACTTCTCTCAACTCCTGCCAAGAGGAAATCTGTATCAATTTGGGGTTCATGTCAGAAAGTTACCGGCAGGACTGCTTGATGTACAGAATAGAAGAACCCTTCTTGCCAATAATGCGACCCATTTTTCCATATGGGACATCAACCACTGCCAGCACCTCCTCTTGTGGCACCTCTTCCACTGCCAAACTTTCTGGCAGGAATGAAAACCCACCAGAAGTTGTGTACAAGACAGATAAATCATAGTGTTGCTGATCCATTCCAATTTTCTCATGTGAGGGAAAAACAACAAAGAATTTAATCATCAACATTCCTGCTTGTATGGAGTCATGATTACATCAAAATAAGCCTACAGGGACCAATAGGCACCAGTGGATCACTCCCACTTCCAACTCAATTATTTGATGTTACAGAAAACAGAGTACAGAAGACATTGTTTAACAGACAGAGCATAGACCTGGGAGGCTGGGTAGGGGAGGCCAATCAGAGAAGCCATGGCCACCAGCACAAAAGCAGCGGCAGTACAGAGAACTTCGGACACCAAGGCGCCACTTGGAGAGCTCAGGTAGCAATCTGACCATGCAATGATGTATGCGGAGAAGAAAGCGAACATCATCAGCTGCTACACGTTTCATCATTTCAGTCCATGGTCGGTGTGTCCAAAATTCTGGATCCTGGACCAAAACATTCACACTCAAACATCAATATATGATGCTCGGTTATACCGCATCTTTGGCACAGGTACTCCTGCTTCAATCAGTGACACATGTTCAACTGACCTGGGTTATAGTGGCCTATGACAAAGAGAAAATTCTTCAGAGACAGCTTGAAGTCAATCCATCCATGACACCACAACAAGGGTTACCAAGTGATGGGTTTTCAAATAACTCGACAATCGTGAGAAAATTTCTGGCTATCTGAAGAGACCAATGCACATTTTCACAAATTTTTTGACAGATTTCATTCATGAGCCTGTTAGTGTGCAGCAGACATTTGGGAATATCACATACAGCAATTAACTGCTGTTTCACCCATCCTGTGACATGTACAAGGTTGTCCTCTACATGTTCTGAATAGGATAAATGCTCTTCATCTCTGGTCTTTTATTGTCAATTCAATTCTTTGACTGGAGAAGGGATTCGAGGATCTGATCACTTTCTAGTCACTGCCAATGATGACTACAGGGCTACACCTCATCACTTAGTCAGAATCTTACTAGACCTTTAGATGGCAACTAAACACAAGTTTAGAGCAAAGAACAGACTGACTGAGGGCCCATAACATATGCATATTTCATGAGCTGACCTTTTTTAGCAAGCCCCGAACCTCCTCTTTCTCATCATATACCACCCCTGCAGATACAATCAGAAGAACTCTTGAGGTTCGAATGCAACAAAGGAGCACTAACTATGGCATGAACCTACTGTTTGGTCATTCATCTGCTAAAAACAAAAAAATTCTCCGAAGTATTATCATCATATAAGCTTGCCTATGTGCATAAAGTCAGTGCCTTGGGAGAGATTTTACCACAGAACCGCTCATCTGCCAAGAGATCGACAAAAGATATGTAATCATCTGGCACCCATGCTTTGCCTTGCTGCTCTCCAAGCAATGAATATGCAATCTGTTGCACATGTTTCACTCCTAACATATTATAATGGCAACGATGACCAAGAAAAGCATGAAACAGTTTCCAAATTCAGATACAGATGTCCAACTTGTCAAACTAGGCTTTGCCCTACTCCTGACCTACAACACCTGCTAAGTCTACAGTGAAATATTTGAGTTGGTGTGCATATATAGCCATCACACCAACCACATGTAAACAGGTCTGTTTTGGCCAGGTATCAAATTTAGGATAACAGTGTGAACAAAACACTCAGAGGAAAGGACACAAATTCTTGACATGTGTTGAACCTCAAAGAGAAGCCTTGGGACTGTCACAAATTCTGCAAAAAGTGAAGGAAATTAAGTGGAGACAGCAGAAATCCAGGTAATATACTGACCTGTGTATCAAAGACATTATTGAGCTTGATCCCATACTGGAAATATAGGGCCTGTCACATATACAAAGAGATATGTGATTACCAGACACACAGTTCGTGTGATATGCATTACCAACAAACCTCACACCTTTGTCTGTTTTCATGAACAGCACACTCCCTGTGCTCTTGAAAGGAATAAATCTCTATCTGTGTTGAGTATGTTGACATACCCACCACAGATATAATATGACTGATTTGGGCTGTGCAAAAGTGCCCAAGATGTCCAGAATGCTTCTTCATAAGAAGCCCTCATGGAGCTTCACCAAGAAAACAAGAGATGTATGCACCAAGTACAAGATGAGACCAAGAACACTCTCAGTGTGAGGTTATTCACACTTCGACTCCAGATGTCTTGATAAAAGGAGATCTGAGAAAATGATTTCCTCAAGTTTTTTTAATCGTTAGTACTTCAGATGGCATAAAAAAGGGGGAAAGGAGTACAAGAAGTAGAGGAGTAAGGCACCTCACTGTCACGCTTACAGTCATGACAAACTTTTGTTACATAAGGTGACTCCATGGCTGGTTTACAAGCTTGCATCAATGCATTCCCTCCTTGAACTGCATCCACTATGTACACAGCATCCTCAAAAGCCAGCTGCCAGCAAGAAAAAAATTTCATTTCAGTCAGTGCTATATTTCAAACCTAGTTCACCTAATGCTAAAGAGTTGGAAATTCTTAGGGGGAGGGCTGAACTGCTGATTCAGAGCTCCCATTGAACCAAAGCATGAATGCTGCACACATACTTGCATGATACAGAGGCGGCCATTTCGGGCAAGGCTCACTCCTTCACAATCAAAGCCAATAACAATGGGCTGCTCTGGATCAGGCTCCAAGAAGGATGATGGGAGCTGAGAGAAATAGGTGACAATGTGCACAGGCACTGGCAACATCCAAGGTTCCCCATCTCCTGATTGACTGCAGCTCCTGCAACCTGACCCAAACCAATACCATACACTCTTGATAAATCCCCATCCACATGGGTCTGTTAAAACAAATCCTCACTAAGTGTCCCTCCACACTCAGGTCTATTGACCCTCCCCCCAAAACTGGCATGTGACAAAGTTTTACAAAGTTTAGATGACATCTTTACTCAGTGACCTCACATTGCAGCTACAGTGCACAGAATCTATATGACTTAATTGTGACTTGGATCCACAACCACATGCAAGATGGCCATGACTCTTAGCCACTTTTTGTCATTGAGTTTGATGCTTCATCAGAAACATTTTGTTTTGATGAACTAAGCTGCTTGTACTGTAGTAGAAGGGCTGCACATCAACCATCTAGTTCACAAAGGTGCGAGATAAAAGAGACAAAAAACTCGCTGCTGCTGCCATGGTGTGCCATGCACCTCATTTGTGTCCTAGCCCTCATCCGATGCATACTTCTGAGCCGCATTTCCTTCAACTCCTTTTGTCGCTGAAACCACACAAGCTGATATCACTGGGACTTACAATTGCGTTTCTGGAAGGAAGAAAAGGGGGGGAAAAAAGAAATAAAAGAAGAAGTTCGCCACTCAATTCCTGCCTAATAAGACTATCAGGCTTACTTCCTAAGAACATTTCCTTCAGCATCTTTTTGCTGAAACTATGATGCACTGAATCGCAATGGCGGGGAAAGAAAAAACGCACAAACACACATCAGCAAAATGTGTAGCAGCTCGAGTAATAAGCCGCTGTCAGAGAGACCCGGAACAGACAAAAGACGTGTATGTTCTTCCCGACAAGGCAAGATAGTAGAACTGCAATCTTCTATCTCGTCACTTCCATTTCGATGATTTTCCCCACAACAACAATAGACTTGCATCTCTCTCCTCTCCGAAGTCTCCCGAAGAATGTACCTACGTATCTATTTATCTCGCATTTTTCTCTATCTGAAAACAAAAACGGCCTCAATCACAACTGGTTTCTCTCCGAACCCCCTCCTCCTCCTCACCAAAACAGAAAGCTCGACTTAGGGTTTCCACAACACAAACCCTTTGCAATGGATTTTGCTTCAGAAAATTCATCACATAATTGTGACTTTTAAAATGAAAGGGCATTAAGACAAGAAGAGTACCAGGAGGATATGCAGTCGTAGTCGTTGGCGAAGCAGCCGCCGCGACAGCCCAAGAGCGCGCGAGGGCCGGCAGGCGTGCCGCCATCGCCATCTCGTTCCCGAGCTCCTTCTCCTTCTCGCTCCTACCTTCTGGAGCCAAGTTCAGCGCACCATTCACACAGCACCAGACCAGACACGCGTTGTTGTTGGGCCACGTCCCAATCCACCCGGTACTATTGGCTGAAAATAACATAAGTAGCCTCTCGGACAAACAAACGAAAGCCAACCGCAGCCGGTATCATTTCGCCACCCAATTGTAAAGACGTGTCAGTGGATGACGGGTCGTAAACCTGACAGTGTGAAACAGGAAACAACATAGGGCTTCCGGTCCTTTTTCTTCGCCCCCTTTCATGCACAATTTTTGCACCTCAAGTGTTATTTTCTCATCTTACGTGTTTTCTTTCATCTTTTTTGTGACTATGAAATGAAGCTTGTTCATGTGAATAAATGGTCTATTTTGCAGAGAAAAACTCAACAAAAATGCTATAAGATTGCAGAGAAAAACTCTGCAACAATAAATCTGCTGAGAGATTGCAGAAAAAGAACTCCACAATAACATTTTGAAAGGAGATCTGTTGTTTTGTCAGTTGCAAAAACCCAAAAATCTGACACAAACAAGAAGGGTTTTTTCAGCTCCTTATGTTTTCTTTCATATATTCTGTCACAATAAATTGAAGCTTGTGCATGTGAATGAATGGTATTATTTTGCAGGAAAAACTCAACATAAATGTTATGAGATTGCAGAGAAAACCCCTGCAACAATAAATATGCTGTGAGACTGTAAGAAAAAAAAATCCACAACAACGTTTTGAAGGTAAAGCTGTTTTTCAGTCCGTTGCAGAAAATCTCCAAAAACCCAAACACAAACAAGAATGGGTGCACGTCATATAACCTTAAGAGCTTCACTCACAAGTTGTTCAGGCCGGTGAACACCATCGCCAGCTTTCCTGCTCGAGAATTTTCAATTTCAGCAAAGTGCTCATCTCTTTTGTTTTGCCAACTCTTTTGTTGTTGTTAAAAAGTTTGCAACAGAAGAAACTTCGCCTTCTCCATGTTCACTGAAATGAGCTTAAAGTCCAAGAAGAACAAGAAGCCAAGCCGCAAAGTACTTCCTATGGAAAACAAGATCCATTTTCTAGCTAAGTGCGACGCTGGTCTTCTCTTCTTCAGTAACATTGAGTTGCTCTAAGCGGATGAAGAACATAGCATTCTTTAAAAGAGCTTCCCGCACTTCACTCTCCCAAATTCTTCCTCATTTTTGTTGAGCATAGAATTCACAAGATCCTGGTCGAGCTCCAATCCGAGTTCCTGCTAAGAATTTTGGTATAAAACCCTGCCATGTCATAATACTCTTTGATGAGGACCAGAACCTCATCCTTGATGAGTCTTTGCTTCTTCGATGTCTCCTTGCACATTAGCCGACCTCAGATGGAAAAGCTTTTGCGCTAGGATCAGCTTCAAATCTTGTGGTATGGCTTCTTGCTCCTCCTCCTCCGTCTTCACAACGAGATGAAGATGTTTGCAAGCAAATCGCGATTTTAGGTCTTGCACAAGAGATTTTTGGGGTTGCATGCACCAGCTTTTGCTTTTTAGTAGTGTTGATCTCTCTTTCGTGTTGGAGACCCTGCGGCGTGAAGCTCTGGCGGATGGAGATGAAAGCCAGGTATTTCTTCGTAGTGTGGCAAGCTCCACATGTAGAGCCTTTGTGAGCAGACGACATTTGCTGGATCTCCTCTGGATCTCTTCTGTGCTGTTTTCTTTTGTTGGGCAAGAGATCGAGAGGAGGCAGCATGCTGGACATCAATCTGTTCCGGGAGGACAAAGGTTATGATCCACAAGAGATTCGGGAGTCGCAAAAGCGGCGCGGTGCGAGTGTGGAGCTCGTGGACCAAGTGATTGCAGCGGACAAGAAATGGCGGCAATGTGAGTGCTGGTCTTTCTCCTCTCCCCTCTCTATTGTTTGTGCACTAGTGCAGTAGATCTCTCTAAGAATGCATAGCGGTGGTTTTTATTTTTTTGCTCTTTGTTGTGCTTGCTCCTTGACGGCTTAAATGCAGATCAGTACGAGCTTATCACCATGAGAAAGGATGTCAATATCCTCGACAAGAAGATTCGCGAGTTCAAATTTGTAAGTCTTCTTCCCCTTTTTCGTGCCAAACTTGCAAACCCTATGGCAAAACCCTATTGCAATCTGGGAAACTAAAACCTTTCCAGAATGGAAGCACGGTCAGTTTCACTCTATGAATCTAAAATTCTGACTTTCTCTGCAAGTTTCTGCAAACCTTTGCACAAACTTCAGAAATCAGAAAGCAATGATGCAGTCATGAGATTTTCATTTCTGCCCCCAGGGAGAGATGTTCATACACACCTCAAAATGTTGCTCAGAATGTTTTTGTTGTCTTAAATTGCAGGCAAAGCAAGATGCTGAAAAGCTTGTCACAGAGAAGAAGAATCTTGAGGGATTGATTGATTCAAAGGAGAAAGAGATGGAGGAAGTGCAAGAAATCAGGGATGCATTTCTGAGTGCTGTTGGCAATCTGGTTCATGAAACTGTGCCATGTCATAAAGACGAGGTTGGTCTTTCTCCACAAGCTTGTATCATTGCTCAGAAAGAGTGAGAAATCTATGAGAGTTTGATGTTAGGTCTCATGTCACAAAGTTTTGTTTGTTTGTCATTGATTGATGGACAACAGGAGAACAATGAGGTCATCCGAACATGGGGGTTACCAAGACAAGAGATCAACCTCTGGAATCACGTGGATCTTGCACATCACCTTGGCATTGTTGATTTGGAGGCAGGTACATTCCTTCTTCAACTTCAACAGGATTTTGTGCTGTTGTAGAATCATCTGTTGATCCTTTTTGCAATGCATGAGGCTTACAAATAGAAAATTGTGGGTTTTTTATGCTGCACATTTAGATCCCAACAGTGATTGCAAAATTGTATATGCAGGGAGGGAAGTGGCAGGAAGTCGTGGTTACTTCCTTAAGGATTATGGTGTACTGTTGAATCAAGCACTGGTAAACTATGGGCTATCTTTCTTGTTGAGGCGAGGCTACACATTGTTGCAAACACCCTTCTTCATGCAGAAGGATGTGATGTCTCAGTGTGCACAGTTATCACAATTTGACGATGAACTTTACAAGGTACTGAGCTCTTGACTTCTTAGATTACGTGTGTCCAGATTTTCTTTCAGGAATAGATAGGTTACACAGGAGTTAGGAGTATCCGATTCAAGATAGGAAAGCCTATTGTCCTTTTTGGTAAAGTGATCATGATGTACAAGTGATTGGATTTCCAGGTCTCTGGAGAAGGGGATGACAAATATTTGATAGCAACTGCAGAGCAGCCATTAAGCACTTTTCATCGTGGCCAATGGATGGACACCAAATCCCTTCCCATCAGGTACTGTAAATTTCTTCCCTATCACATACACAGTCAGTAGACCTGAAACCCTGGGATCTGGAAGAGACAATTGGAGAGACAGTAGCAATATGCATGACTCTACTACCACAGGCATTGAGTGTTGCAATGGATACTGGTAATTCAATATGGTAATCGCTGTTTTAAGCTGCTTGTTGGCAATGGGATGCAAAATAGGTATGCCGGCTATTCAACATGCTTCAGGAAGGAGGCTGGATCTCATGGGAAGGACACTCTTGGTTTATTCCGTGTGCATCAGTTTGAAAAAGTTGAACAATTTTGTATAACAAGCCCACATGGAACTGAGTCATGGACCATGCTTGAGGAGATGCTTAAAAACTCTGAAGACTTCTACCAGGAGGTAAAAGTACCTTGCTATGGTATCTGATATCTCTCAATCTGAAGGTGCTTGATTGCACTTTTGTTGGTTTAATACTAGATACCTTATTCAAAGCCTGAATCCTAGCAGGAAGCTAATTCTCCTGACTCACTTTTAATATCTGCTGTCAAGTGTTGAAGCCATATGGTTAGCCAGGCTTTGGGGTCTAACATCATATGATTCTGAAGTGCAGTTGGGGCTTCCTTATCGAGTGGTCTCAGTTGTCTCTGGGGTGCTCAATGATGCTGCAGCCAAGAAGTATGATCTAGAGGCCTGGTTTCCTGCATCACAGAAGTACCGGGAGCTTGTGTCATGCTCAAACTGCACTGACTATCAGTCCCGTAACCTTGAAATCCGTTATGGCCAGAAAAAGGTTTGTATATTCCTCATCATAACTTTCAACCCTTGCCATGTCTCACTGCTTGGACTGCACACTGGTTGGACAACATGGTGGCATATGTGGAGAAAATATTGACCTTATCTTACAGATGCTATTCTTTTGAGTTGGTCTGATACATACATTTTCATGCCCCCCTCTGTTTCCAAGTCCTGCACCATTTTCATTTGTCAAACATGTGATTCAATGCTCATTGGGAGCCTGGCTGCAATTTGCATTCATCTGGGTCAAGGTTCCTAGGTTGCTTGGTTTGTTTTCCTATCATGATTTTCTGGTCAGAAGCCAGATTATCCAACCAATGGTGCAATTGATGGACTGCAGAAGGAGGACAAAGTGAAGCATTATGTTCATCTCTTGAATTCAACTCTCACAGCAACAGAGCGCACCCTTTGTTGCATTCTTGAGAACTATCAGACAAAAGAAGGTGTAAAGGTTCCTGAGAAGTTGCAACCTTTCATGATGGGAATGGACTTTCTACCCTTCAGAACCCCAATAGTAAAGACAGCCCATACAAAAATCATCCCTAAGATTCCTGTGGCCTCTGTGCCTCAGAGTGCAGTTAATTTTGTTGCAAGTGAGATGTCATCATTCCAAGCCTCAAAAAGAATACTACTACACCTGTTTTCATTTGGCTTAAGATTCTCAAGACAATTTTGATCTAGACTGTTGGCATTAGAGTGTTCCCCTTGGTAGCCTCAGTCTCACTTCAACTGAACTGCATTTTTCACAATAGAGTTGTGGAGAATTTAAAAGCTTTGAGGCTGTGTCAGCAACTCAGAAACATTGTCATCTGATGGGAGTTCAGATCACTCATCAAGCAACTTGTGAATGATCTGACTGAACTGCTGGATGCAGATCATTGTGTAACTGTTTGCTGAGAATTTTGTGCAGATTTATTTACTCATTTATACCCACTGTCTGAATCAGCAGGAGAGTCATGGCAACTACTTGCGGCTATTTTATGATGAAGGTGACACTCAAAAGCTGATGATGGAACTTATTCATTTGTTTTAATTTTGGTTTTGTTGGAATGGGTCACTAAATTGGATGAGCACACAATCTTTTCATTTGCATTTGGCAGCATTGAATTAACTTCTTGAGCAGGTCCTCTGTAAGGCAATAAATTCCAAGATTTCTCTTGTTAGAACTTAGCTTTCCATCCACCTGTTGACACCCAAGGACTCTTTCTTTGCCTGTTATGACAAATAATGAGAGGTGATAAAATCATGTAACTTGGTTAGGTGATGTGAATGGAAAATGGATTTGGTAAACAGAACAGTTTACCGACGCCAGCTAGGTCTTCAACAATCATACTGAAATTGGTTCCTACTTCCAACCAAAATTTTATGCCCAAATCTTACAGAGATGCAAAGTCTCTTACTTATGGGCAAAGCAAATAGATTTTTTAACCTTGATATTGTAGAATCTTGTTGAGCTATTGTTCAAAAATTGGTTCCCAATTCCAACCAAAAGATTATCCCCAAATTCAACTCAAATGTAAAAAGTCCCTTGGCTCCAAAACCCATCAAATTTTCAAACCCTAATGTTGTGGAATCTTGTTTCCTCTTTTGGATTGTAGTTGGTGTTGAGGTCATGAAGGTCATTCACAAAACATAGCATGATGGAAATTTTCAAAACCTGGTGTTTTTTAATCTTATGTCCTCTTGCAAATTTTGTGAGGTGTTGGGCTCGGGAAAGTCATTGATATAAATTCAACATAATGGAATTGTTGCAATCCACCATTTGCTGTCCAATGATTGTGGACAAAGTTGGATTGATATTACAATATTAACTGTTTCTTTGTTTTGGAGTGACAAGACTTCAATGAAGGTTGATGATTAAGTGCTAAATTATTGACCCCTCCTGCTAAGGATTTTTTTTGCCTCAACAAGTTACAAAGGACCAACAATTTTCTTCAACATGCTATTAACCCCGTAGTCATAACCAGTGTTGGGCAGGCATTTGATTTTGTTTAATACTGAAGGTTCTGGTTTTTCAATTATTTCAGAGAATCAGACAACCATCAGACCACCAGTTCCAATTATTTCAGAAAACCTCAGTTACCCACAAATTTCATAATGAACTAGCAAAGGACTGGTGATTATAAAGGCAATCATTTGATCCTTTTTCCTTTTTTGGGAACCATGGATACATGTCAGAACAGGTTCTTTAATTTTTGAGAACTGCAAATAAGAACCCTATGAACCACCCTGATAACCACTTGAGGTCTGTTGTCTGTTCCTGATAACCGCCAACAATGGTCATGACCCTCATCAATGCACTTTGTTCTCACATCCTCAAGCACTTTGACTAATCAGACCTCCAAAAAATCTTGGCCATTTGAACTAAGAGTATTTTTTTCAAGGTTTGCAGATGTCATCATCACATCATTGAGCATTTGGTCTTCTGTATGGGAAGCATGCCACAACCCAAATTCATGCCATTGTCACCAGCAGTCTTCTCCAATGTGGTTCATTTCTATACCACTCTTGAACACATAGAGTCACCTGTGAGATCAATACAATGCAATGATGTTGACTATACTGGATATAAGGGTTCTTTAGAGCAATACAACAATCTATGGTGATGTTGATTATACTGGATATAAGGGTTCTTCAGAGCAACACAACAATCAACAGTGATGCAACCTCACAAAGAGCATCACACTTTCAAAATACTCTGGATCATGAGGATTTTCAAAGAAGATAGTTAGTTGCTGCTATGAGTGAAGCAGACAAGTAAATCCAAGTGGTTGGACTAACAAACAGCTGGTCCATGGCTTTCAGGTACAATTCATAAATTGGTTCTGCTGGAGATGAATGAAATGAACAATCATTTTAAGTTATCCATCCTGATTCAAGCCATGTCCACATGTCTTGGTCTATTTGTGGTTGCCCTGTTGCAAAGTGCTCCTGGTTCCTTAACACCACTCCAGTCACAAACTATTAATCAGATTAACTCAAAATACAAGTCTGATTCATAACTCAATCCGTTTTGGATTGTTCATGGCATGTTGAAGAGTACCTGATATTGAGTAGTGCAATACAGTTGAGTGGTCTGCTTGTGAACCATATTTCCCATTCTCTACTATGATACATCTGTTGTCATAATTTCACTATTCTCTTGCAATGTGAAATGAGCATGGGAAGTCATTATAAGCACAGAATCTTGCAATGAATCATAGAAAAAACACCAGAAAAATTGTCCTCCATACTGCACAGTAAAATTGACCCTTCAATGCTCAGTCTTCTTTCAGAGCACAACTAGATTTAATCTGCAGGAAAATCCCAACAAGTGCACTCATAACCATTTTAAATCAATGGACATATCTCTGAAATGTAATGCAATTTTGCGTTATCCCAGCTATTAGAGTATAATACTGTTGATGGCTTTGGAGAATCATTACACTCGGTTGTAGCCAAGCCGTTTGCTGAACAGCTGGCGAATGAGGTACACTTGACCAAGGCTCACACCAACCAGGCATAAATACTCACCCATGGTGTAGAATATTAATCTTGTATTGGTGCTCTCATTTGCTGGCAACAGGAAAACAATATGATCAGTCAAGAGAATGAACAACTAGGTTAACTCTTGCAAATTCAACTGAGCATAAATTGCAACATAACTGAAGGGAAAATGTTGTTATAACTATTGTACTCTGTAACAAAGCAAGATATCATTCAAACTTCAGCAAATAACTAGGTATTGAGCACATTGGGTGCACATCATCAATAAAAAAAAGGAAGATAGACAAGAGGAAACTCACTGATCCGATGTCGAAAATCTCGAGCTTTCAAGTAGTTTTGTTCTGCAGAAACCGACTCCAGAGCTTCTCGGAGCTTTGCAATCTTCACATTTACAGGTGTCAAGTGCTCTGCACCCAAATTTTTCGGTTTCCAATCAACACAAAAATCCCACCAAAAACATCACTTCTTCTCAGGTGCCAGTTGCTATTCATATAACATCCCTGAACTGAAGCAGATTCTCACCAACCACTTTTGAAAACATCACACCATTGCAAATATAACCCGAATACCATTTGAGAGGCACCACTAGACCTACAAGTAGAGAGATCTTACAGAATCAAAATCCGTGCTGAAACCCAAAAAAATCAAAAGACTCAAAGGCAGGTGGAGGGTTTCTCTTCATATGGCAATACCAAAAAATATATGGTGCACAAACCCTTCTGATTCAAAACAATGCACCTATTGAAATCCACCACATATCCTAGTATGAACCTTAAATCGCTGCAATAGCAAGCACTCAACATTGAACATCAAATGAAAGCATGCATTTCACTGCCCAATTCAGTTTACAGACTCATGTTTTGCAGGATTGGGTGAGTATCAACTTTTGAACATATCAGCTGGTACTGGTATTGGATCTTTCTTTAAAACTTTCATACCAGCATGGTCTTGGTATTAGGGTCATGGGCTGATTTTTGGCTCATATGAGGCAGGCATATACTGGATGTTGAGACTGGGACAACCTTGACATGAAGCTAGCATTGCCTCAGTTTCCTACCACTTATACTGGTAGGAGGCTGATATTGCCTCATGTCCCTACTGGGCAGATATTGGTACAAGGCTGGCATAGCTTCAGGTCATACCAGTCTGGTGGGTTCTTTGATACCAAGACCAGTGCCAATCTATATATCAGGGCACCAGCCTGCTACCTGCCTGACACTAGTATTTTCCCTACAACATAGGATACTCAATTAGCAATGCAACAACAGATACCCAACTGTAGTTCAATGACAACCCAACAAACTTGAATTGGACCTGACAAAATTTGAACAAGATGCCAAGGACCTGTAAAATCTCTCATCGTCACAAACTCACCATCCTTTGCTAAGTCCTCAATGCCTGGGACATGACCAACATGAATGTAAAATGAGATCGTCTCTGGGGTTGATGATGGGTTAATGAAGCAGAATCTGTATAACCCTCGCTCATGCGCCTGAAACTCGAATTTTTTCCCATCATTTGCAGCTGCACTGAATACCTTAGTTCCTCCTGGACTCGTCACCTGACGCGTATCACCACATACCACAACTCTGTACATTACCTACATGTTTGAGACATGGAATTGCCACAATCTACAGCAGATTGGATTACAGCTGACAAGTCTCTACAGCTCTCATTGCCCTGCTTGATGGTCTCTCTAATCAATCACATGTCATAATGAAGCAAGACCTTCCCAGGACAATGTACTGAAAAACATGGTCCCTGCAATCCTGACTCTAGGTACCAGATCTGAGGGCCTTGAACCCTAATCCGAAGCCTATCCCAGAATGCCTGGAACGTCTAATGTCGATGGTATTTTTGGAGTTTCTGAGCTGACGAGATTTGCAAGCTCACACGGTAGGATACAAAATGCGAGATATCAACTTCCAAAACAAAAAACGACCCCGCACTCAACCAATAACCCTTCGTAACCAACCCTATTATGACATGGTGGAGATCACAGACCCGAGTAAAGAACAAAAGAAGCACTAAACTATCAAGAAGAGGAAGAAGAACAAGAAAGAAGGGAAATAAGGAGAGGAAAAGTTGCGAAATACCACGAGCTCGACGCGTTCATTGGTACCCCATGAAAACCCATGTTCTCTCACCACGAAGTTACCGCTCACCAGATCCCCGGCATACTCCACTTCCTCGTACACACACTCTTTCGCCAGGATGGTGGTGATGAGAGCTGTACTGTGGGAAATCAAACCAAAAACAATGCAGAGGAGCAAGATCGGCTTGATTTGCACACTACCCATCATCATCTTCATCATCTTCTTCATCTTCGTCTTCTTCTTCTTCCCTTGTATCACCCCAGATCTCCTTTGCGTCGTCGCTTCTTCTTCCTCGAGCAAGAAACACTACAGCACACGCCCTTCCTACCAAACTACTAACCTATTCACCCAACCACCAAAACACGTTATCTGAGAAAACAAAACAAATCAATTGTTTTATAGACTTTCTAGAGATGAGATGGAAAAGTGTGAAAGAAGGTAAGGTAAAGACCTCTAATGGGCATTACTGCAAGAAAGGGTCTGCTAGGTGAGAGCAGAGTGCAAGTTCGATTTCTGTAAATGCTCTCTCACCCGCAAGCTTTCCATGGTGTCAAAAATCAAAACAACCTTCAAAGAGCTTGCAAGACCTTTACATTTTTAGGGTTTAAGCATGCCCTCAAATTACAGTTAAATAGAAACTCTATAAGCTTTTGACGAGTATTTTGAATATGTCATTCTTCCCATAACAAGCGTTTTGTCACACTGGGGCCCTTGCCATTTACATTAACAAGTATCTTAAGGCAAAAAAGAAGAATTATATATGGAAATTCAAATATTTCACCACGCAAAAATCTATTCTTCAAAAAAATCTTTCCAAAAAAAACTACAATCTTCTAAGATATATTATAGTGGTTTTCTTTTATGTCTATCCAAATTGGATATTTTAAATTATATTTGTTAATAAATAAAAAGCTAAGAATATTATTAATGTTTCTATCATTTTTCTTCATGCCCATCGTTTATCTTTTTTTTTCCTCTCATTTTATTAATAATAAAGTATGGACCATTTAACTAGTCATTTTGATTGGCAAATAGAAGATTTTATATCCATATTTAAATAGTTTTTTTTTAATTATTATCAAAAATATTTTTTCGTGGTAGGTAAGTAATAGGTAGATAGGTAGGTCGTAAAAAGTATGTAAGTAGGCCTACTCTACCTTAACTTATCCTACTTGACTTACCTTAACCTAACTTACTATAGCTTAATTAATTTAATTGGTTTAGCTTACTTACTTTAATCCTTCAAGCATGTACATAGGTTAAAAATATAAAGAACTAAACCTTTGACCTCCCCAATGATAAACTACCAAGTTGAAACAACATCAATATGGGCCAGTTAACATGCCATGCACAACAAATGTGTGGCAATAAGCCCCTTCCAATGTTGCAAAATGAACTTCCAATCCTTTAAAGCACCAAGGGTTTTTCCAAAAACAAAATACACGAATCCAATCCTTTTGTGATGCATTTATTAGCATACGTTCTGTTGGTGAGATCAAGGTCCAAATATGGTGGATGAAAATGTCATCAATCACATGCAAAATGAATGAACCCACAAACAACATGTTCAAAAGCTCAAAAAAGAATGTAAACCTTGAAATCTCATGTGTTATTCTAGTGAGCTTGGTACACGAACAATTTGATTACCTTGTACAACCTACAAATGGGCAATACAATGAGATAATCTTGTAATGGCCATGTAACCTTCATTTCATTTGTCCCCGTTTTTAGAAGAAACATTATTTTGAAACAAAATTTGAAGTTTTTCAAGAAATGTTGAGTAAAACCAAGTTCACCTAACTAGCTTCCAATGTTGTTGGATGTTATATTTCTAGCCAAATAACATGGGGTTTTTTTTCTGATATATTTTAGGAAGAGGTTGCCATTTGGTACCAAATCCTTTTTGGTATCCTTAGTATTAATCCCATTTAGCAAAAAATCAAGACAAAATAGCTAGACTTCCATTGCTAGTTGGGAACATTTACAATAGAATCCTTCTTGGATTGCTTGTGTTCATGTTAGACACAACACATAATCATACAAGGAATTTGGAAAAAAATCAGCTATGTCCCAACAAACACATAGCTAGTTTGGATCAATGTAGGTATATTTGTGTTGTTGGTTCAATGGATGTTGATTTTGCTTGTTGATTGCTTAAAATAAATAGACTATGACAAGGATTTTTTCCCTTGTGCGATTAGGAGTTGAAGGAAGAACTCACAACTTATTACTAAAATACAATTACATTGTTACAAACCATGAAACATCACAAATGTGAGTTGAATGACCCTCACCTTGAATTTCAAAATAATCGCATTGTTTTTTGCATGTTTAGTTGCAACCAAATCCTATTTTGAACTTCCCTTCAACGACTTCCTTTTAACACATTGTGTGCACCTCCAAAACAGTGTCCTCCACTGCAACTTCTTGACATCCTTTGCAAAGCCCCAAAAGTTGAACTTTAAATGGTGTGTTTATAACACATGCATTGGGCTACCAATTATTTGAACTACATGCACTAAACTATTAAGCTTCAAGCAACTTAAACACAAGCTTCACAAGAAGCTGATCTTCACACACCTAAGATGGGCTTCAAACTATACAACAAAAAATATCTTAAGCTTCACAACAACACAATTAAAAACTTCTTCATGTGTGCTTAACTTAGAGGGAGCATGGCAAACAAATGAAAGGATGTGAAAAACCCTTGAGTTTTTGTGGCTTCACACTTCTATAACCAAACTCCTTCACCCGGGATTTCATGGCTTGGAAGGAGCATGACAAACCCCTAAAAAATAAAAATATTCACACAAGGATAAAGCCAACTCATATTGGGACTTGGTGTTTTTTTAACACTTTAGCTATCCATGGTAGCCAACAACTTTAAGGGCCATACAAAAGCTTAACTCACTTGTATGAAGTAAGAACTTAACAACAAACTTGTAGTTGATGGTAGTAGACACAATAACATGATGGGTTTGGAAAATATGCATTTTTTTGGGAAACAAGCATGGTAATGTAGTCCATTTGAATGAGCATGATTGCAATCTGCAAAGATGACACCAAATGATTATTAAAGTCCCTTATAATAAGTTTATAACTTTAAAAAAGACAAGTTTTAATCGCATATTGGCCCAATTGGATAACAACTATGAAGGCACATTATGAGCAAGGAGGTAATGAAAGGATTGTTGGGATATGTGCAATCGCATATAAGGTCAGAATTTCACCAATGTATAGGGCATGTAACTATCAATACAACTAAAGTTTCCATCACCCCTCTTGGTTTTCTTCTTTTTCTTTCAATAGAACACATGTTTGGTCAAATTAGTTGTTGTGCACTAGTGAACTTTATATATATATGAATGTAAACCTTGATGTTTTGTTATGGTTTCCTTACAATGTTTAAGTTTAGCCCTATTCACTATAAAAATTGTGATGTATGAAATATGTTCATGGTTGTTTTCTTATCATTTCAGTTTAGGTTAATTTTGTTCGTAATGTGTTTTGTTTTTAGTTTTTACATGTTTTATTATATGTTATACTTATGTGTAATTTTACATTCAAAACATTAATTCAACTTTAAGCAATGTTCTTAACTTATATATGTTTGTTCAAACAATGTTTATTATTCTTGACATTTTGACACATTGTCATATAATTCAGAATTATTTGACTATTGAAATAATGTAATAATATCAAACTTGGGGTCCACACTATTATGCATTACAAATGATGACCATTTGATTTAAATCACAAGATTGCATGCAATTTAAATTGAATTGAATTGAATTGAATTGAATTTTATTTTATATGAAATAATTTTTTATATTTTATTCGAATACATTAAATCAAATTTCATTTCATTTGGATGTGTTCACAAAACAATTTTTTCCAAAGGATGATTTATGAAACATAAAGTTGCCATACATAAACTAGTTCCAATGAATTATCATCATTGTAATTTAAACTTATGACTTTGCACTTATTCTCCAAAGTTATAGATTCATATATATGGAGGTATGTGAACTTTTAGGAACTTATTTTAAAAATTTAAAAAACGAAAAAATTATAAATTGAAAGCTTCAAATTACATAAATCTTTGAGAAATTTGATAAGTATGTCAACATTTCAATAATAATAAAAAAATATTGCGCATGACGCATGTGCGAAGGGGCTTTTTAAAAAATAGGTAGGAATCAAGAGGTTATCAAAAAGATATTAATCAATTTTGTTATTATTTTATAGTTTTGTTCCTCTAATATGTAGTTGTTAAACTATAGTCTTATTATCCATTTTGTCCAATGAATCTAAACAATCCATCAACATTAGACTTACATTAATGAAAATGGAATCATTTGTGGAAGACAAAAGTGGGGGTGTACATTTGCCAATAAGATGTCTAATTTTGTTAATTGATGCATTTGATATGCATGGCTTTTGGTTAGGATTTCCATTTAATATGTTGGGTTATTCAAGAACGTGTCGTTATTACATTTTTTTGGAAGCTATTCAAAGGATTAACACAAAGTGAATCCACTAGGGTGGACAAATGGGGTACATTGGGTAATTGAATTGAACTTGCCTCATATACGTAGCTCTTTATAAAGCAATTAAAAATTCAAAATGGAGTATGAAAACATGAAAAATGATCCAATGATCTCTTTTGGGAACTCCACACACTTTGAAAACACAAGTATTTATTTATTTTGGACCTAAAGGCTTTGATTTGTTGATATCCCTAAACTTATGCCTAGGATGCCACCTAGATTTTCATTTAACATGGACTTAACATCAAGTGTGAATGCACCATTTGAAGTTGTTTATCTCTTGTATATTCATTTTGCCATAGTTTGCTTCTTACAAGATATACTTCTCTAATGTTGCATCAAGGAAAGAGGCTCTCAAGAGTCTCCACTACATGCTTGATCCACTCTCAATATCCCAAGTGCTGATATTTTATTTTATTTTATTTTTTGTGCAGATTGTTGTAGTGCTATTCAAGTCATCCCATTGATGCTTTTACCCATCTCATATTTTTGGTCACTTCTTCACCAATTCTACAAATTTATATTATTTTTGTAAATATGTAACTATATAATAAAATAAAATAAAATAATTAATTGTTTGTTTAGGTCCACATTTGACTTTTTGGATATGTGGAGTGAATTTGGATATTCTTTTGCACACTTTTGAGATATTGGTAAAAAAAATTAATAATAAAAATAAGTTTAAAGAAAGAGGGAAGGGTGGCGGGGGGGGGGAGGGGCCCAAAAAAAAAAAAATAGGTCCCAAATGGCAATGCCTGATCTGGAAGGACCTAGAAGCATGGGATTTTGAGATGTTGTCACCTCAGCGAAGCAAGCGACCGACGCTTGAGACGTGGAACCTCGAGGTTGGTTTGTGTGCAGCCGGTCTCCCGGTGGCCGGGTAGGTAGGTGTTGCCCCGCTGACCGGAACGATTCCTGGGGGGGAGGAGTAGCCACCCAGTTGTAAGCTGTCGCATGCAACTGGTCTCGCGTGCGGACGGGACGGCTCCACCAAGTTGCCGTCCCGTTGCACCCCTTTCCTCGAGTCTTCTCTTTTCTGTGTTTCTCTCTTCTCTTCACGCCCGCCCTTGTTTGTTCTTGCTGCTCCTCCATGCGCCCGACGTCTCTCGATTTGCAGCAACTTTTGTATCGCTCTTCGCGGTGGTCCTCGGACGGTAGCAAGATGGAGCTTTAGAGTGGCGTTTGGTATGGGTTTTCGTATTTATTCGCCGTTTTCTTCGTTTTTCAAATCGTGCCGGGCTTCTTAAACGCCCACGGAAAGAAGGACGGACGCACGGGACCAAGGCTTCTTCTGTGGAGCTTTATTTTGTTGGTCGCGCTTTCTTCGTGTTGTGGTTTTGGGGGGTTTTTTTTCCCTCTTTCCCTGGACCCCCTTTTCATGGCAGCCGCTGGCCGACCAGGGATACCTGCAAATGGACAGCATCTGGGTGTCACGGAGCCCATTTCTATCGCCGGTCCCACGGAGATGGATTGCATCAAGACCAGGGAGCTTGAGAAGGTACGTGAGAGGAACAGAATGGCGAGAGTGTTCCAGGGCTGGCTTTACATTTGTTGTGTTGTGATTTGGCGTTTATGTGCGATTTTATGTCTTCTGGGAAGATTCGCGTTCGTTCGAGATCCGGATGCATACTCTCTGTACTGGGTTGCGATTTGTTCGATGTTGGAGTTGCACTGGGAGTTTTAGAATATTAGGGAAGAGCCGTGATGGGGTGTTGCGGCGGGCTCAAGGTTTTCGTTTCTTTTGTTGATTGTTTCCCCAAGCCTTCCTCTCATTATCGTTCTGCTAGGGTTTGGATTTATGGTGACGTTCTCTAGTATTCTGGTTAGCTCTTTAAGGGTTTCCCCTTGTTGTTGCGTGTCCTTTTTACTGCTCCCTTGGTATACAGTTGGGTTGGTAATCAGTGGCAATTCTTTGGTCGGCTCGATTGTGTCAGAGCTACAAGTAAGGAAGTTTGTCCAGCGGATGGGGTGGGCTGGGAAGTGGATCTGGGGTTCGGGGATAGGGCATAGAAAATAATGGTCAATTTTCATGTGCACTTTGATGGCATGATGCCCTTCTTGGATTCAGGGTTTGTTGCTTTTTCAGTATTGTAGTGAGATACACAAGTGGTGTCTCTGAATATTGGCTTTTTGCATGAAATTTTGGGTTGTCTTCCAAAATGTAAGAGCCCGTGGTTTTTTCTTGGGTGGGACTGCAGTTTCTGGTGAGTGCAGGGCTATATGAGAGCCAAGAAGAAGCGGTGCAACGAGAAGAGGTGCTTGGCTGCCTTGACCAGGTGAGAGAGAAGTCTCTGAGCTCTACCTGTGATGATGACCCGGCGGCAGGGGGAAATTGTGTTGAGCTGTATCAAAAGCTTTTCAGTTGAATCAACTGTGTATGGTCTTCTTCACAAGCAGGCTAGAGTTGCTGTCTTGTGCTGGCAGTGAGCATGTACAATTAGGATTGTCACCAGTCAAGAAAGCAGGGTATCACTAGGATGCCGTCACTGAAACTCTCGAGTCTTGGGTGGTAGATTGTTCTGTGTATTTAAGGTGGTGCTGTATGAATTTCTGAGACTCAGATTTGGATGCCACAGATTGTGAAATCATGGGTGAAGCAAATAAGTAGGAACAAGGGTTTCAATGAGCAGCTGGTTCAGGAATCGAATGCAAAGATCTTCACATTTGGTTCTTACCGACTAGGGGTAACGTTTTTCCACTCCTGCTGAATATGGAAATGGATAAGCTGCTTTCAACATACAAGAAGGGTGTGCAATTAGGGTTTCACATGTTCTACTCATGTGGTGATTTGCAGGCTCAGGTTGACCTCAATCATGAGAATTGAGAATTTCTCAGCACTTATGAAGATGTTGGCTTTTAAGAGGCTCAGCTAAAGCCCACTTAGGTTTCAAATTGTCTGTGCTTTAGTACTATTTGCAGGACCATCACTGGTTTTAAGTGTGTACCAATTGTGTCATACTCTGGACCATATGAAGGCTGGAGAAACCATTGTGCCATCTTCATTCATGCAGGTTCTCTGAAGTATGATCCTTAATATTGGAATTTGTAAGCAATGTGGGACCGCTGTGGACAATAGCTGTAAAGTTGAGGGAACAGAGGTTTCTTGAGCTTTTTCTTATATGTCTGACATTTTTTTGTTGCAGGTTCATGGTCCAGGGGCTGACATTGATACACTTTGTGTGGGGCCTCATTATGCTACCCGTGAGGTGTGCTATTTCCTCTGGTTCTGGGGTCTATTGGGGCCTAGAGGGTATCTTGTGAGTTGACTGTGAGATCTCTAGAATCCTGTAATTGCACAAGTTTTGTATACTCTTTCTGAATGTTCCATCGTGAGAAGAAAGTCCCAATCCTATCTCAATGTGTTTCAAGTGTGCAGGAGGACTTTTTCATGGAATTGCACTCAATTCTTGCTGGAAAGGAGGAAGTGACAGAGCTTCACCCTGTTCCAGATGCTCATGTCCCTGTGATGAAGTTTAAGTTCAATGGAATCTCCATTGATCTTCTATATGCAAGACTTTCATTGTGGGCAATTCCGGATGTAAGTGTTTTCTGCTGTCTGTCAATAATCAGAAACATGTATTCCTGGGGACATTGTGGTCACAGAGGAGTAAATCTTGCGCCCAGTTGGGCCATTATGAAGTCTGTTATTCTGGGATGAGGTTCTTATCACTTCAGTTCACGACTGAATTGATTAATGTGGCACCTCTATAGGATTTGGACATTTCTCAGGAGGCCATTCTACGGAATGTGGACGAGCAAAGTGTTCGAAGTCTGAATGGTTGCCGCGTCACTGACCAAATACTGCGTCTTGTTCCAAATATCCAGGTACTCTGATTGTAAATGTTAGTTAGCTCCATCACATAGCAATTAAGCATTGAAGCAGTGGAGACAATTTGATTCAGGGCAAAATGCTCTTTCAAATTATGATTTAGAGGGGAATCTGTGATTTCCTGTTGAAGGGCTCTTGTGGATTGTTTCATCTTAGTATCTAACTAATGTAACTGTGTGAATCTACAGCATTTTCGAACCACGCTCCGGTGTTTAAAGCTTTGGGCAAAAAGGCGAGGAGTGTACTCAAATGTGAGGCATCTGTTGTTACTCCTTCAGCCCAGTTGTGAGTTGGCCAGGGAGATTGATTGTGTGTTCCATTATGAAGGATGATATGCTATTTTGCATCTGTAGATGTACATGTATATGGGCTCACAACAGAGTAACTTTAGACGACTTGTCAGTTAAAATATTTGCCTCTTTTTGGAGGAAATGCTGGTTGAGATCACAGTTGGATGATAAAGTGAGCTGTAAACCCAGGCCCTTTCTGCTAGATTCTGTATTCAATTGTGGAGTGCAATTCTAGGAACTTATCGATGTTTTGGATGGATTTCACTCTGAACTCTTGGTACTATGCATTTGTAGGTAACGGGATTTTTGGGAGGTGTGAATTGGGCTTTGCTTGTGGCACGAATATGTCAATTGTACCCAAACGCAGTACCAAGCATGCTTGTGTCTAGGTTTTTCCGTGTTTACACTCAATGGCGCTGGCCCAACCCAGTTATGCTCTGCTCTATTGATGAGGGCACTCTGGGCCTTCCTGTGTGGGACCCTCGCAAAAACCCACGTGACAGGACCCACCAGATGCCTATCATCACCCCAGCCTATCCTTGTATGAATTCAAGCTACAATGTATCCAACAGCACTCTGCGTGTGATGACAGAAGAATTTCAGCGAGGCAACGATGTATGTGAGGTAAACAGTTCCTTGGGGGTGTCATGATCTTGGACATGCTAGCACAATGTGATCATGAGAATATTGGGCATGAGCTATATGAATATCATCGTGTTTGATGCTAGGAAACCTCATCTGGATTGACTAATGTAGGTCTGGTTCTCCTTAAATTTGTGTGCTGCATGGCGTACTGTGTTTGTCTTGTTCTGTTATAGATTTCTCTTAGTCATCTCAACTCTGCACACGAGGTTTCAGAGCCAGATGAAAGCGTTTTGTTTCAGGAGAGTATGACCAATGTATGCTCCATTGTTTGCAGTCATTGGAAACAGTTAAGTCAGATTGGAGTGCATTATTTGAGGTGTACCCCTTTTTTGAGGTCTACAAGAACTATCTCCAGATTGACATCACAGCCAATGATGACAATGACCTCCGCAGATGGAAAGGCTGGGTGGAGTCCCGTCTCAGGCAGCTGACCTTAAAGGTGACTGTAACACAGTCTCAACTTAAGTTTTTGTTTGATATGGTGTTTATATATTTGCAATTGCTATGTTTGCTTCATCAAGGAGATAAATTCTGTAAATGCTTTGGATAAGAGAGTTTTTGGTTGCTTATCGTGATTCTTTAACCTTCCCATTGAGTTTTTGGTTCTGTACTACCTTGCAATTTTATAGGTTGTACGTCATGGAATGGAGAGCTCTTTTTGTCTCTGGAGCCTCTTTGTTTCTCAAGTGTGTTCACTTAGTGAAAATGTTTATGTGATTTTCCAGATTGAAAGGCACACATATGGCCTGCTTCAATGTCACCCGCATCCAAATGAGTTTGTAGACACTTCTAGGAAAGGCCACCATTGTGCTTTCTTTATGGGTTTGCAGCGGAAGCAAGGTACACCACAGCAGGAAGGGCAGCAGTTTGACATTCGAGCAACAGTTGATGAGTTTCGGCATTCTGTGAACATGTACATGAATTGGAAGCCAGGGATGGACTTGTATGTGTGCCATGTACGCAGGAAGCAGATTCCTGCTTATGTTTTCCCAAATTGTGTACGACCAGCAAGGCCTCCAAGGCCTGCAGGGTTGGCTGGCCGGCCAGGTTCTGGGTCAGGAACTCGTACCCAGCCAGCTCAACTACAGAAAACAGGGTCTAATACTTCAGCCACAGATGATGATGTGGATGACAGAACGACTGAGGGACTGGAAGGAGAGACACTAAGATTAGCGAAGAGGAGACAGGAAAGTGTGCCAGATGAGGTGAAACCTTTGAAACGAGGGGGGTTGGTGAGGGCTGATAATGGTTTGGGTGCAGAAAGGCCTAGCCCTCCACATCTTGAGCCTGCACAGTGCCCTGCACCAGTTGCTTCTGGGATTCAGACTGTATTAGCAGAGGAGGCAGCATTTCAGGCTGTCACGGGTGGGCCACGTGTTGGTGACTATGTCCAAGCTGATGATGAACTGGATGTTGTTGATGAAGGCTTTGGGACCACAAATGGTGTTAGTGCCTTGGCAAAAGGGGGTATTGCCTCAGAGCCTCTAGATCTGGAACTTGATGAGATTGGTAGAGGCGAGTCTACAGGAGCTATGTCATTCAGTAGCCCTCAGGCTAGCAGCTTTCAGACAGGAAATTTGGATGAGCTTGAGGTATGGAGTATAGTGCCTTGAGACTCTCTCTTCAACTGTGTTCTATAATCTGCAATGTTTCAGGCAGGCAGTACACAACTGGAAATGAGGTACTTTAGTTGTTTTGGATTTCTGATTGCTCAGAGACAAATGATGTAAGTCTAGCTTTTGTCTGTGTTTAGTTCTTTTAGCCAGGCTGATGACACTGAAATTTTAGCTGGGCTGATGCTTCTGTACCTATGAAGACTAACTAACTCACTGCATTGGTTGTCGGATTGTGTTGATCTGTCTGCAATCATGGTTCCTTTCTGGGTGATCCTCTTGGGGCTATTTGAAAATAAAGTCGACAATGCGAGTGGGGCCAACTGGCACAAAACCCTCTCCAGAGCTTCAAAGGAAGCCATTGATAAGGTAAGTGCGACCTACCTGTTCCTGGTATATGATTACACTACAATTTTATGCTCTCCAACTTCTGGTGGTCCTGAGCTAACTGTGCGGGCTTGGCTATCTTGTTGCTGGGGCTTCCTCACAGACTCCAAAACACTCTCACTCGCAAATTCAGCTTAGAAAAACAAGAAATGCATGGGGTAATTGCATTCCTACATAAATTAAGTGTTTTGGTTAGAAAATGGCCTTAGTTTCAATTGTGAAGCAGCAAATGTGGTTGGTGCTGTTAGTTCTAGTGGGTTGTTTACTACATGTTCTAGTACTAGGTCTTAGGCATGCAAAAGTACCTGTGGCAGAGTTTAGTGCAAGCTGAGTTTCACGTATGAGGGACACAACACTTCCTCAGGTCACCTCCTTAAGGTTTTGAAAGCTGTTGTATATGTGATCAGTCAGTTATCTGGTGAAAAATGCCCACAATCTTGGGGTTGAGGTGTTTCCAGTAACCTGGGCATGTGAAAGAATGCCTACTGTCACTATTTCTAGTCTCTCTGCCTTGGGTTGGATGCCAAGAAGCTGCACCAAAGTGGTATATGCAGCTGAATGGGTGAAAGGATATTTCACTATGTTGTTGATTTTTGTGACAAAATTAGGCTGTCAGTTGTGTCTTATGTGAGTTCATTACTTCTTTGATTGTGATATGTAGCACTTCTTCATTGGTGTTTGTACATGTGCAGGTTGAGTAAAACTTTGACCCCTGCTACACTACCTAATGCAGGCGCCCTAGATGTATTCTAAATGAACATGTGTACGTAAATCTGAGATTGTCAGTAGTCTTGAGCTGGTCAGATCCCATAGTGCCCAAGCTAACGTCTTCACAGTTGATGAGCATGGTATGTAGCCTAGTGGCCTGAAATCTTACCTGTTGCACAAGCAACTGTCATTCAAGGAGAGCTGCAACAACTGTCTGGCAAGTGCTCTCTTTCAGAGAATATCTGCGACCCTTTTGGCAATGGCTACACTCAAGCTCTTAGTGTGGCTTAATCATCACCTCAACAATTCTGTATGTGGAGAAGAGTGTTAAGGGGAGCTCTTCCATGGGGGAGGAGGACCAAGGTTTTGGGTTGGGCTGCCACTGAGGAGGAGACATCCTCTCTTTTTCTGCAGGTCTGAAACCCCTTTTGCATTGCGAATTTCTTTCATTTGCATGCGTTGCTCTGTGTGGGGGTTGGTTAGTGGTGATGGCAGGGCACAGGTTGTTTCTTAGATGTGTTTGTGTGTTTGGATGTCTGTATAATCATTTTGTTGGGTGGTGGTGGAGTGCATGGACTGCCTGCTTTTTGTTTGCATTTAGGAAACATTATCTAATCTTCAGAGCAAGGCCCTTTTTCAGAGGTCTGGCTAGCTGTGGCACACCAACCTTAGAGGGACAGTAGTTGGGGGTGCTACTGGGTAGTGCAGTGAAGAATGGAAATTCCAGAAAGGAGAGGGTGGGTGGGATGTGTTTGTTGAATCCTGAAATAGAGTGTGGAGGTCTTAATTCAGTTGTGTAGGGTCCTAGTACTTTAGACAAAATTTGGATACGGAGGAAAATGTTCTCTGTATTGCTTGAGACTACTACTCTGTGTAATGAAAAATTCTTCTTAAATTGATGATATGAGTGTGATGGTTCTCTATCTGCCCACTTTTTCTCTCAGTAAATTATTTTTGTCTTCCAGTGTTGCAGGCCCGTGCTAAAGTATTGTGTGCTAAAGTATTGTGTGTCCCCTGATGTATTATGGTGAAATGGTGAGAATCAGATTCATTATTGTAGAATTTGGGCTCCTCTTTACACAGCCCAATACCATTGAGACTTCCATTTCTGAAACAGAAATACATCCAAAAGCCATCTTGAATCTTACTATGTACATCAGCTTTTTGGGAGGAAGCTTGCTGTGTTCATGCTTATAAGCTTGGACTCCCAGCAAACATAACAAGCAACTGAATGCCAAAAAAATTGGCTCTGCCCCTTGAGACAGTTCAAAGTTCAAACCAGCAGCAGTACCCACTTTTATTTTTTGACTTAAGAATTGTAAAGACTTTGATGTTTTGAGTTGTAATTGAAACTACTTATTTGAAGAAACTGGTTAAGATTGCAAACGAAGTCTTGTGAACCATATGTACCCCAGGCATTCTTGGCATAATCGCGCAAGAAATTGTCTACTTGTTTGTGCAAGTAATTGATAAATTTCTCATATCAAGAAGGGAAGGAACTATTTTACTGTAGATGCCAATAGTGATAATTTTGTTTTGCTATTTTAACTTCAAATAGCAAAACAAAATGTAAAAATTGTTTGAGACAAAAGATCTACTTGAATGGGATCTACATGTTGTAGTCATGAATGATGATGACTACGACAGAGTGAATCCATCTTTGTAAGAAAAATAAATGGGTTCAATATGAATGTCATGGTGTGTATCACATGATTAGAAATACACACAAATATACACCAAACCTATAAAGTTTTGAGGTTAAAGTAGTAGTGTTCCTAAGTGTACATGCATTGAGCAAATTGAAAACTTCTCGACTTCCATTGCTGAACCCTAAGCATACATTTGTGAAGTGTGGTAAGATTTTGAAGGAGGCATCTAAGCCTCGTGTCTAGGTTCGGAAAAACGAGGCTCGGAACTGTAAGTAGGTTAGGGGATCAGGTTCGAAAGTCTAGGTTAGAGGATACGATCGACGATCAAGGAGGCTACAGAATCGAGATCGGACGGTCAGAAGTGAGAGAGGGACAGAATAAGAATTAGGGTTTAGGCACAGAGTTGCCTTTCTCTTTGGTCCGCCTCTCTGTGTACTGTCTCTCTCCTTTCTGCTCTTCCAGTTTTGCGCAGCAGCAGCGGCAACACCAGCTCGCCACCATGGTAAGCGACCTTGTTCTTTACTCATTGTCATTCGTAAGTGATGGCCTTGCTCATTCTTCAAGAAAAAAATTTAGTAACAAGTACAAGTTGAGCAATAACGAGGAAGAGGAGGGAGAAAAACCTTACTTTCAGGAGGAATGGAATGAGTGGCACTGCATGACTCCGAAGGTAGGAGCTTGAACTGCCTATTTTTCTTCTTCTTCTTCTTGTGTGCAGGTGTTCATTAAGTCGCATATGACCAAGGCCTACTTCAAGAGGTTTCAGGTCAAGTACAGGCGCAGGCGAGGTCAGTCAAATTTTTTTCTTCCTTTAGCTCAAGACTGTAGATGCAGGAATTGGGGTTATAATGCATGTAAATGCCAGGGACATGTGGGCGATCCTGTCTGAATGTGCTGTCGAATGCACTTACTGTGTTGGTGACATGTACTCTTTGTGTGGGCAATGTGCAGCTGGGAAAACTGACTATCGGGCTAGAATACGTCTAACCACTCAGGACAAGAACAAGTACAATACCCCGAAGTACCGTTATGTTGTCAGATTTGTATCCTCCTTAGTTCAGTCCTTGGGTAGATTGGTCCAGGAATATTGTTTCAACCCATGCAAACGTTCATGTTGCTGTTTTGTATATCACGAGAATGAACTGTGTTTGCCTCTTGGATCTGGACAGCGTAGTTCTTGTTCTGTGAGATAATCTGTGTAATGATGTCGGGGCAGTTTTGGTTTTGGGGGCATTCTCTGAATACTGAATGGGTGTGATGGTGTGTCTTTATATCTCTCCATGTATTTGTCACCAAGAGGCAGAGAGATGTTAGTTCTATGATTTCTGCTTGGTTGCTTATCTCCATTTTTCGGAATGTAGTATTGATGTTGACTCTATGTTCGTCTTGTGCATCTTGGAACTCCAATGGTACTTGCATCTGTCCCTTGACATATATATCTGTGCAGACCAATAAAGATATTGTGGCTCAAATCACATATGCCACTCTTGCTGGTGATATTGTTCTGACAGCAGCCTATGCCCATGAGCTTCCCCGCTATGGCTTGAAGGGTGGTCTCACCAATTATGCTGCTGGTATGCTTTCTGTGTGCTCTTTCAAACAATCATCTGGAGCAAGCATCAGCTGGTGTTTGTTTGGTGCGTTCTTGCAACCAAAGGTTGTCATCACCATGAGCTTCACTTTGACTAATAGATTGTTGGATGTGGGTCCGGGGTCTGTCACAGCTTACTGCACAGGTCTTCTACTGGCTCGTCGTCATTTGAAGAAATTTGAGCTTGATGAGGACTACCCTGGCAATGAAACGGTTTGTCTTTAATCCTTCACTTGCTTGTAAGTTCTTGGAGAATGTAAGGGCACAATGGTATGCCAGCACCATTTTGAGATTTCCAAAACTGACAATAGTGGTGGCAAGCCAAGGCAATGATTGACATTTACGAGTCATAATCAGGTGGATACTTGATTGTGATGTGTTTATTGTTGTTTTCAGATGTTGTGAAGAGTGCAGCATGCACAGATGTTTGTATAGTGATTTGTATAAAATTTTGGGCTGATTAGTATTTACTTATCTACACCAATCGTTTTGAGCTGGTGAAGCCAGTGGGTAGTCATGGCAACTCATCACTGCTCTTGATGATACAGGTGATGGTTTTCTTTTTGTGAGTGATTCTCATAATGTTATGACTGCACTCATGCTTGTTCTATGTTCAAAGTTTTGTTGTGGAGGTTTCTCTGCAATTTCATAAATGTGAGTGCCCCTGGCATAGTGGGTACATGCAGCTCCATGTTCTCATTCTTTTTTGTCTGGTTCAGGCTACGGGTGAGGACTTCAATGTTGAGGAGGGTGATGGCAAGCGGCCATTCAGGGCTCTTCTCGATGTGGGTTTGATCAGGACTACAACTGGCAACAGAGTTTTTGGTGCCCTTAAGGTGCTTTACAACCTCAATTTTATTTCTTTTGTAGTATGCTTTAATAGTGTCAGCACATGTTCATTATCTGGCACCCTATAGATTCCATTCCTTGTCCAGTTCTTTTAAATACTGTATCCCTGGTACATAGTTTCTTTATTTTCATTTTTCCTGAATGTCAGTGTTTTTTTAATTGCATTCATGTGGATGGCACTCCATGGAAGTTCCATTTACCTTAAAATCTCTTGCTGTATTCTTGGAAAGGGAATTGGAGGGTTTCTTCCTGCTCCTTCCTAAACCTGCACAAAACCTACACCCCATGTAGTAGTTTGATGTAGCTTGCCTTTTTTCAGATGATGTATTAGTGCTGGAGAATGGCCACACCTAATGGCAATGTGGGTGTGATGTCTGTGGTTTCACCTCTTTAAGGATTCTTTTGTTGGAGAGAAATGGTAAGAATTCTTCAGTTTGTCAAAAGCAGCACTCTGATCACTGTTCTGATACAGGGTGCTTTGGATGGAGGTTTGGACATTCCCCATAGTGAGAAGAGGTTTGCAGGTTTTAGCAAAGAGGACAAGAGTCTGAATGCTGAAACTCATCGCAAGTATATCCTTGGTGGGCACATTGCTGACTACATGAAGGTTTAGTTTCTCTCTACCCAAGCTGATAGGTCTCCATCAAGCTGTATGTTGCTGGAAACAGAGTATTTGTTGCCTAGTTCTATGTCTTCTTATGTGTCTTAAAAAATGCTGATCATCTTTTCCTTTGGGGGAGGTGCTGCAGCTTTTGAAGGAGGATGAGCCGGAGAAGTACCAAGCCCACTTCAGTGGGTTGGTGAAGGAAGGCTTGGAGGCTGATGATATTGCAGAGATGTACACTAGTGTGCATGCTGCCATCCGTGCTGACCCAAATCCCCAGATAACTGAGAAGAAGCCTCCTGCTGAGAAGAGAACGTGAGTTGGTTACCTTGACTGTTGCCTCTTATGACATGTTTTGCAATGAGGTTGGCAAATTCTTGAGATATATTGACATCTTTGTTAGATTAAGAGAACCTGGTTGTTTTGCTATAAGTGTGATCTCAAGAAAGGGATATCCAACTGATAGCATTTAGTTCTCTAGTCTTCTATGGGTGGTTGAAAAGAACTGCCTTGAACTGATTGGGAGATCCTTCCTGTATGTGATGAACAGCTGGAAGACAAAGAAATTGTCTTATGAGGAGCGAAAGGAGGCCTTGATTTCCCGGCTCAATGCCCTAAATGAAGAAGGTGATGAAGAATAGACTACATCACCCCTTATTATGCTGTAAGCATACGTTATCTTACATTCTAGTGAGTTCTCAAGAAACCAGGTTCTGCTTTGTTGGTATTTGAAAGAGATTTGCCCATGCTGATTATGGAATGGCTCAGGCATAGTCTAGCTGTCAATCTTCATTTTTGTATTGTGTGAGCAATCTCCTCATTCGAAAATTCCAATCCTGTGTGGAGATGTCATGAAAAAAGATTCTAGCACAAAGTTAGCCTTCTTGCTGGTGATTTGAAGTTCAGTTGGGGTGCTCATGTGCTTGCTCAAGTTCCAGGAACTTGATTACCAGAAAAGTTTTCATGACTTGCAATAACTGTTACCTTGTCAAACAATTTATGAGCTTCTGGGTTCAGCAAATTAGTGCCTCAGGGAAGATGATCTACCTAGTATTGAATTTCCAAAATCTAGTAACCTACCTGGTTGTATCAATTACCATCCAGGTAGGTTATCTATCTTTACATACTAAAACAAATAAAATTTTGAAACATAAAAACATCACCATTTTTACTTCTCTGAAACTGTATTTCCATATATTTAAATGAATTTGTTTTGCAAATTTTGATGTTCTGAAGTGTTGCTTCAATTGTGATTCTGTTATGGTATGTTGAAAGAAAATTTTGTAAATATCATTGATAGAATTGTATGATGCATTTCCCTGCTCATATTCCTTCTCTATATAATGCACCACATTTCCAACCCAAGTTCATGATCTTACAACTTACCTTTGTAAATATTTTCTCAAATACTGCTACAAATCACAATTTTACTCTTAAATTACCAGTCCCCCACATTTACACCCTGAGAAATTACCATTTTCAACCACCTTTACACTATTAAACTTTACTTATTTTATACTCTTAAATTTTCTAGCCATAAATTTCACCTACACTTTCCTTATTTATCAAATTTATACTTTCAAAATTATTGCTTTAAATTTTTTTTATGCTATTAAAATCAACCATGTTCCACCACATTTATGCTTGAAAATCTTATCACTATCAACTTAAAACCCTCTTTTAAACTTTTGAAATTGCCGGCTTTGAAGTGTGTTGGCAATATTAAGATTTGTGACTTTTAGCTTTTAAATCTTACTCCTATAAATTGAATCTATGTGTTTATTAATACCCTTGGAAATCATATCTCTATACCATCATTGCCAACATTTATACTTTCCAAAACTTACTGCTTTAGACCACATTTGTTCTATTAAATTACATGCTTTTGTGTTCTTATAATTTGACATCATAAACCACACACACATATATTCTCAATTACCATAAATCCCATTGTACTTTCAAAATTAGGGGAATTTTTTAAAGGGTGTTTAAGCTTAATAAATTTCAATTAATATAAAGCAATAATTGGTCTAACGTAATTATTATTTATACTTTTATTTTTTTATTAAGCCTAAGCTTTCTTTATACTTTTCAATTTATCATTTTAAACCACATTTACACTACTTCAAAGTTAACCCATTATAGTGGTTACAATGGTGGAATTATAAACCATTGGTTTAAAAGAGTTTGAAGTTGCCACCAGCAAATACATCCACCCTAAACTCACTCGTTGGTTACATAAATCCACCTTCTAGTCCTAGGTAATATCTTGGATCACTTTTCTAATTTATTTATTTTGTCTTGTTGTAATTCACAGTTTGAAGTTTGATATGTTTTCTTTTGGCAAGCTACAACTTAAACAAATTACTAAAGGAAACTTTGATGAATTGGAGACAAATTTACAAGTGGGAATTGGTCCAACAATCAAGGTGGGATATGTGGTGCAATCATTTGATGATTACATTGAGAGTTGGAGGAAAGAATTGTGGCATCATGCCTTCTTTAAGGAATTCAATAATACAAATGACATCATTCATAAAGGTCAAAAATGGAAGAAGTAGGTTGGGTCAATTCAAGCATTGAAGTAGTTCATGTTTTAGTAATTATTGTTTCATTTTGAAATCCTTGAAGATGATCCTCTCCATGTTCCATTGATTTTGGAGTCATGTTTTCTTTGTTCATATGTGTTTTTTGCTTGAGGAAGGTCCCCACTCCATGTTGCATTGTTTATATTTGTTTCAATGTAATTTGTTGATTGTTTATTTGTCCATTTTTAGATACTTGAACTTTGTTTTGTTGTTTGTTGGATGCATCAAGGAAATGCCCAAGTGTATTTGGAAAAGGTGGACCCAAAATCATCAACCACCATCTATATAACGGAAATTGTTACTAAGTGGGATTCCACTCATTTCTCATAATGTGCATGGTACTTTGATTGCCCAAAATCAAGGACTCCATTGCAATAAATGTGTTTTTGAAAGCAACTAGAACCAAGATTCACATTAATTAACTCTAGAGGATTTGGTTGTTCAAAATTACATCACAAGAAAAGGTTTTATTTATTAATGAGGCATTGAGTGTAACCAATCATGCAAAGAAAACCAAGCGCAATAGTGATGTTCCTAGTGAACAATCTTCAATGGGATTTGGGGATGATGATTTTGTTGACCCTATGGAAACATTTGGACCTCTAGTAAAAGAATGTGGGAGGTCAGGTTCCAATGCTAAAGGTCCACCAAATGCATTTGTGTCTAAGCCATCAACTTTGCTTCTATCCCTAGTCAACATGGTATCCCATCCAATTGTTGCCATTCCATCTTCCAACATCAAAATCAACATGCAAAAGAAGATTTTGAATGTTTCATTCATTGCCATGGTCGACACACACATGAAAACAAGAGAATGGTTGACTACTTTGGGTGAAGTGAAAGTTTTCTTTAGTGAGGTGTGTATGAGTATCATATTTTGATAAAACATTTTGTGCACAATATTATCTCTCAAGCTCATTTGGTTGAAGGGTGTGTGTGTTTTGTTTCTATTTTGTGTAGACAAATGTGGGCTACACTTGTTATTCCAAGGTTAAACATCATGTTGGAGGGGTAGCAAACTTGGTGATTGTGGATCTTCTAGAGGGGTTGCATGTTCCAAGCTTTTTTATTCCATCACATTTTGTCCCCCCTTGGAATGAAAAGAATCCACACTTTCTTAATGTTTTGTTTTCCTTCTACAACTTTTTTTTGCATGATGATGGAACTTTTCTTATCTTTTACCTAGATGATCTAAGTGTTTTGAGGGATATATTAGGATACCTCTCTAGCAATAATTTCAAGATTCATAAAATAATGATCCATTGTCAATATTGGATTCAAGCTCCCAAATCCTTAGGATCCTTCTAAGATAGTTAGTCGATTGCTACACCTTGTGTTTTATTTCCTTGCTTGGAGTTCCTTGTGCATGCTTTCCTTATTGTGTACGTGTTACTTGGCCTTGTGAACTTCCATGTATGGTTGAATATCATTCGGGTCCTTGAATCATTTTAATGCATCCAATGTCATCCTAATTTTATTTTATTTTATTTTATTTTATTGGTTTCAAACTATGTTATTTGTGTGGTAATTTTCCTCTAACAATAGAGACCAAGACAACCCAAGGATTTCAAGTTGAAGAAGATGAAGAGTTATCCAAATATGGGTTACATATCACCACATATAACATCTTGATGAACAATATCCATAAGGACAACCAACTTTGTCAACATAATGGTGTTCCATGGTGTGGAACAAGAAAAAAAGACTTTGTACTTATGTCCACGTTCATTCAAGCTTGTTGTGTTTTTAGAAATGTTATAGACTTGATTGCTAATACATGTATGCTTGCATTCTTTCCCATTTCTTGGGGTATGGATATTTTTGGTGGAATTTACAAACTTGTTTTTTCATGCTAGGTATATTCATTCATGCTTGTCAGAATGAAAACAAACATATTCTTGAGTGTAAGATATTATGTATATATATGTTTTTAAAAAATTTGAAAACATGAAAAAAAAATTTCAAACTTCTAACCTTTTTTTAGCATTTCAAAACAAATGAAACTTTTAATTCCTTTTTCATGGGCATCTCTAACCTCCTTCTAGCGTTTCAAAACAACTTGTGTCATATCATTTGAACTTGAAAAAAGAACCCCGAAAATATCCCCAATAATTATGTCATTTTTTAGGGGTTGGGGATGATTTTAGTTATGAAAACAAACTCAATCAATTAAGAATTTATACTGGAATGTTCACCACATCAATATTGAGGTGCTTAAAAAAATTCAAAATATTTGCAAACACATTTGACCTATTTTCAAATACTTGAACTTTATTTCTCAAACTACCACAAATTTTAAGTCCAATTCAAGTACTTGCAAGCAGTTAAATAAAACATGATTATGACAATTTAGCTTTTGAAGTCCATGCAAATAAGAGTTAAGCAATAATGTATCCAAAGAAAATTTATTATCTCCATAGAATCATATACTTATTATTTTGTTTATTTAGAGACCCCAATATATTGTTGCTTACATTACTTTTTGTGTATACTTTACTATGCTTTCACCTTCTTGCATTGGAAAGAAACAAGGGAATATTTGATCATTTTTTCAAATCATTGGCCAATGACCTCCTTGACATTGTTGGTGGTTACGATGTTGATGACCAAATGTTTGAGGATGATGAAAAAGTGGGCTTGATAATAAAGCATGGTCATCATGATCTATTTTTAAAGTAAGTGTATTCTAAATTTGCCAACCTTCAATTACATGGAAAAATAAATGTCATATGTTCTAATTTGCATGTTTGTTGTGTGTAGCACCACACCATTGCACACAAAAAATTGATTGTTTTTTTTGCAAGGATGGATTTGTTCAAAGTCCTTCTAGGAGCTTAAGTCCTTCCCATTTATGTAGTAGCTTTTGTTGATGACTATGTTGCACAATTGTCTCCTTCTTTCCATTCTAATGCTTTTCACCAAGGTCTTGGTATTTTACAATATGGGTTTTACCATGAAGTTGGGGATTCCAACTCTAATATTGAATGATATGGTTTTGGCAATTCAACCATGTGTTTCTATGATGCATATGTTGTTAGTTGTCATTGTCTTGAGCTTCTTCTCTCCACATTGATGAGAGATTGTTTTGTATCTTGTTTTTACCATTTAAAAAAGATTCTACCTTCAGTTACAAAATGTACCTTCACATTAATTCTTGCATTTGTGACAAGTACACTTCAAAAATACAAGCAAAACTGCCATTTTTGGGGGTGCTTCCATAAATATCTAAACTTTGTTGTAACATTGGATGGCTTGAATGGTTCAAATAGTTGTTTCATTGCTTTTGCTTGTGGTTTGTTGTCAAATATACTACCACATTAATGGTTTTCCAAACATTTGCCATTGTGTTGTTGTGTACTAAAACAATTCATAATTTAATTGATGGTGTTTTCTTAACAAACCATGGCAACCACACCCATTATTCGCATAGTCTCTTGGACTTTAACTTCATTAAATAAAATTATGGCATTTAGCCAAATACTAGCATCTTGATCAATTGGAGGTGTATAAAAGTTGAAAATTTATAATTTTTTCTTCAAATTGTGGTTTGATTTAAATTTTTTTCATGCATTCATTCAATTCATCCAACCTATTAAATATCATTCACCAATTGTGGAAGTGACATTCATTCAATTGTTCATTCATCTAGGTGGATGAATTACATTCATTTTAGGTTGAACTTTTAGCTCTTGCATAAAACAACCTCACTATCGCTTGATTTAGCAAGTTCTAAATTTCAATATCTTTAATTTAGGGTCAATTGCCACATTGACTAAACCAGTAATTGGTCTTCCCATTTTCTTGCAATTTAGGGAAATATGTATTTTTTCAATATTTTTAGACGTCTATTATCATATTGTCATATGGGTATTAACAATATTAGGATCAAATGCATGTGATTTCAAAATTAATGAATGACATCTATGCCCATCATCTCTACATGAATGTCTTCTATCCTACCCATGATTGGATGCCATTTCCACACAAAAATTATTGTTTTCCAAACATGGATGCATTTCATTTATCCACATTCACCCATATCCATATACATGCACTATACATGCACCCTATGAGAGCCCACTCCACAAAAACAAACCTCAATGGGTGGGGATGGGGGAGAAACTAAAGAGTGCACATTGGATGTGCTAAATATTGATAGAGGGCTACCAATGGGCATGCTCTAATGAACAATTCAAAGATACATAATCAAGTCAATATGCTTGAATTTGTATGGATGATCACCATTCTTGGCTCCACCTTGTTATGCATGATGCATCGTCACTTGTCAATTACATCAGAATAGTTAAGAAAGGAGCAATGATCCAACGCTAGATTAACACCCAACACTATTGAAACCAACAAAGTCACCAACAAAACATGCATATAAATCAACAATAAAGTAAAATGTTATTAAAAATTAGTGACTAAAATCCTATGAAAAATCAATATATGAAACAAATACTTGACAATGAAAAATTACATGAAAAATTATGTGGGAAACTAATGTTCTATAGTAAATACTTCTCAATGGTGTTATCAAAAGACAATCTTCCAAGTTGCAGAGTTATATTCAAGGTCAACTTTATGTGTGTCTCTCTCTCCCACAACTCGACAAAGAAAAATCGTGTAAAATTTTAATGAATAAGATTCTGATGAAAAATTCATGTTTTTGAAGTAAATACTTGACATTAATGGTCATGATCTTATTGCAAAGCTTGTTCTCACACACACACTCTCTCTCTCTCTCTCTCTCTCTCTCTGCCTACCAATATTCCTTGCATTGTTTGCTCTGCTATGTGTAGACTATAGACTCTACACACACATGCACATCTAGAGATATGCAACACCCAACAAATTTACTGGGGTGGAGAATGCTCAAAGTATTGAAGAAGATAAGGTTACATGGATTGGAAGATGAACAAGGATCACATTCATTGCTTGCTTTCTTGACGATCGATCCAGAAGACGGATTGCGTTGAGACGACAGAGACACAGAGAGAGAGAGAGAGAGAGAGCGAGAGAGAGAGAGAGAGACACACACACACACACACACACACAAGCAGACTGAGGTTGCAGTTATGGTGCTTGTTCGGCGTATTCCGCTTATCAAGTTTCCGAACCGTCGTGTATTGCCGCCTATCTCTGCAATATTGTCCTCAGGTATGTTCTCTCACCAAGAGACGGGGTTTTCATGGGTCGTCTTTGATTCTGACCTTTATTGTTTTACATCTTTAGAGGTTTCCGTATCGAAGTACCCATCCACTTTTATATCTCTTGAGAATGTTTACTCACCAAGGTGTTTGCCGTGATGGTGATGGTGGATGAACAGGAGACTCAGCAGCGCCGCGCGCAGCATCGTCTCCAGCATCCTCTGCTGATGTGAAGACCGGTGTATCAGCAACAGCTGCAGACGCCACATCAGGAAGCCAGTCATCCCGGATCACAGTATCCCGTTAAGAAACCGAGGCTATTTGGGTAATCTCTCTCTCTCTCGTGTCCAATTCATTGGGGACCTGACTCATAGGGCGTCATTCAAGCACACTTCGGTTCTGCTCGTTCTAGGAGTTCCGTGTTTGACGAATCTTAGCATAAGCTTGATTGCTGTAACATTTCACTATTTTTTTCCTTCTGATGATGATGACCTTGTGTTGCAGCTCGGTGGTGTTGTATTACCAGTATGCCTCCTGAACAGACCTGAGGCTATGTAGTGCTGCAACTAAAACCATTCATTTGTGTGATTTGCAATTTTCAATTAACATTGATCTGGTCAGTATTGAGTCAGTGGTTGTGAAACAACATGCTCTTGATTTGGCAGAACCACACCATCCTTCACTCATGGAATTGTGGACACAACTACTTGAAGTTCACATAAGAATTCTATTTGCAGTGATTATGAAGTTATCCTGATATTGAAGAATTCAGATCCAAATCATGCAAGCATGTGGATGCATGTAGAAACGTACCACTGACACATAAAACAAAGGATTTGGCTCTTTAAGGTAGACCTCAAACTTCAATTCAAAAAGATTTTGCAGCTTTTGATAGCAATCATCCCGTGCTAGAATTGCCTCATTCCTTCAGCATCCATTTCACAGTTTGACGAAGTTTACTACACTTTAGTAGCACAGATGGGCTAGTGCACAGCTGACAGTTGTACATCAGCTCTTTGAAGTTGAGGGCTGATGACTCCCGTGCTCATCATAGCTCCTAACTGTAGTAAGCCTCTGCCCAGTCATTGAAGTTCGCTGAACAGGTATACGTAGTAGCTAAGGATAAATAGCATTTGAAAACTCAACTCCTATCAACATATGCAGCAATTTCTTTCCTCCCCAACACCATAGACAAAAGGAAACCCAGAGTAATGGAGGAGCAAAAACCGAGTGAGTGGAACACAAAATGTGTCTATTGACAGCAAAATTGGGTGAGGAATATGTGTAGTTCCTTTCAGGGGCACACTGGCCAGATCACTTGTCTAACACAGGATCTTCCTCACAGTATAGTCTGCTCTTGCTCCTTTGCATACTTACAAAGTATTCAGCTCATCCACATACTCTTGAATAGAGAATCTAGGATCAGAAGCAGGTGCTATCATTCACCTCAAAACCCTTTAAGCACCTGACCAGTAATCCTGTTCCGTTTCCAATCTGAAGACCATGTCTGTAGTCATGAAAAACATATACTGCGTCATCCTGGTGCTCTCTGTGATCCATTCAAGCGACAACAATGCCTAATTGCGACAATACTACTCAGATCTTGCAGCAAATCGCTCCACCTGCTTGTTCTTGAGGTTGATACCAACCATGGGTTCTCCAATCCCTGTGCTGACTTCAGCAAGCACATGGGAATCATTATAGTGAGTGACAGCTTCCACAATTGCGCGTGCCCGCTTTGCAGGATCCCCACTTTTGAAAATCCCAGAATCCACAAACACACCATCACAGCCCAATTGCATCATAAGTGCAGCATCTGCAGGTGTTGCTACACCACCAGCAGCAAAATTAACCACAGGCAGCCTTCCAAGCTGCTTTACCTGCCTGGTCAGCTCATAGGGGGCTTCAATCTCCTTTGCAAAGGTGAAGACCTCATCTTCATCCAATGTTTGTAACCTCCTGATCTCACCCAAGACTGACCTGGTGTGCCTCACCGCTTCAACAACATTCCCAGTGCCAGCCTCTCCCTTTGTTCGGATCATGGCAGCACCCTCAGCTATGCGCCTCAGTGCCTCACCTAAATTGCGGCAACCACACACGAATGGAATCCTGTAGTTGTGCTTGTTGATGTGATGTGCATCATCAGCTGGGGTTAGAACCTCACTTTCATCAATATAATCCACACCAATGGCCTCCAAGATTTGAGCCTCCACAAAATGACCTGTCCACACATACCAAGTAACAAAGATTGAATTAACCTGCTGTCTTAATATGTCGAATGTAGAGTCAAAAACTCAAATCATCATTATTCCACCAAACAGGGGGATGTGCACAAGGGGTTTTTCCCATCTGGTAAACTGGTAAACTAAGCAGGTGTCAGAATCAGGAAAAAATCCAAGGGCAAACTAACCAATTCTTGCCTTTGCCATCACAGGGATGGTGACAGCCTTCTTGATCTCTTTGATGAGTCCAGGGTCACTCATCCTTGCAACACCACCTTCTGCCTGGACATCTGCTGGCATGCGCTCCAGTGCCATCACTGCTACAGCTCCTGCCTCCTCTGCAATCCGAGCTTGCTCCACGTTCACGACATCCATGATCACTCCACCCCTCAACATCTGTGCCAGCCCCACCTTCACAGCATAGGTTGCCTTCTTGCTATTCTCTGACAGCACTCCATTCCCATACACTGCCACCACTCCATTACCAGTCTCCATCTCTCCAATCCCTTAAGCTGTCTGCCTTCCAACCCCTTTCCTCTCCGGCCAAACTGCAGACTCACAAACACTGCAAAATAGTATGGCAAATTAGTTTTCACAGAGCTTCAAGTCACCAAAAACAAAAAAAATTGTCACTTCACATGCACAGCAGTATAATTTGCTTTCTGCACACAAATCTGCACTACAGATGACAATGACACTGGACAAGAACGCTTGGCACTGCATCTAAATTACAAATCTCCTTTGCGAGGGTTTCTGGTTTATTAATCATTTAACAAAGGCTGCAGAAGGATTCAGAGCCCGTTGGCAATATAATGTTGAAGACAGCGTGAAAAGGAAGATCGAGGCAAAAGTGTGTTCATTGAGAGAGAGAGAGAGAGGAAGAAATGAAATGTCATTTTCCTCTGGATGATTGCAGAAGCTCCCAGCGAACGGGAGGTCGGACCAGTTAAGTTGCATTGATGGACACGGACTGAAGATCTCGTTAGAGCGACATTCCAATGAGCAAAGATCGATTGAGCATCCAGAATCATTTAGATACTGCTCTGCTCCGAGCTTTCTAACCATCTTTAATGTGGCTAGAGCATTCTTCGACATTAGATGACGCAGAGGAAAGAGCGAACGCATGTACGCAAAACAACCTGACCCTTAATACTCCTTCCTACTGCGTCATCTCAGATGCATTCACAATTTTAGCATCTTGCCGAGTGCCATACTTGAGAAAGTCGAGCCGCCGCATATATATACTCACAAACAAACAAACAAAAATCCAAACCCGTATAAAACTTCTCAAAACAGAGAGAAGGCGTACCCCGAGCAACAACAAGCCAAACTGAAAAACACAGGCAAAAAAAATCCCTAGTTGTTCCAAATCGTGTCACCGATTCCCTGGCTAGTCAAATCTTTGCATTGCTCACAGACACAGCAAAAGATGACGAAATTTTGCTTACCTCTTCGGATACGCTACTCCCTCCCTCGCTCCCTCCTGTTGGATTCAAAGCGCCAGTAAGGAGGAAAAAAACCCCACAAACGGCTAACTAAGTCCAAAGAACACACAACTAAAGACACAAGAGAGAGAGGAGTCCGATTTCCATCTCCGTTTGAAACAAATCTCACATTTGTAGTTTTGGTTGCGTTCGATCGAGCCGCGTTCAATCCACTCCGACTTCTTCCTCCCGGGGGTACGATCCGTTTCCTCCGTTGGAAAAGTCGGATTTGTGCGAAACGTTTTGGCAATGAAAGCGAATAAGAAATGGAAGCGAAGGGAATAGAAAGTGACTGACAAGAGCGACTCTTCGTGTGTTCACTGTTCACTCGTCAAATTGGAACTGGTTTACTGTTTTTTTGCCTTCCCTTCATTTAGGCTTAGTAGGGGGTTGTGTGTTTTATGGGGTTTTTTTGGGTGCAAATTGCAAACGTCTGGCAACATAAAAACAAATTGATTTTTTTTTTTCACCTCCCAAAATTTAAAAGGAATAAAAGCAAGGCACCTTGAGTGCACCTTTGGGCCTTGCATTGGTTGCATGAAATTTCTATTTCCAAAAAAGTTTGTCACGAACCGGACTGAGAAATGCGAAAAATCGTGTGGAGGTTCGATGGGATGCATTATGCACCGGGTTCACACTAGTTGGAACTGGTTTACTGTTTTTTTGCCTTCCCTTCATTTAGGCTAGTAGGGGGTTGTGTGTTTTACGGGGAGTTTTTTGGGTGCAAATTGCAAACGTCTGGCAACATAAAAACAAATTGAAAAATGTATTAAAAAATTCAATTGGCTCAAGGTATTGTTAATGAATCATGATAGTAACTTGCTTTGACAGTGCGAAATAACAATATCAAGATGGAAAATTATAACGTCACGGTTTTAAGGCCGTTCCGTGAAGTTTCATTTGCCTTTCATATAGGAGAAGGTCCTACTATACGACCCTTTCAAATTTGAGATCCCCAAGATCGATAGAAGTTGGAAATTCAAAAGGCTCGCATAGCAAAACCTTCCCTTACTTACGTAAAAACTCGTCATTTTTTTCTTGTTTTTAGAATGAACCATCGGAAAATTGGAACTTTCAAACTTTTCAGAAGAATTAATTCAAGCTTTATTAGGCCTTTTGAAATTCACAAGGCTTAATTCAAGCTTTACTAAGCCTTTTGAATTTTGGAAGTTCCATAAAAAAAATTGAGGTAAGTTAGAGATAAAGTTAAGAAAAGTCAAAAAGGTAAGATTTGGGTTGGGGAGCAACTTGAAAATACAAAGGAAAAAAAATGTCGAGTTGTTACATTAGGGTGAACCAACACCCATCAATGCTCCAGGTGGCCATTTTGTCCATTGGATAGAATACATTTTTTCATTAGGTTCCTGATTTTGTAGGGTTGATTTTTTACTCTTTTTTTTTTCCTATTTTTTTTTCCAACTCTAATTATTTTCACCCTACCTATCATCTTACCCTTCAATGTACTCACCTCCTTATCTACCCATCCACCTATCCTCTTACGTACCAAATACTTATGTGATGTCGATGTGATGTTGATGTCAATTAACAAACGTATTGCAACAAATGCATGTATTACACAAAACCTTGTTGATAGTTATTTTGTTTTGTATACAAGCCTTGGATGAAGATATTGCACTACCCCCAAATGTAGATATATTACAATCATGTTAGTTCCAAGAAAGATTGAACAATAGCAACAAATGTGGCAATGGATTCAACACATTTGCTATGAAATGTTCAACATTTTTTTTTAATCATTTTTTTAATATTGTACTCACACAATGATTAACATTGTAAAAAATCTTTCTTACACAACAATCTCAAAGGAAAAAAAAGTGATATAATCATTAAAATCTTCTTTTCAACCCAAAGGTTCAAAGTTCAATAAATTTTTCAATTTTTTTTTTTTTGCCAATAAACAAAATGGATGAAAAATAAACATAGAACATTTTAACAATTTTTAAAAATTAGTTGCCCTTTGGAAACAACTTCCTTAATGGAAAAAATATTAAATATCAGTTCCAAACAAGTTGCCCCAAGGAACAATGTAAGTTCCCCATGGAGAAAAATGAAGTTCCCTAAAGAGCAAGAGAAGTTCCCCAAGGAACAATGAAGTTATTCAAAAAACATATTTTATGAAGAGTGGGAGAAGTTCCCAATGGTAACATACGTTTTGAATTTTTTTGCAACCATATTCATTTTTATATAAGCTTACATCCTATTATTGGAAAGCTTTTAAGGAAGGTAACAACTTTGTTCTTGAAAACATGTCAATCAAAATTCATATGAAAAAGTTGCATAAGATTTGAGCACATTTGTTCCTCAAGGCAACTTAGGCCACTTTTTCCCAAGGGGACACGAATGCTCCCAAAGCAATTTAAAACCTTTCTCCTTAGAAGACATAGTTGCTTTTTGGGGCAACTTAGGTCCCTTTTTTTGGGGAGACATGAAAAATTCCTCTGAATCAACATGTGCCTAGGGGAGCAAGGGCTTAGGTTACCTTGTGAAACAACCATGTTCTTTAAGGAGCTAGGGCCCAAATTCCTTGGGGAACAAATGCCTTGAATTTGTGTGTGATCATAAGCATCTTATGTTCATTTTTATATAAGTTTCCAATTTATCATTAGAAAGTTTTTGAGTACGACTATAACTTTGTAATTGAAAGCACTTCAATCATAATTCATATGAAAAAATTATATTCGCACAAAGATTCAAATTCATGTGTTCCTTGAGGAACATGGTTGCCCCCTAAACCAATTTAAGTCATTTATTTTACAAGCAACTTAAGTCTGTTTTCTTTAAGAAAAACATGGTTACATCCCCGAACGTAATTTAGGCCCCTTACTCCTTTGGGGAACATGGTTTTCCCCGAGGAAGTTTTCAATGTACCTTGGGGAAAAATGGGCTTAAATTGCCCAAGGAGCAAATGTGTTTTAATCCTTGTGTGATCAAAATTATTTCATATGAATTTTGATTGAAATGCTTTCAATTACAAAGTTATAACCTTCCTTGAGACAATTGTAATGATAAATTGTAGGCCTATATAAAAATGAACATGAGATGGGTATAGTTGCAAAAATATTTGAAACATATGTGTTGCAACCCTAGCTTTGAGCTCATGACCAAGGCAAAAGGGGTTGCAAAGGTGCAAGCCAAGAGAAAGCTTGAGAGTCACATCACATACTCCCAAGAGTGTAGGAAAGTGTGAGAGAGTGAACCCTCACACTCCCAAGGCAACTCCCACTTTGGAAGATAGAATCTCAATGGACTTTTGAAATTTTAGAAAGCGATTTCAAGGGTCAAAACTCAATGGCTTATGGCATTCTTTATATCATTGGAAAGCTCTTAAAACATAGATTTTTAAATGGGCTTTCATTGTTCATTTAGAGATCTAAAATATAAGTTATGGCCAAAAGAAGGGCCGAGAGTCAAACCGGGAATCAAATTGACTCCCGACTAAAAAAAATCAAGAATTGACCTGATTTACTTGTCTGCAGATAGCGTGCGACATACTATTAGAAAGCTTTCAACGAGAGATACAACTTTACTTTAAACTACATTTCGATCCGAGGTCTGTTCGCGAAGTTATGGGGTTCCAAAGTCGCGAGAGTCCCAACTTGGGCGATTTTGGGACTCCCACTTGGGAGTCCCAGGACAAAAAACCATTTGGATGTGGGCCCCGTGGAGAGGTGCAAAGTATCCTATAAGGGGGAAGGTGATGGTTTCCCCCAAGTTCGGGCTGTGATGAATCTTATGTGTCCGTGTTGCCTGTGGCTCGTCCTAGCACCAAAAGTGCTCCAACTACGCACTAACCACCTTTTGTGGGTTTTGTGCAAGCTCGTGTGAGTGAGTGAAGCTTGTCAACTCTTCCTAGTCCCATCCGAAGCTCCAGCACGCCCTTCTATCCTTCAAAGTGATGTGAGTTAAAAAGCATGCCCTAACTCCTCCTTCGTCCGTTGTTTTTTATTTGGACTCCCATTTGAATCTTTCAAATAGTTGGGAGTGCGTTAATATGTTTCCTTGTAAAACTTGGGCCCTTCCTAAGGGAAAGTTCATTGTTCATTGAAAATTTTGCCTTTTTCCTTAAGGAATTTCTCATACTCCTCATGAAAGTTATTTTCAGGGAACATCATTTGCTCCCTAGGGAAGTTAATCCCTTGTTCTCGTAGACATATGGTTACCCTCGAGGAGCAACTTAAGCCCCTTGCTCCCCTAGGAACATGGTTGTTCCTTTATCCCCTTATTTTTCGGGGCAACTTATGTCCCTTGCTCCTTTGGGAACATGGCTCGTGGGGAACATTTTTTTTTGCAAAGAATTTTTTTTGAGCAAGTAACCTAAAAGTTTTGCCCAAGGACAAATGTTTTTCATCAATTTTGTTTGTGAATGAAAAAGATAATTCAAGAAAAGGTTCAAACCCTGAACCTTTGGGCTACAAGTGGGGATTTTAACCATAGCATTGGTGTTTTTGCTTTGAAAATAATGTAAGAAAAAAATATTTCGAACATTAGTCATTATGCAAGTACAATAAACAAAATCTGATTTGTTTTCTCATGTTGGGCATTGTATTGTATTGTATTAACTTGTTATTTGTTTAATGTTTGTTGTTAGTTCCAAGCCTTCACTTACATTTTGGGCCATTTTTAATTTTTATACTAACTAAATTAAACCCTAAGTTGGATATTGAGTAGAAATTTTGAATGGGTCAAATTTACATTGGGCTTAATCAACCTAATACGTGGATATTGTAAACTTGGCAACATTCCCAATGCCATTTTGGTATTGTATGTGGGTATTTCATTGATTAATATTTGTAGTACAAACGGGGATATTGGGATCAACTTGCCATACTTCTTTTTTAATTGTGACTAAAGTTACATCCAAATTAAGGTATTGCATTATGTGAAATATTTTTAGTTTAGGTCCTCTCATATGATGGTTGTTAATTTTTAGATCCACCCTTCATGTAGGTATTGCATGTAAATGTTTGAATGCAATTATTCTCAAAACATTTCTAGTTTTTTAACTTTTCATTTCAAATTTTTTTCATTTTTAATTTAATTCTATTCTATTCAACTTTGTTATAAATGTACATTTTGTGCCGTGCATGTGGATATTGCAAGATTGATTAAAAATTTAATGTGTGTTGTTGCTTCACATGTAGGTATTGCAACTTGAGGTAAAAGCGAAGCAAGAAGTAGGAGGTAGGAAGGGTAGGTAGGGGAGGTTTAAATAAATAAATTAGGAGGGGTTAAATAGGCAAGCTACATCCATGAACAAAACCCAAAATGGGTTTTAACTTTTTCCCAATTAATGCATTGGTGAATGCTAGGTCATGTGGGCTCTAATGCACCATGCAAAATGGATGGTGTGTGAATGTGAACACATTTTTAAAAAATATCTATTCATGTCTTTGACAAACAATATTTTTGTTATATTTTTTACACATAATTTTTAGCTAACCATAGTCAAAGACATGGTTGACTATGGTTAGTTATATAGTAAGTAGTAACTAATGTTCATTATTTATTAGAAACATGAACATGCCCCATAATCATTATTGAGGTGGTTGTTAGGATTCATAATTGTGTTTCTAAAAAAACCAAATAATGAGTTTTGGTATATAACCATCATTTTCAAATATCTGAAAAAAATCAGGAAATCAACCATAAAACCATTGATTCTTTCTTCAAAATTGCAAGCTTTTAATGTTTAAAAATAACCAAAACTAGAGCTTTTTTATTTGGATTCTTTCTATAAAGAGTTTAAACTATAGATTTTCAAAATCTAGATTATTAATAAAAATTGGAACTCATAGTTCTTTAAAAAATAACCACATAACACTAATACCAACCATCCACATGCATCTATTGACCTAATATTCATCAAGTTTTTTACCTACTTGCCAACTTACATAGTAAGTATGTCATCTTTTACTAGAAACTCTTTTATTAAGGATGTTGAACATTTTCTTCCTAGGTTAGGAAATATTATAATGGCCTTGTCAAACCTTTTTATTAAACTATTATTTTTGTTTGTATAATAAAAAAATCCCACGTTTGGAATGTGAAAAATGATTGTGCAAGGAAATAATTAATAAATGGTTAGGTGGTGTGGGAAAAGCAGTTGCAAGGCTCAAAATAAGAGTTTAGTTGTGTCAATCATGGGATAATCAAGTCAAGTCATGAGACATCACTCTTCAAGTTTGGGTTTAAGAAGAACATGACCAAGGAAGAGAAAGAACAAAAAAGACAATAACTAGCACATGTGTCTCAAAAGAAAGAATGTGTAGCAAAAGAAGAAGCAAAGAGATCAATAGCAAGAATGCACATGAAGTCACTTCCGTTTTATTCCAAACAATATGGGAAAAATCATAGGGTGCAATCTATTGAGAAAACCAAAACAATTACTTTAATGTAAATAAGGTGCTTATAATTCATTATGAGAATATATATAATATTTTAGGATGTACCTTTAATATATTCAAAATATGTCATTATTTCATAACAAACTAAGAAATACATTTTTACATCAAATGTTTCCTAAAATGTATGAACAATGATTTCCCCAAGAAAGAGTTCTTCTTAAAAAAAAGTTTAGGAGACCAAAGCTACTAACCATTAACAAGTTGTAAGAAATAAAAATATCACAAGGGCAAACTCATGCTTTTAACAAGAAATCACATTTAGGAAACAAGAAGATCAATTGGTGAAGGTCACTTTTTATGGACCTCAGCTTGGTTATTTTGCAATGTAAGAAGACATTCATGGTGGTATGAACTAGCTCCAAAAGGATGATAAGCATGGTCACCTCTTCAAGAACCTAGATGAAAGTGTAATGAAACCTTTGCTTTCAAGCTTACATTAAACAAGAAAACCTCACCTTGGATTTTCTCAAAATGTGCATAAGAAAAGTTTTAAAAAGGTTACATTTTGTGGAGGCCATAGGTTGACAACAACCTTGGACCCCAACATGGAAAAAGAAATATGCAAGGCTTTGCATGTTCAAATATATGTTGGAAACACCATCAATATCATCATTATACAACACTTGAAGATCAACATCATGGACACCAAGAACCTTGGTATGTTAAAGAAGAATGAAAGGCATTACATCATGGGTAGGTGATTTTGTTGACATCTTTTGCAAAAGAAGTTGAGTTGGTCCTTTAAGCACTCGATAAATGCAACACAACAACTCCCCAAGAACTTCAAGTAGTTGGTGGAGGAAATGAAGTTGTGCATGGCATACAAGATATTTACCCATGACATCCCCTCAAAATTAATGTTCAACATGGACAAAACCTTTGTTTGGTAGATGCCACTGGGGTTGGCAAACACCTACAACACCAAGAACATTAAACAAGCATAAGTCATTAACACAAAGGATAAGCGTGGCCTTACTATCTGTGTCACGAAAACCTTGTAGGGTGTGGCTTTACAATGCATTTACAAACATTAGCAAATCAAATGTTTACCTTCTGAAAAAATGTGTGTGAAGGTTAATTTTGTTTTCAACCTAACCAAAAACCATTGATGTATGTTGGAATCCATGAAGAAATGGATCGAATAGTTAATCATCCCTACCTACAAGTGCACATGTAAAGAGTTGGACTTGGTTGTAAAAAAACAATGCATGTTGCTACAATTAAATGTGTAAAATGTGCATCACATGGTATCATTCAAGAATTGGCTATTCACATTGTTTTTGTGTTAGGAGGGACCACATCAATGACACAAGAAATAAACATTGTGTTCAACAAGTTTTTTAAAATTGGCATAAAAACATAGTCAAAGGAGCCACCCAAGTCAGAGGACATTTTTTTTAATTGTATTTTTATATGTTAGAAAGATCACAAAATAAACATAATAGTTTGGATTGTCATAAATTTTTTGGGAGTATTTTCCATTAATTGAAACTTTTATATGTTTAAAACTTAACATAAATAAAAAATGTTTTTGTATGTTTAAAACATTCAAACCTCAAAAATGAATAGTTTTATTTTTCTTTGTTAACAATAATTTTTGTAGAAATTTAATAAATAAATCATTTATTATTCATCATTGCCATATATTGCATGTTGGGTTATTATCTTATTCTAATAGTGTAAATACCACGTATTTAACTAACTAAGATTGACTTCAAAATAATTCAGCACACAAAATGATGACAAGGAAAAACAATAGTGCCACATTGAACTCATCTTCACGATTTTTGATATTTTCATAATTGTTCTCACAAACCAGCTTATATTTTTTCCTGTATCTCTATCAATCTTCTCATAGCCATTCAAATAGAAAGAAAATACCCCCGGACACCCACAAATGTTCAACAAAATAACATTTTTTACTTCTTGATTCTTGCCTTAAATAATACACAAGTGGTTATAATTGTTTAATTGTTTTTACAAATCGACTTGATGCGACAAATTGACTTGTTATAAAAAATTTCTTTATCAAGTCAATTAATTACAATGTTGCAACTACAATAGTCTATCAATTTGTTTAAATAGTTGACTTGTATTATCTATCTTTTTTTTGTTTTTTAACTATTGATATGTTAAAATCTTTTCAGTATATTTTCAAACATTTGTTTTTTATCAAATGTGCACCATTCCTTCTGAAAATAAAAGAGAATTAACATTGATGATTAGAAGGGCAAAAGGACTTGAACTAATGAAAATTGTTTTTATAACGGAATTGAACACATTTGGTTCAAATGTGCTTTTGACCTTAAAACTTATGGATTTTAGAAATATGGTTTTAACAAAAATTGTTCATATTTATGTAATAGAAGGCATGAATGCATAATATATATGATACCAAATCAAATTGTTATCAAAATGTATCTAATACGTAATGTTAAACTAAGTATCATAAATACAAAAATTTAAGTTATAAACCATCACACTTTTACTTCGGCGCCCATGGCTCCTTTGACCATGTTTTCAGTCAATTGTTGTTTGTCAAGAATTTTGTAATTAATCAACAAGCCATGTTGTAGAATGAATCAAAGGGGGGACAATTGCTAATGATTGCAAATTAAACCTCCATATTAGCAACTTGAGGAATGAATGCACCCACTATACGTATGTTGGTTGGAGCACATTGCACACATGCAAAATAACATCCTAAAAGGCTACATGAAAATAAGGACATTGCTAAAATTTGATAAACTATTTTAAGAACAAGCTTGGGTTTGGAAAATGAAGGGTTTGCCTTTCAAGAAGAACTAATGTATGTAAAGCACAAGCTACTTGTAGATGAATTCCTAGAACATGAAAGCAAATTCTTCTCAAACAACAATGGAAAGTCGAAGTTTAATGATGGGGACTCAAATGTGGAATGGGACTCAAATTTTGACAAGCCTATGGGTGGGGTGGCCAAGCACATGACAAGGTTGTGCAAGATAGGATATTCCAAGAATGCAACAAATGAACATAGTGTTATGGAACACTTAATAGCAAGAGGCTTAAATAAGGAAGTAAAAGGTTTGACAAATATAATAATTTAATTGCAGAAAAAATCAAATTAGGTGATTTAAACAATAAGGATAAAAAAATTAATATAATTTGAAACAACTTACAAAGAAAACACATATGAAAGAATTTTGCCAAAGTAAAAATCCTTTTCGAATGATTGCATGTGACACATGATATTCATGTGTTAGTCCATAATTTAAAATCAAAATTTTTTCATACATAATTTACCATTGTGTATTGGATATAAATAAAATTTTACTACATCTAGATCTTGATCCTATATCATGTATATTGTGTTAATAAATGGGCAAGCTTGTGAATAATATAGGTGTGTCCATTTGTACATTTAAAGATTTTGAACCAAGTTACCATTTCAACATTCATGATGGTTATGTTAAATTATGGTCATTGAAAAAGGAAAGTTGACAATCATGTTAAATTATGAAAAATAATTACAAGGACATGTAATTGATCATGAAAACAAGGTTAGCTTGGACAAGACGTTTGCAATTTGATGAACCTTCAAAATTGGCATAATATATTTTCAGAATATTTTACACTAAAATATAGGAAATTATTGTCTTTTAAAGCATCTCAATGCCAAGGTTTTTTTTTTCATCTTTTTGATATCTACAATTTGGATTTGTTTTTAAAATTAGGAAATTTAGTCGAATTTATACTAAGGAAAAAAAATTCAAACATTTTTTCAATTTTTTTGTTGAAAAATGATGAAATTTCATTAAGGAAAAAAAAAATTTACTCCATGCACATCCTTTATTTGGGTTTCTATTAACATTTGTCACATTCAACATAGAGCGTTAATTGCTTCCCCATCTTCGACCATGAACATGAAAAATTGGATCACATAAAATAAGAGACTATTTAAATGACACCACATTGGCCAATCATTGTGATCAACCAATCAAAACAAGTCATTTTTTTTTCCTAAATCTCTTAGAAAACATTGTCCTATGCACATTTACAAGTCCAAATTCAATTTCACATGATTAAAAGGTTGTACATCAACCAATATAAGTCATTATATTGATGCCAATGGAGATGATCTTATCCAAGTTTTTTTTTAGTAAAAAAATTCAGGTAGCATCAATTGGTGAGAATTCATGGAAACATTTAACATAATTTATTAGTGAAACATTTTTATAAAATAGCTGAAATTGTATTAAAAAATGATGAAACACCACCCCAAAATCAAAAGTTGTATAAAAAAAATAACCAAAAAATCTCAAAAATTTCCCCTAATTATTGGAAAAAAATGCAAATAAGGATTTTCTTAGATTTCATATATATATAATCACAATGCAAAAATTCACCACAAGAAAAATAATAAAAAAATCTCTTATCCATTCTTGCTAGATTTGACATGCAAAATTCTAGAAAACCCATGAAAGTGGGGGTGGTTTAAATTTTTTGCTATGGACTTGGGCTTGAGGCCAAAGATTGAAAGATTCTTTTGCTTAGGGTCCGAAGCAACCATTGGTCCACCTTATATTGGGCCCTAAGCAACCTACGGTCATTTTGTAATGGTGGCTTGGGCCCTAAGCCATCGTCTCTTGGACCTTAGGCCACCTTAAGGTGTGTTTGAAGGTGGGAGTAGAATGCTTGTTTCAAAAACACCTTGGTCTTTGGATGATTATTAAAATAAAATATATTTAATGAAGTAAGTAATACATACTAGCTATAATTTTTTTATGAATTTTTCAAAGTTCAAAAGCATGATTCTAAAAAAGGCAATTACAATGAAGAAAAAGAAAAAATTCTCATATAAAAAAAATTCAATGAACACTTCAAACCATATATTTTGGCATGCAATCCATAAACATGAGGGAATTAATTATTTATTTATTTATTTATTTAATAAACCAAATATATTATTTGATTAGTTTTAATATTCAATTTTTTTTCTGAGATGCTTCCAAATGGTATCGCCCAAATGGTATTTTCAGGAATACAAAGCTGAAAATACAAAGGAAAAAATCCAGGCAGTGCTTTCCGGATGAAGAGAGACCTTAAGACGGATGAAGGCTGGAGCCCAAGTTGTTTACCTGAGAAGGTTTACCTGAGAATCACCCTGGCTAAGGTTCCCTTGCGTACCAATGTTCGATGGATGATTCTTTTTCCATCCAAGGCAATAGGTAATATCATTGAGAAGCATTTAGGGTTCCAACTGTGCGTGCACTAGGATAGCCCAGGCGCTGCTGCTGGGGTGCGAAGACTAGACAAGAGAAGAGAAAGAGACAAACAAAGGCCAGGAGCTCGGTGAATTCGATTTACAATAGAGAGGCAGCAGAAGAAGAAGAAGAAGAAGCGTTGCCAAGTTGATCTTAAGAATTTAGCACGATTTATTTTTTTGGAAAGCAAGAAAGAGAGACATCACAGTCACAGTCTACAGCGAAATTGGGAAATCGACAAATGTAGAAATTGCTGAAAATAGTAGAGATTCAGACAAGAAACCCCCGAGAATCGCGGCAGCAGAGACCGATTCCTGCTTTCTTCGGCTGCGATAATCAAGCTTTGGAGGAAGGAAAGGTGAACCAAGAGAAATCTGGAAAGCTCCGGAAGTTTCGGGTAATGGCGAGTGCGGGAATGAATACAGTAGCAGTGGGAATAGCGGTGCAGTCTGATTGGGACAACCGCCATTTCTCCAGCTCCCTTTCCCTCAATGTGCGTCGTCTCTTTGAGTTCTTGTTGCAGTTCGGTAAGTCTGTTGCAAGACTTTTACCTTTCCTTTCTTCTGGATGCCGATAACATACTTGTGTGGTTTCTTCCTTAGACTAGAGTTGGGTATTCGAAGCTCCTCTTTGAATCAATTTGCCTCTTCTTCTTCTTCGCAGACCCAGTTTTGCATCAACAGAGATGCCATGCTTCATACCTTGCAAGAGGAAATTTAGAACCTTTTCTCCATCTCTCTGTGTCTTCAGCCCCCAAGGAAGGTACTATCTTCCAAAGTGCATGAGCATTCCATGAACATTGCATGAGCATTGCATGATTTTTCCTTTTCCCCATCTGTCTGTCAAAGGGCTTCAATTCTGCTCATCAGTGGAGCTGATTGACAATGCAGCTAAGTCTGTTGTCTTTCTATGCCATGACAGTAGAAGAAAGCATGAGAATGTGGTGTTCTTTTTGTGGGCTACCAGAGTGTTCAGACTTGCCATAACCATCCATCAGATGATGTTGGCACTCTCTAGGCCACTCCAGAACTCTCACTCTTGATGGATTGTTGAGGAGCTTCTTTGCTAGCTTTTCATGTCATCTACTGCAGTGTTTCTTCTTGTGCACAAGGTTTTAATGATGTGACAATGAGAGAACAGATTGAAGATCCAAAATGTGATTTTGAGAAAATACTAACTTTCCAAGCAGATGTGCTGTCTAACATTGTCTAGACTGTCTATACATTATGCCATGGAAATGCTGGAAAATTGAGATGGGTGGGAGAAAAAAACTCTATTTGATGATGGGCCTCTGGTTGACCAATTGATGACTAGAGTGCACAACATTTCTTTTTGGTAAAGATGTCTGCTCTCTTGAGTGCCAGAGACCATCATGATTGAACCTTCCTGTTGATTCCAGAAATGCAACAGAAACTCAGGACACAGATGTTTGTTATATACTTATCTACACTCACTGTCAGGAGCTGATGCGGTCAATGGGGAGTCATAGCACTGTTATTCATGATAAAGGTGATGGTCTGACACTTTGTGAGTAGCACTCATAAGGGAATGGCCCCATTGTTGTGTTACCTTCAAAGTGTTAGTCTTGGAGTTTCCTCTGTAATCTCATTGATATGCTTTAGGTAGAGAGGTCTGCTCTTACATGAATCTGCAGGTGCTGTAGATTGGAGACTGAGGCACTCACATGGACTGACTTTGGGTGAGCATGGAACCTGCTGGCTGTATGTAGAATCTGCAACAAGGAGCAAACTGGCAGTTTTGAATGAGAAACTCACCGTCTTGGAGCGGCAACTGGAGTACTTGGAAGCCCAATTCAGCACAGCTGTCAATTCCTCCTGAATTCTTCCCATGACTTGATAGCTTCAGACTTCCAATTTATCCAAGTGATTTTGCCAATGTTCACGTAATTAAAAGAGAGATATAAGCTTGCTGGACTTGCAAGAGACATAGTATATGTACTTATATTTATGGGGCTGTCACTTTGGCAGCTAATTGTGAAACAATCATGGAGTCTTATTGATCATGTCAAGACCAGTTAAAACTGTGAGTTTTATAGAGGGCACTGGGTATTTACCAATTTCAGTCCTCTTTGGCTGTACAGGTGTGACTGAAACTTAATCAAAATAAATAGGCTGAACTCTGAATGTTTTGTTCAAAATAAAGACTTGTGTTTTCCAGAATATCTTTGGAAGATCATCTCATTTAAACAAGAATTCTTCCTGGATGCTCTTTCAAGTACAAAGTTGCTCCTGTTTCTGCCATCACCTTGTGGTGCAGGTCTTTCTTGCCTTCATCACATTTTCAGAACCTCAGGTAAAATGAGATATATAAATGGAAGGAGGAAGATGAGTAGAATTCCGGCAGCTCGCTGACTGTTTCAAAACACTTTCCTTTTATCTCCCACTGCTTTCACCTCCCTTCATTGGACAGCTTCTGCTGCTGATATTCTAGAACTGTTTATAGTGCAAAGACAGACAGGAAAGAGCTTGAATAGGTTTTCATTCTCTTCTTTTATGTTGCTGAAAGGCCTGGAGTGGATACAAGATCCCTGGCTACAGTTAAAAAGGCTTCACATCAAAGACCTCAATCAACCCCAGTAAAGGTGTTGACCTCATGTCCAGTATTTTGATGACGTGCTATGATAGGTGTTGTTAGAGTTATGACCTATGTTCATTTCACAATTTCAAGCAAAATTGGAAGCTCTTTGTGAGCTCATACAGATTTTAGTTTTCCTCAGGTTCCATGGTCAGCTGTACATATGTGTAATTGTATGTATATACCAAAAGTTCCTGTTATTGATTGGGAGTAGGATCCCTAATCTCCTAAATGGTTGTCTTCACTTATAGAGGGGAAAACTAGTGGTTTGGTGTTTGTTCTGAATATTGCAGTAGGGTGGAAGTGGCCAACCTCAGTTGATCTCTTTAGGAGAACTTTTGAGTCCTCACAAGGCAGCAAGTGTTGGTCTGAGATGGCAGCATCAGTAGATGGAACATGAAGATTGACCCGTTCCCCCAAGATTTATCAAACAAGAAGTAAAGGTTGAAATAGTTGTGGATACTATTGAATGTGTGAACTTGTGGGGGTGAAAATGATGAGCAAAACAGTGCCTGGCCCATAACAACTCTGAACAAGCTTTGGTGATGGGGATGATTACCCTATCCCTAGGGGGATTCTCACAAAGAGGGTGTCTGTTTTGAGCCAGCAATTAATCTTCCCTGTTTTTCACTGTTTTCTGAGACACATTCAAATATCTGTGTTCAATTTTGTGTCCTGAGCTTCAGATTTCTGTGCTGCAACGATTCTTATTGTACCCAATTAGGTTATTGGGAAAGACATGCATTTCAAACTACAGAATGTGCTGTGATTGTTTTGCTAAAGAGGAGGAACTTGGGTCCTCAAATTTCTTTTGCAGGAGCTTTTCCAGAATTTTCCATAACATTCTTGTATGTCAGGAGGTCTTGGAGAAACCTGATTTAGGATGTTGTGTGAGGCTCTTGAATTGAAGCTTCCTCCACAAAAGCTCAAGACTTCTACTCCAAAGTAAGGTGCAAACAACACATCTTGTATGAGGTATTGTTTCCCCTTCTAGCCCTGTTTCTGAGATTAGATGTTCTACAATTGTAATGCTTGTATTGCAACAAAATTCTTTTGAATTGTTGGAGGTGTCTTTGGACTTGTATTTGGACTTCTTTGGTTTCGAATGGTCTGCAAAGGGATCCAGATGTAACTGTACTTTCTTGTGTATACATGGACAAAAAAACTCTGCAACTTGTGTGTATGTCTATGAGATTGCAGAGAAAAACTCCACAACTTTCTTGTGTATATATCTATGAGAGAGCTTCTCTCCACAAACTTTCACATCTTTTTTTGTGTATACAACTATGAGATTGCAGAGAGAACTTTTCCGCACAAACGTCTTGTGGATATATCTATGAGATTGCAGAGAAGTCTCCACAACTTTCTTGTCAATGTCTTGATTGATTCTGCAGTTATGCAGGGATCTGATGGTGGGTTACAAATTGGCACTGAACATGGGCCAGAGGTACAGGATGTTGATTCCTTGTAACCCTTGCTAATGATGCAGACCAAATTTCCATTTATGGATTTGGGTCCCTTCTTTCAGGTTTGTTAGTTTCTTCTCTCTGCACTACTTTCCCCAGCTGTGCATTCGTCATTCTCTTGTGTCTTTGTTTGTTTGCAATAGCTTTTCCTATTCTATTGTTTGCAAATCTTGCAAGCTTGAACTTTTCATTTAAGCATTCTTGCAACTGCATATGTTTTGCCTCATAAGTCTGCTTGTTGCATGTTTCTTACATCAACGCAAAGAGAAGAGTGCCTTATGCACATTTCCAAAACTCCAAAATTTCAGGTTGAGATTACTATTGGGATTTCCAGTGTATTTGCAAATATAAACACTGCATTTTTTGATGGAGGCATTGGTAATTTAGGTACCATTGTTAGGCATGCATCAATCTTTTGCACAAGTTGGAATCACTACAGTATTGACTCAAAGAACAACGGATGCTTGTGTTTGTCCTCCAAACACATGTGATTTGTTATCATCATCAGCCTTTTATTTTCTGATTCATTTTTTAGTTTTTTAATGAATGTTTTAGCACACTAGTGTATCTCCTTCAATTTTGAAAGTTCATGGCAGCTGAAACTTGTGAGATGTATGTTCTGAAGTTTCAAAGCCAACTTTGAGTCAAGAAGCTTCAGCCTTGCCAAGTTAAATTTGTCGATATTTGATAAGTTTATCTCTCTCTGTTTGCTTAACTGCTTATGGTAATAGACCTCCCTTCTGTCCCTTGGCACAGTAGTTATCATATTCATGCATTGTATGACTGCTGTTTTGCTACCTACAATTTGTTTGTGGTGGTACTGTTTTAGTCAAGATCCAGATTTCAAAACTCCCAAGTTTGTGAAGTTCAGATTTGACCTGCAATGAAACAAATGGGTGAAGGAAGCATCAACTCTTTGTGTAGAGCTGTGTCTGGGAAGGTTTATTCTCTTGACTATTTTTGAAATCTTCAAATCAGAGGTTATTTCACATCCGTCCTACTTGTGATTTACGATCTCTTCATTCTGGTAATGGTCTTTTGGGGCTTATATCGGTCAAGGATTGCAATTTTTTGCAATTTCTGAAAGCTGGAAGCTTGAGCTTTGGTTTAGTGCAATGAGCTGCAGATAGCAAAATGCATGATATCCATGGTGAGAACAAAATAATAAGCTCTGATCAAAGCGCATTAAATTGATTGGTGTTGAATACATATTGCAGGTCCCTGCATTTATTGAAATGGAGCATGAATTTTGCTTTCTTGCTGTAAGAGACATCATCATCCTTCATGTTATCAGGTTGCTCTCTGAACATCCATTTCAGTTTGTGATCAGCTTTGTTGTGCTCAGTCTAAGAACCTCTGCTCTTTGGAAAAAAATCCTACTTGAGTGTACTTTCAAAATCCAGGTTCTCAACAAAAATCAAGAGCATATTTGGAATTTCTTTGTCACCAGGGAAGTTCTATGCCTATGACAAGCTTTCAATCCTGCAACCTAGTGGACTGAGATTTTATGATTTTCACCTGAGGAAAAAATCAAATTTGAGAAAGTTCACTGAAACAGACCAATTGGTGGTTCTCTTATTTTTTTGCCAGTTTCCTGCTTTAAATCATGGACCCTTGAATTTGCTAACACACAATGCAATGAAAATCCTGTGTATCTCCTAAAAACCATCACCAAAAAGAACATGCTGTTGTACAAAACAGCCACCTTGTGTAGTTAAAAGGGATGATTGTCATAGCTGACTCTGTTCAACAGGATGGAATATCACTGTTGGCCCTTGATCCTTTGAAGCACTGTTTGCAACATTGCTATCTCCCTGAACAACAGAGGCAACAACAGATTGGTGACCATTCTGCACATTGCTACCATTAGTAACCCTTTCAGGTGTGTCCCCAAATCCAACCTGAGTCTCTCCAAGCCCACTGCCCATCATCATATCATCCAATGAACGCTTTTTTGGCTGTGGAGCTGCAGCCCTGGAGATTTCGTCAGTTGAGACCAAAACAGGTACTGCCCGCTTAACCCCCCTTCCCATAATCCCAAGATGGGTGACTGCTGTTGATGAAGAAACACCCCCAAGTGAAGGTTCATCAAATGTAGCACTTGTTGAAGGAGCATCAACCCCTCCCTTGCTTGAACCACTTGCTTGAGAGACTACAGCCATAATCTGCTTTAAACTAGCTACCGCTTCAGGATTAGCCGCTTGCAAAGCCTCCACCAGAGAGGGAGCTGTCGCCATTTCTTTGAGTTCATCTGCCTGCACTGAAGCAGATGGTCAATTTTTGAAGCATGAAAATAGAAGGTAAGCAGAACCAAGGTACCTCACAGAGCAAACCATTTCCTCCGACAAAAATTTGAGTTGAGTTTACTGGTAATCAGGGATCACACTATTGTAACTCAACTGATCCTTCAAAAGTAAAAAGGTATGTCAACAGAAGCAAATAACTTAATTTCAAGACAACAGAAAAGGGAACATGATTTTGACTAAGAATGATTGGCATAGCTGTGATGACCAGAAACAATCAAAACCCACCTTCTCTCTAAGATCCACAAGAGATTCTTCAATTTCCTTGATTTCAACATCCAGTGCCACCACTAGGTCTTCTTGGTCCTCCTTGGCAAGCAAAGCTTTATCTGCAGTGGCAAACATCTCTGAGTTCTCTTCTGGTCCTTCACTTGTCCTCTCATCTATCAGTGCTTTCAATGATTTGGCCTTATCACCAGCCTCTGGGACTCCAGGCAACACAGCTTGGGCTAAATTACTTTTTGCTTCAGCAAGTTCTTCCTTTAGCCTTTGCACACGGGCTTCACAAATTGCAACTGCATGATTGCAGTATCCAAGAGCCTCCTTCGGTTTCAAGTCCAGCTGATGCGCAAGAGCTATCTTAAAATGCCTATTCAAAGTTCCATGCACTCTTAGTTTCATACACTCCTGCATCAATCTCACTCATTTGCATTCCTATCTCAATATAGCAGAAGCCAAGTTCTTCCTTTGATTGAACTGCAATGGGTTTACCAAGATTTGCCCTATAAATTCAGGAACAAAAGATCAAAAAAGTGAAGGAGAGAGACGTACAGTTCAGCAAGGATGCGGCTGTCAGGCTCTACCAGCCCCTCTAGAATGTGTAAAGCGTTTGCATAGTCCTCAAAGCATGTCTTATAATCCTCTGCAGATACAAATCAACCCCCTTACAATCATACCTCTGAGATTGCAGAGAAATCTCTACAATTACACTTTGAAGGTAACTGTTGTGTCAGTTCTGGCCCAACTGAAACAAACATAACATATACTAGTGGGGTCACCACCTTAAGAGTGTCCAACAAAAAGTACAAGACCATCAGCTTCATGGTGGATGGCAGCAACTAGCTTTCATTATGCCTCACTGACTTCATCAGTTTTCAACAATTAGTGTAGGTATGTGTAAAACAATCTGCTAAAAATGTAAGAGAAACAATCATTCAAAACCTGAGTTTCTGTTGCATTTCTGGGAGCTAAACAAAGACTCAGTAATGATGTTGGCTAGCATTCAAGAGACATAGCTAATAAAAAAAGTCAACAGTATCCTCTTCAAACTGCAATCAATGTAAAGGCCGTTCAGCAACCATCCCTCAGATATGTTCATTCGACACATGAAACAAATGTTTGAGTGAGTGTGGAGTATACATCAAACATGTGAGTGTAGTAACCAGTATTGTGAAGAGAGGACAGCTGAATAGCATCAAAGCAGGAAATTCTGAAAACACTGAAACAAAAGGAGACAAAAACAAGGGACACAAAGTTAGTGCACTATAGTAGCTCTACACAAGGTAATCCAACCAAATACCAATTAGCAACAGCTATTGGCCAACACTGCCCTTTGACAAGTACATGAAAACTATCCTGAGGAAATGAGGAAAAAGAATAAGCCACATAGGTGGCCACACAGGTGGTATAAGATTAGTCATCCAGCATGCTAATGATGAGCAGCTAAACATCAAACCCAACCACAGATACATACCTTTGAAACAGTTTATGTCTGCAAGTTTGGTGATAATGTCAACGGTTTCAATGGTGCAGCAGCCATGCTTTTCATGGATGACTCGTGCAAACTCAAGCATTTTCCAAGCGTCCTCAAGGTCCCCATCTTCTACCTCTCCCTCATCCCCTTGATCCCCTTCACCATCTCCATCTCCCTCTTCGTCATCCGCAGGATCCTCCTCTGTAAATATGAACATAACCAAAAGCAATTTCAGTAAGTCCACTGAGCATCCACAGATATACTGCCTCTGTCAAGCAAGAACTACATTATAACAGCTCTTTTTTATTACATGTTTGATAGATTGCTCAAAGCATCCTTAGACAACTCATATTGATCCATAATCATTCTGTCTTTTGCAGATGAGTGTCTTCTGAGGAGGTGAAATGATGGAGAAAACCTTTTCCTTTTGAGGCTTCAGAGGACAATGAGCCTCTATTACTCTCCTGTGGTGTAGCTGTGTCACCAAGAGGATCAGCTTCAGACTGAAGTTTGTCAAAAAGTGCACAGCCATACTTGTAGTATGTCATTGCACACTCAAGTGCTAACTCGCCATAATGCCGCACCCTGAAATCAAACAGATAATGTCAACAAATACATATGCACAGCCCATCCATCAACAATGGGATCTGAGCCAGTTATCCATTCTCATTGATTGCTTAAGTGCACAGTTGTATGACCCCTGAGATCTTCACATATGAAACCAACAGAGACTGCACAGGCTTGGAAGCATAATGATCATTCTAGAACTATACATACATCCATGAGATTGCAAAGGAAAGTCCACAAAAAACACTTGAACAAACCAAAACAAACAGGATGAGTGTGGTCATAACCTTGCATGTGTCACCAACAAAGTTATGAATGGCAGTGACTAGCTGCCATTACTCCTCACTGACCTTATCAGCACACAAACATAGGCGTAGATTAGGACAGAATAAGTGAACAAAACACAGAGCAAACAAATAAATATAAACCTGCATCCTGAGTTTCTGTCATATGTCCAGAAGAGACAGGGTTTGCTAGCACTCAAGAGGCATAGCTAATCACAAAAGTTAGTAGTAAGCACATTCACACTGCCATAAGCTCGTGAGGGTAAGCTTTGTTTCATTTTAGCTTGTCTACCTACAAGCAAGCATCTAATCCTCGAGCAAAGGGAGACCAATATAAAAGGTGGTATATCTGCATACGTGTAGGTAGGACTAAAGACAGGCTCTCCTTGCATGTTGTTAAACCACTAGAATAACAGCTGCATGAAGATAACCTGGTCTACATCTGCAGATCTTGCATCAAACATCAGCTTGTGTAGACATGCATCGAACATATAGGTTTTGGCCATGTGGTAGAGCAAGGGCTGGAACTATTTGGTCATAGATGCATACAGGACAGCCTTAAAGTCATTGCATGTAATTTAATGATCAGTGATGCAATTCAACACCCTTTGCAAGAGAGACATTAGGTGCAATGACTGGTCACTATGACCTGCCTGCTTTCATTAATGACCATGAAAAGAACAATGCTGGACCTTGAAGATGATTAATTAATTTGTATCCATCATGCTTATACCCAAGGTTTTACTTCAAACACAGAAAAACCAAAACAAGTTTGGCATTAGATAAGCAGAGAGTTGGCATACTCTCCCATAGGGGAATTGCAATCTCTGATTGGCAATAAGTGTTAGAGACTACAATTCCATAAGTTGCCTTCACCAGTGAAGCACAAGCATCCCAAATAAAAATTACATATAAACAGTGAATGCCATGAAAAATATATCTATTGAGTTGGAGAAAAAACTGCAAAATAACACTTGCAGGTAACCCCTGGAAAGCATTACACTACATTACCTCCAGAGGACCTCAAAACCTGTTGGCCAGAGGTCATATCAGTATTAGCTATTTGATGAAGGCAGAATTTCTTGCATTAAAATCTTCAGCTCAGTTGAGACCTCAAAACTATTATGCTGGCTATTGCAACCTGATTTGATCTACAATCAAATAATGCTGCTAAAAAACCCCTGATGCTAGTACAGTATCCAGTTAAGGTGAAACTCTTTTTGCCAAGCTTCATGTGTGACAAGCTTGGAATGCCTATACAAAGAATGGACTTTGTAGGTAAAAAAATCAGTGCAGACCTCATCAGATAATACTATCATAAAATATTCCTTTATTTATCTCTGCTACATTTCAAACATTTCCACTCTACTAATTTGAGTAATTTGTAGTGATTGCAAGATCCAGCAGGTCCACATGTATGCAATGATGCATCCTCTAATGCTAGGCATGTTTTGAATTAAGAATTCTTTCACACTAAAATATTAGAGCACCTCTGAGTCTAAAAAACTTTAAGAGACTTTGAAATTCTTCTCAGAGGCCATTCCATGTGCTCAATTACCTTCAACAAACAATCCTCTTACGCCGCACATATTTTGAGAAAGAATTCTTTCACCCTAATATAAGTTTTAGGGTTCCTCTGTGTCTCAATAACTTTAAGAGACTTTGTGATTCTTCTCGGAGGCCATTGCATGTGCACAATTACCATCAACAAAAACAAAAGAAAAAATTGCCTTCATATAACAAAAGTTCCACATGATCTGTAGATATGTCCATATACCATAAGCAGTGCTAAGGGTCTTCTAGGTCACACAGTTGCACTTGTAGGTGCGAAAATCAATTGGCATTTGATGTTTCCTGTTGTGTCTGGATGCTACAATGGCCATTCCTCAGAAGAATTGAAAGCTTTCCCCATTCTTCCAGCCAAAATGAATCGCTGCTAAGTAAATCCAAAAAAAATTTGTGGCACCAATGCTATGAACACGAAAAACAATGATGAAACCCTGGCATTGAAGAGACAAAAGAAAAGGGGACAGCCACCAAAAGGTTTTAAGAACAAAAGTTTAGAGTAGAATGCAGAAAACAAGCTACCAGAGAAAGCAGAAACGTAAAATGAGGACCTAGAACAAGGACAACAAAAGCTTCAAAAAGAATGAGGCACACGAGCTTCTAAGAATGCAAGACACAAGCTTCCAAAGAACGAAGAAGCCCCCGACAAAAAAAGACATGCACACAAAAAAAAAAGTCAGCGGAACACAAATTCATAAACCAAGCATGAAAGTGTCATCCACTGTAACTAACCGAATTTCCAGAGCCTTGCTCAAGCAATCCGCAGCCTCGTCGTAAGCATCGATACGGAGGGCTCCACAGCCAAGGTCGTACAGACGCTGCGCATCATACAATACTCCTTCCTTCGATTCCTCACCATTGCTGTTCGATATCTCCATCGCCGCTACTGCTGGCATATCCCCCCTGCTACTACTCTCTGCCCGGGGTGCAAAAGCAGAAAGAAAACCTCTTTTCTCTCTCTCTCTCTCTCTGAGACACACACACACACACACAAAACGCCGCTATGACAGAAATGAAACGGATGTCGTACTCTACTTCTTCAATAACAAAACGCTAAAAAAACAGCACTAGCAGATACTTAGACAACAACAATGAAAGACAAGAGACGCAAAACCCGTCTTCGGACAACGAGAAGACGATGAGAAGCCAAAAGGGGAAAAGGCGGGCGTTGAGAATGCGAGACGGTAAATATCAGTGTCGGGAGGGTCTCTAGCTTTTACGATAACCACCGGGTCCGGTTATGATACTGTTTTGAAAGACCCGACCCGGTTCTTTGTTATAAATTTTATTTTCATATTTTCAAGACCCGAGCCGGGTTTCAAAAAATTTCAAAAATAATTTTACCTGGCTTTCAAAGTGCCGGTTCTCCAACATGTGATACCAGTCGGTTTTCAAAGCCTGTTTCCGAGTATCGGTTATTACAAATTTTAATATCTGATTTTTTTTTAATATACAAATATAATAAAATTGCACAAAAAATGAAATTTCTAAAAGAAATTCAATATTTTATATGTCCACTATTTCATCTCGTTCAAATGAACTTTCAAATTCTTTTAAATCCTCTTCAAAACCTAAATATGTTTGAATTAACTATATTAAATTGGAAGGTGATTTACATCCATCTATAGGATCACTTGGCCAACTTTTGTTCACAAAAATCAAATTTTCTAAGTTTTCTAATTGTAAACGACATCTTGTAAGATTTGTAAGTATGTTTGCTAGAGAAAAAATTCTTTTTGTTTCAATTTGTGACATTACATTGCCTAAGATTTGACAAGTCCAAAAACCAAATGTAGGAACCATGGCTTCATGTTTTCCTCACCATTGAGAAGGACATTTGATGTCTCTTGGATCCACTTGGTAACGTCTGAAAATCAATAGTTCCTTGGCGACAAGTTCCTTTGATGGTTCACTTGTTGATACAATTTGTTGAAAAATATCCAAACTAGAATTTTCATCACTTGTTTGATCTACACATCCAACATATTTTGTCATTAGATGCAAATGATAATCACTTTAAATACATAGGATATAAAGTTCTCTTATCGTATTCATCCACAATATTTACACCTTCCTCTTGGCCAACAAAAGAAGATATTAGACGAAGGCTTTTGAATCTAAGGTCTAGCATCAAAGACAACATGTAGTGAGCTTTTTTTTTTCAATTTTTTCAAAAAAGAAAGAAAAGAATCCAAAACACCACAAACTTCTCTTCTAATGTTGGAAGCAAACAAAGATAACTCAAAAGTTATGCCATAATCATCATCAATCAAATTGATTAAGCAGATGGGTTCATAATTTTTTCCCAAATTTTAAGCACATAGTAATGGCAAATTGTAATGCATCATAAAGTAACCAATGGCTCTTAGATTGGTTCAAAACACAAGCAGTCACAATAGGAGATAAAGAGTCCATAATTATTTTAAAGATGTGCCATGTAAAAAGAGGAGGACCTCTTCCACTTTTTATAATAGTATTTCTAGATTTGTAATGCCAAGTTATACATTTCTGCAAATCTGATTTGGTAGATTTGATTGAAACAAACTTGAGATTCTTGCAAATTTTTTCGTCAATAATAACATGTTGGCATGCTTTGGAAAAAGCATGGCCAAAACAAACACCTTGAAAACTTTCATCTAAACCAAGGACTTCACATTTTACAACAAATTTTAAAACAATTGTCTTAATATTTAAATTTGAGCCCTCATCTTTAACATAAATAATGATTTTGTTTCTTAGCCCATATTGACCAAGCAATTTTCTCAAATTGTTAGCTAATGTTTGCCCAATAATATTTGTTGCCTCAAACAAACCAATAGTTAATTGTTTGGGTTGCCAATCAAATCCCAAATAAACAAATATATCATGTGCACCCTTTGACATCCATAAATCAAAGCTTGTTGTGGTAGAAATACAATATGTTAATTTTGGCAAAACATATACTTGTTTCATTTTCACCACCAAGTTAGGTAATATTTCCTAAGAAAATTATTTTATAGAAGGGAACACAACTCTAAGAAACAAATGTAATATTAAACACTTAAACCATACACTTTCAACAAACTATAATGGTAAGTTATTTTTCACAATCAAAAGGCCAAGGTCTTGCAAAAAGTCTTTTGTTGCACATCATCCTTTTTTAAAGTTCCTTTTACAACAACAAAAAATAGATATTGCACTTATTGGAACATTTGGCCTTTTCTTTGCAGGTTGTCTTTCAACAATTCCTACTATTTCATTATTAATTTCTTCTTCAATTTTTTCACAATTATAAAACGATCTGCATTCAAGTGTTTTTTTAAAATAATTATACATAAGTTATATAATAAGTTATTAATCATTTTTTTAAAAAATATTTGCATTAGAAATATTTACTACACTATCATAACATAAAATACATCTCATGACTTGATGGGATGTAGCTTCAACTTCTTTCCCATCATTCACACAATAAAATGCCTGGCATAATAAAAATTATTATGTCCTATCCAAAAATTTCTTTGAACCTGTAATTTTTGCAAATTTTTCTTCATTATTTGTTTCCAAATTTTTGCTATTTTTTTGTTTACACATTTTCATTTTCTCCTCCTTCCATAGCTTCATGAATGTCCATTTCATTTTCATTTGTCTGATTTTTTTCAATCAGAATTAAATTTTCATTTGACTTGACTCCCCCAATTTCTACCAAAATATTTTCTTCCCTGATAAAGAAATTAGAAACAATTTCTTTTTTGCCAAAACAATATTTTGCCAACTATATGAAAATTAACCTAAACATTTATAATAGTTGAAAAAAAAAGAAAAATGCAATGTGCTCAAAACATACACAATGCAATCGTGTAAATGAAATGTAATGTGTAAAAGTGAGATGTAATCTGCAAAATTAAACATACATTGTCGAAATAATTCTTGCACAAAGAAAACAAACATGTTATTAACCACCATTTCCCAAAAACATGGATAATTAAAAGAACTCATCAACAAACAAAAATTCAACACAAAAAAATTCACCTTCAAAGTTTGGCCTAAAGAACTCAAATTTGAAAGAGTTGAATTTGGATAGCTCCTCCACACTCCACACCTATAAAAAAAGAAGGGGGGGGGGGTACCAATTTGAAAAAAGAAAAGCAAAGCAACAAGGTCAAGCATTTCGGCAATGAATAGCTAAATCATAGGCATAACAGAAAGGTACTTAGCAAAGAGGTCCAACAAAAGCAGTAGAACAACAAGTCAAATAAGAGGAACAGAACAACAAGTTGAACAAAAGGAGTGGTGCAATGAGTCGAACAAGAAGAACAGAACAACAAGTCGAATAAGAGGGGTGGAATAGTTTGAGCAAAAGGAGAGGAGCAACATGTTAAGACATATGAGCAATAAGTTGAAAAAGAGGGATAGAGCAATAAAAAGGAACAAAATAAAAGGTCGAACAAGAGGACCACAAAACAACACTAAATAATTAATCAATCACATTAAGTAAAACAAGAAAGAAAATAAAGTGCAAGAAAGTGAAACAAATTCACACACAATGAGTAAGCAGTTCTAAAACACTTGTTTTATAGTAAGCAACAAGTGATGTTGCTTGCTTGCTAAACCCTAAACCTAACTAAACCTTAAATTATTATTAACTAAACATTGATTAGATGACTAAACACTAAACACTAAACCCTAAACCCTACTAACTATTGACCTATCGACACCTTAATTAATCATAAACTTTGAAACCCTTACCTTAATTTTTTTTATATCTTGCCAAGGTTTCAAGAAAATTAAAATACGTATTTGATCAAGGTTTCAAAGGATTCTCACATTTTGTTTTTTAGGCTTACTTGCAAATGAAGATTTCCAATTCCAATTGTTAATTAACTAATTATTTATTTCCCATTATTGTTTGTAGATCTTCATAATGCCCATGTAAACAATTTGTACCGCACTTTTAGATTCCCAGTTTTTCATTCACTTTTAGGTGGGATACATATAGGTGTTGCCCAATCATTGCATATTACCAAGACCATTCTCTAAGCAAAAATGTTTATAGTGGAAATTTATGTAATTATAAAATTAATATGCCGTACAAAGTATAACAAACTAAGATGCATGTCTGTTTTTGTGAAGAAAGGTATTTAATTCTTTCTATGAAGAGAATTAAAGGCCCACATTCATTTGAAAGCACTCATAGACTCAACCTATGTATTGGCATGTCTATCATTATTTCCAAATGGGTGAACATTACCACAAAGGGGTGCAACACATGTAAACATAACTAACATTGAAACGAAAGCAAGGAAGCCAACTAAAACATTCATAATTGAAAGTGCCTCTGATTTGGCCCCTCCTCCTATGGAAGTAGGAACAAATGGGCTTTACATCTTATTGTCATAGACGAATTAAATAATGGATTGGATAATGCTTTAAAACCCTAAAGAAGCCTTAGCTCTCCTTATGAGGGTGGAAACTAAAGGTACCTTAGGAAACACACTTCTTCATACTATTTTATTAAGGTTTATGTTTAAAATTTGGCCAAAAATGTTTTTCAAAAAAAAAAAGTCCATTTACAAGTCCTTTTATTGTTTAAAGACAAATGTTATAATGTTTAATGAGTGCTTTTGTTTATTTTTTACTCATTGGATTAATTTCAAATTAATTCACATGTTCCCATGATATAATTAAAATATAACTATATAAACAAATATTACAGTTTCAACATCAAATTAAATTATGAGTTTAAAACATGAAAAAACCAAGCAAACATTACACTTGTTATGGTATGTGTTATTGTGATTACACCCTACTACATCTTCACACTAGTACTCCTAGTTTTATTTTGTTTTTGTTACACAATTCCATTCAATATGTGACATGGTATGCCATAATGTGTTCATTTGAATGTTATGTTGTTAGGTTTTCAACAAAGCTTTAGTGTTTAGAGGGAGGAGATAAACATGGCTTGGGTTTTCCTAAGGAATGTAGACTTTGGAGATGGTAATGTTTTCCATGATAAGGGAGGTAAATGTTAACAGTTGTTAATAGAAGTTATGGACTTCCAGCTTCATGCATTGTCCTTTAAACTAAGGAAGGTAAAAGAAACAAATTAAAACAATACTAATGTCAATGTGACCATAATAAAATTGGACAATGCAATAATAAAAGGTATATACACATGTTTCATATTTTCAATTCTACTATATTATTTTAGTTTATAGATTATGACCAAATACTAATTTACGGTTTACATTCCAATTTTAATTTTTTGATGTCTAAACATTTTTTTAATAATATTGAATAATCAAATTCTGCCAACAACACATATTACGACAAATTTTATGCAAGAAGTCAAAGAGTTTCAAGGATTGGATTTGTTGCAAATGGTTGTAAATCATGAAACACCAAAGTGAGACCCTAGCCGTTTCGTCAATATTGACTTGCAATTTTACATCAATAATCCCACCCCTTCATCATTACTCCCATTGAATGTTGTTTTTGTCACTCTTACCAGGTTCAAACGGGCACCATCCCTTTCCATTGGTCTATGGCCTTTAAGGCAATCTACATTCAACCCCTTGAGACCATTACCAAACTTCAATGACACATCCTCCCAAGGTGTGCATTTTTATGAACCAATCATAAAGCTCAACCCAGAAGGTGCAAACAATGTATTGACATTTATGGTGGGATCAAATATAAGTGAATCAAAGGACTATGTATTTGTGTTTACAGAAGATGGGTTTACCACACGATCTAATGCTTTACTTGAAAAAAATACATAAGTAAAGGAATCATGTCAAGCCAAAAATGTAGATCTAGATGATTCATTTTCCTAAATTAGTTCATTTTAGGTTCATTCGAAGAACTTATACCTAAGTGAATTTGTAGAATATGATTATATAATATGTCTACAAAACATTTGATTGAGGTTTTCATATTGTTTGTTTTTAACTAAATTAAATTATGTTTGTTTAATCCTTGATTTCATTGGCAAATTGACATTAGTTGTGGAAAACTTCATACAATCTAGAGGTGGGACCAACAATTTTGCCATCTCATTTGTGATTGTAGGTGAATACTTAAAATTAAAGCTTGATGCTAACATTGGCTTACTTGACAACAAAAAAAGGTTTTTGTCTACTAATGCCATGAAATTTTTTAAGTGTGATTTACACATGGTTAGTCATTAAAAGAGTCTATATACATCACCCACCCCCACTTGTGGGATATTCTGAAGAAATTTTTGTTGCACCTTATGTGCAATTTTCTTTACAACTAATCAAAATATGACATGTGTCACAAAATATTTTTGTGTTTTCAAAATTAAAAACTCATTAGATTAATATCAATTGTTAAAGTTTATGCCAATAGGATGATGACACGTGGCACACCATCACTACATCAAAATGTGTCTTAGTTCTCTCTACGTTTCATTAGATTTTGAATGAATTTGGACATTTTTACCATGGTGAAATTGATCAACCCCCTAATGAATAGAGATTAGTTACTATGGACAATGAATTGGTTCATTAATACCTAATGAAACAATGTTATTTTCAAGTGAAATACAAATTTACCAAACCATTCACTTGCTAATTAATTAACTTTGCAACATGGAAATAAATTAAATTTAAATTATTTAATATATAATATTTTGATAATTTCATGATTTCCAACGTAAAAATTATTAGCACGTGTCACTACCTAAGCTAGGTTTTAAACCTACCCTAGATATGTAAACCATTTAATCAACTTATGCATTTATTTTAAAAGATTATATAATAAAATATTCAATCAATTTATCATTGTTGACCACACACACACCACTTGTGAGGTTTGATCCTTTAACCTTTAAAATGGAGACAAATACCCCTACCATCAAGTCACCCCACTTGTTGTGATAATATGTTACATTGCATTTTATTTATCAAATCTTTGTTTTTTCAATGATTTGCAACATGAATTTAAACATATAATTAACCAAACAAATAAGATTAGATTCTTGAAGATTGCTAATGGACAAAGAAATATCAAACTTTTTATATTATATTCCTGCATTGAATGCATTAGTGGCCCAATGCAAACTTTCGAATGTTAACTTTTCTTATAAACACCAACCTTCACATTTTCCATTCAACATTATCAAAATCTTGGAATATTAAAAAAATCCATTATCAATGTCATCTTCCATGTTTGGTTGGTCTTTGAGACCCTCACCACATTTGTAAGGATATAAAAATATATATTTACATTAAAGAACCAAACAATGAATCAAATATTTAAAAAGTGTTAGGAAGTTTTTAATGTTTAATATCTTCAAAAAAATTATCATCCTCAATATCATCATTGTGGACAATGAACAAATTTATTTCAAATCTTGAGAAGCTTATAAGATACACACAATGAACAAAATTACATATCAATTAAATGCTAAATAATAATATTGTCAAAATAAATAAATAAAATAAACTTGTAAATAAAATAAAATTTTACCTTCATTTATATAAACAAAACACAAACAAAACAATTGGATTAACTTGATTGATGAACAATAACAAAACACACTTACATGTACAAAACAAAACATAAATGAAATTAATTACAAAGGAAGAATCTTATTAATCTTTAGTCCATGGAATGTTTTTTTTAATAAATAAAATATACATAAAAAGTTTGATTGCACATAAAGAAGATGTAGATAGATATGGAATCTTCAAGTGTCCATAATATATATTAACAATTTCAATTCCATGTTATTGTGCATTACTAGTGCCAATCAACTATTTTATTTTTCTTTATGTTTTAAATCATTTATTATTATTCATGTCAATGTCAAATTTAATTTAAATTAATGTACATTTCATGGACATGAAAAGACACACGCTAATCTTATTTTTCATATCCATGTTGGTGGATAGGAAAAAATATGGGTAAGTTATAAAATGGAGGTAATTATTAGAAAAGGTGTGAGACAAATATTTAAAAAGTAAATAGGAAAAGGAAGTAGTTGTTAAGAAATAAATAAATAAATTAGGTTTGAAAATGAAATTGTTTTTTCTGAAGTATTTTTTGGAATGGTCCATGGATGACCATACAAAAGATTCTAAAAAATCCCCCATATACTGATTCCAATTACTCACCATTGGAATTATCATAGAAGTAAAAATGAAATGAATTAAAACATGTATATTTTTAGTGTTTATATTTGTAACCCAAACCAAATAAAAAGTTTTATGGACACTATTATAACCAATGTAAACAACAAACACCCAAAACAAAATGATGTTCATATACACCAAAAATAAAATAAAATAAAATAAAATAAGAAAAAAAGATGAAAATTAAGTGATGCAATTTTTTTTTTGAGAAAATACAAACTGAACAACTAATCTACATGTGTCATTAGATTGAAAGGACCACCACACCTCACAAAATTATAAGTAACAAAACACAATGAAAAACTAGAACTTAGTTCACACTTTAAAAGCATCATGATAATCTCAAACATCACAAAGAATAAACCTATAAAAAAGAAGCATGAAAAAAAAAGGAGATTATGTTCCCAATGAAAAATCAATGATGCCAAAAAAAAAATGATGGTTATTTCATGATGCGAGAAAAATAAGCCCATTCACGGAAAAATGGATAAAATATAAAAGAACAATTCAACAAGGTACTATAGTTACATTGTAGATGCACAAAACTTTGATCACAAATAACTTCATTATAGGGTGAAAAAAACAATAAAAACAACTAAGTTCATAAAACACGTGAAATTTTTCAAGAATTAAATTGAAGCAATTTGGAATGACGAACATCAATTGAATCATTGCTTTTAGATAGTGCAAAATTGTGCCAACCTTTTGTTACATCTTGTCTTGTTGATTTGGTCCATTGGGTACAAAAAGAGGCCACATTTATCCTTTCATCCAATAGTCTTATTGATCAATGACGTTGGATTTGATCACCATTTATCATTGATCAAACAATGAATTTCAATAATTCACGTTCAATGTTTTGCCAACAATGTTATCATTCATTGCATCTTGATTTGACATCACAAGAATATTTTGACAATGAGTAGACTTCAATGGTGTCATGATGGTTGTTCCACCAAAAGTCACCATCAATCATAGTATGTCAAAACAACATTGCAAATATTATTTAATTGTGGATATTAAAAAGGCACCATGTCCAAAAGTCAATTTCAACATAAAATAATATTCATTGTTGATTGGATAAATCTAAGAATCCAATACTGGAATACTTTGTTGTTTCTTAGATTAAAGTATGTTCACCATTAAATTGAGGTTGATCTTCATGGTGATAAATTGTGTTCATTGATCTTACAAATATTTTTTCCCCATTTGACAAATTTTCACATCATAACCATGTCCTTTAACAATGAATGGATGATTTGAACTATTCATTGGAGTGTATACATTATTTAAATATTGCTTATAGTGCATCTATCATATTTTCTTTATTGACAATTTTTTCACCATATTTCACCATATTTTTCACCAATTTACTTTCAAATCTTTTCCCTATTAAGTTTGTTCACCACATTTTTCAATGTCACAAATTTTCACTAGTGAGTTTTATTTACATCTTTTTCATTATTGCTTTAGCATCAATTTTGGGTTCATTTCCACTTTATTTTTTGACTATGTTATTTGACCTCAAGGCTTAACCATGGGATTTTTGATTTGAGAAAAATGTATATTGATAGTGATGGGCTATGTGCAAAGTTTTATGTGTTGGGTGATTCTAATGTAACCACTTGACAATGCAATATCCATCTCACTATTTATTTCATTCTTGTTTTATGCAATTTGTATTTATTTTAAATTATGTGATGTTATTTTAACACTTGCCATGTTCGATTGACATATCGCAATGTTAGAAACTTATGTATAGAACATTACATGTGATTTCTTAGCTAAACATTGCAATATGTGTTTTATGTCTTGTATGATTTTAATTAGTTATCATCTCTTGTCCTTTTGTTTATGTTGTTGATTTGATTAAGGGAATAGAATTCTTTTCATTATATATGTGATGATTCAATGGTAATGCATAATTCAAACAAACTTATTTTTTTTGTATGTCATCTGTTGCAATGCATTGTTCAAAGTTTTGTGTTTCTACATGTAATCAGTGATGTATTTTTGATAGTGCAATATCAATCTTTTCTTGATTTTGTAGTTTTTGTTTTGAAAATCTTTGTTCATTTGTACATGAGTTTTATATTTTCAATCTTTTATTATATGACATTTGCAATAATTGCTTGACTATTTTTAATTTTAGTGCTTCCATTTCAAGACTACGATTTGCAATATTATAGTGTCAAAATCAAAAAATAATTTATTAGACGCTCCTTTTTTTAAAAATTCAAATTTACATTGATTTAAACTTCAAATGTTACCCCTAAAAAAAAATTCCACAAAAAAAAACATTGTTTGACTCATAGACACTAAGATTTGGATTCAATAATCACAATGAAATTAATTTCTATGTACTCTATATTTGCAATTTGTTGATCTCCTTGTATTTGTTTCCTTTCTTAAATCTAAAAGTTTTAAGACAACATAAACTTAATTTGTATTCAATTGCCAATTTTTGGCACATTGTTTGCTGAATTTCTCTTATGATCTTTTAATGTAAAGATCAAGCTCCATTAAAGCAATCCACCTCTTTCAATTGTCAATTTATAACGCTAAATGTTGTAAAATAATACCATTTTACAATAAAGATGGAAATAAAATGAAAGCAAAATTTCACTCAGTATATTACATCAAAGTAATATACCTTGGACTGAACATTACCAAAATGTGGGATGTGCCCTTGGCTCATGCTTTGGGCAAGTCCCTTATTTCAATATTAAAATAGTCCTTGAGCTTTAGCCTACAAATCATCACCCTTTGGTGCAAGAATATTTTTAATTTTTCATTAGTCTTTTACTTTTATAGGGTTTAGGGTTTAGGGTTTAGGGTGCCACTACCCCTAGGGTATTAGGTACTCTAGGCATAGTTAAAAGCCCTAGGGTTAAAACTTAAAAACTTGATAGAAAATAAATTTCAGTGATGACAAGTAATTGAAACTGGTATATGGGGGCATATTTCGGAAATCCTTCATATGGTGGTCCATGGACCATTCCAAAGGCAATTTCAGAAATAACTATCTCATATTCCAGCCTAACTATTTCTTTTTTAGAAAAATAACCATTTCTTATTCCTATATTAACTTTCTCAATAATGATCTCCGACCTTTCCAAATAACTATCTCTATTTCATAATTATCTCACTCTTTTTTCATATCCATATCAACATGGATCTCCAAAAAAAATAAAAAATGAACATGTGTATTTTCATGTCCATGAAATGTATATTAATTTAAATTAAATTTCACAGTGACATAAATAATGATGAATTATTGAAAACCATATTAAAAAACATTATAAAATAAAATATCATTATGTACGTGGTTATGAGAAACAAACAATTTAAGTCTGACCATTAAGGCCCTTTTTTTTTTTTTTCAAGACTAATCAATTATGCCCAGAGGTGTTTTTTTTTTTTTTTGGGCCTTGCCTACCAAGGGCAAGGATATTATTGTGTTTAGATTCATTATAGAGTATATAGTAGCTTAAGGGATTTTGGCCCCTAGGTAATAATAATAATAATAAAATAGGTCTATTTTTAATTTTTCAATTTTGTGATCAGTGGCAATGATCATTCAGAAGGAGATTTAGCACAAGTTTAGACCAGCAATGAAATTTTTTAAAAAATTATTATAATCCCTTTTTTAATATCCTGGTGGTCACATTTGCTTGAAAAATGTGTAAAAACCATGACAAATTTTTAGAATTTTAATTTACTATTTTGCTGAATTTTTTTGGGGAAAAAATTGGAACATTTGACAAAATATTTATTCTTTTGAAGAAAAAATCACCAAACGGTGAAAAATTGCCACCAAACCAAAAAAAAACAAAAAAACAAAAAAAAACGATGGTGCCCATTTTCCTTCAATGGCAGATTCGGCAGTTATTGACGCCAAATCATGCACCGGGGCAGATTCTACATAAATGCATGATTTCTTTCCAGATTCCAATTTCCTGCCTTTAACGTTTAACATTAAGTTATTATGGGTTGGCCCGGGTCGAATCTAGCCAGTGTTTTTCTTTTTCTTTTTTTTTCAATTTTGCTATATTGCTCAAGTGGCAAAGGTCTACAAGTATATTTAGCCAAATTTGGCGATATTAGAAAAAGTATAAAAAATCTTAATAAGCACATTTTCATAATGTAACTTGAAGATTTTGGCGATTTTTCGCTATTTAAAATATATGGCGATTAATTTTTAATAAACAGGGATTTTGTGACGGAATGTTTTTTTAAAAAATAATTTTCACAAAATGATGAAAATTTTGCCCCCAAAACAATCACCGATATTTTCCCGGGCGCATTCTATATAGTATGTTAGAGCATCTCCAGCGCTACTCAGTATGTGATCCTGGACAGTAAAATTGGATGAAGAAAATCCAATGTAGGTCGGTTGTGGGTCGTCATAATTGCGTGGCTGGTAAAAGGCGTAGCAGTGCTATGCACCCACAGAGAAGAGAATAAAATATGATCTAACTGCTGCTCAGTATTTCTGATTGGTCGATCATAATGATTTGTACAGTTCTATGGGAGGACTTGCAAAAGAGTACGTAGCTAAACTGGATGTGAATATACTGAGCACAGCTGGAGATGTTTTGATGTGTCAGGAAATTGATAACATTTATAGAGCATCTGATATTGATTCTTAACATTAACAAAAAAAAAAGGCGTTCAATACAATTGAGCAATGTGCATACCTCTATTTTGTCTCTTCTTTTTCTCTTCAGTACTTTTCGCGAGTTTTGCACTCCGCTTGCTTCCGCTGTTCTGTTACTGCACGTTTGTGCCTCGCACTGCGCGGCTTCTACGCTTCACAACAGAATCTCATTTCATCTTCGTCTCATCTTCACCTAAAGTCCTCCTTTCCCGAGGTTCTGTTGGATTGCACTTGCTGACAATAGAGAATTGATCGCCGTGTACGAAAAAGGGGGGAAAATAGAAACCAAAAAAGAAGTGTGGAGAAGGTTTTAGGATTAGGAAAGAGCGGTTGTTTTCTTTTGGTCGTTGTTTGAAGCAATTGGATGAGAAGCCAGGAGTCGTGGTGATGGTGAGCACTGATGCTCTGCTGCTCGACGGCGCCGACCAACCGGCCTCCTCTGCCATCAATGTCTTCGTCACTGGCCAGCCCGGTTTGTTTGACTACTATGCCAATCATCACTCTTATTGCGCAATCTTTTCTTCCGTGTTTTTTTTTTTTGGGGGGGTGTCTCTTGATCGTTTTGTGTTTTATTTTGCGGGGGGGCTTCAGAGCTCGAGTACTGGTACAAGTTCTACTGGGTTTAATTATTGTGTGAATGAGTCGTTCAAAACTGTAAGAAACTAGGCACTTTTGTGACTTTGCAAATAGAGATGTAAATGAACTTGGGAGCTTTGATAGTTTAGGGTAGTTTAGGATTTTACGAGCATTGGCACATGTAGTTCATAGCGAGGCTGATGCTTTCATGCAGACATTCCTTTTTCTGTTTCTTTTTTTCCCCTCCGGAGCTTGCATACTGTTACAAGTTCTACTAGGATCAATCAATGTGTGAATGACTTCAAACTGAGAGAAACTAGGGGCTTCTGTGATTTTGCAAGCAGATGTAAATGACCTTGAGAGTTTGACAGTTTTAGGGTTTGACAAGCATTGACACATGTAGCAGTATTCATAGCGAGGCTGATGCTTTCATGCAGACATTCTTTTTTCTGTTTCTTTTTTTCCCCTCCGGAGCTTGCATACTGTTACAAGTTCTACTAGGATCAATCAATGTGTGAATGACTTCAAACTGAGAGAAACTAGGGGCTTCTGTGATTTTGCAAGCAGATGTAAATGACCTTGAGAGTTTGACAGTTTTAGGGTTTGACAAGCATTGACACATGTAGCAGTATTCATAGCGAGGCTGATGCTTTCATGCAGACATTCTTTTTCTGTTTCTTTTTTTTCCCTCCAGAGCTGGTATACTGGTACAAGTTCTACTAGGATTAATCACTGCGTGAACAAATTGTTCAAACCACAAGAAAAACTAGGGACTTCAGTGACTTTGCAAGCAGAGATGTAAATAACCTCAGGAGTAATGACAGTTGTAGGTTTTACGAGCATTGTCACATGAACCAGTATTCATATCAAGGCTGGTGCTTTCACACAGACATTCTTTTTCTGTTTCCTTTTTTTTCCCTCCAGAGGTCACATACGGGTACAAGTTCTACTAGGATCAATCACTGCGCGAACAAATTGTTCAAACCGTGAAAAAAACTCGGGACTTCTGTGACTTTGCAAGCAGAGATGTAAATAACCTTGAGAGTTTTGACAGTTTTACTTTTTATGAGCATTGTCACATGATCTAGAAGTATTATATTTAGGTTGATGTTTTCATGGGGACAGTTTTGTCTGCATCTTGACACTGTTCTTCTCCTCATATGATACCTCAGGTTGAGATTTTGTCTTCCTAATGCTGGGTTGGGTATATAAAAGTAGGTCAGAGTGTACACTAGAATATTTTTTGATCCAACTTTGAATGGATGTGAGAACTGTCATCTTTTATGTCAGAGCAAGCAATTGAACATGTCCTGTACTTGCCTACATCCACTGTTTTGAGCTCATGAAGTCACTGCATATGACAGCAGCTTGTCCCTGCCTTACACAATGAAGTTCTGGCAGTTTGTGAACAACAGTCAGAAAAGTTAGGATGGCACTCTCTTCTGCTGTGTTTGGTTTAGGTGTCACATGGACCAGTGCTCACCTCAAATTTTTGCAGACCTTTTCTCTTCAGTTGTATTCCAATCCAGTGGTGTATTGAGGATTTTTGTGCGGGAATGTCTTGGCAGCCAGACCTAAGCTATTGTCACAAATGAATCTCACCTAGGGTCAGAGATGCAATGCTTGTGGCTTGAGGAGAGTGCTTGTTTGGCATAAAGAGGTATAGGATGCCAATATTTTTAGGGCACTTGACAGTGTTTTACATATTTCAGTTACAGCTTGAAGTGTAAGTTTTCAGTAACACTTTTGTGCCTTGCGAGATGTACCTGATTGATCAAGTCTGTATGTTGAGTTGCTAACTTTTTACATCTGTTGTTTTGCTTGGGGGAATGGCATGGATGCAAAGGTGTGGGCAAAACTTCGTAAGTTTACTTCCCTTGAAGCAACAGTTAATGCTGTACTTACAATCTAACCTCCAAAGAGAAGGCAGACGGAGACTAGGCATGACTTGCTTCACCAATTAATCATGAGTACTTGGAGAGAGGGTTGTGGTAGCTGAGATAGAGACTTGTCATCTCCTGGAGTTTGAAATGCTGACATGCTAGAGTACCTCTTCACCTGGCCTCTCCTGTGTTTCTTCTATGAAAGACATAGTAAGGGAATTGGTCTGCAGGTTGGTGGTAAATGCTGTCAAGAAGCTGCCAAAGGACATGATAACTGGCTTCTATACCCATGAGGCTCACAATTCGAAGACAGGTGAAAAGATCGGGCTTGATGTAGGTGGGTATGTTGGGCACACTCTTCTTTCTTCTCTTGATATTATCTTTGTCAAGTGCAGGCTATGGTCTTCTACATTCAGTCTTGAGCAAATGCCCACTGATCTAAAGGCTGTTGGTCATTTGGTATAAAATAGCAGTGGTAAATGCTGAAGTGTTTTGTCATCAAGTTAGATCAGTTATCTAAGTCTCTTGGTCTTGTTAAGTTTGAGGCATGATAGATGGATTTGTGGCAGATTCTAGTCTCTGACTCACAAATAGCTGGTTATGTATGGCACCAGAAACATTATCAGGGGAGCAGGCTCCACTGTCAAGATTGAGGAGAGGGTGTGGTCCTAAGGTGAGTCAGGTCTTTTCACCATATTTGCTTTCATTCAGGCAGGGAGTGATACTGTTTGGAAGTTTAAGAAGGTCATGCATTTTATCTACATGCACCAAATGATCTTGCAGGTTCCTTCCAAAGATAGCACACAATTGACTATGTGAGTGAACCATTATATGAATCTTTCTCTTATGGTTTCTCTTCTTCCAATGTACTGAGTAAGAACATTATGGATGCTTGCCTTACAGGTAGGAAAGTTCTACTTTGCCATGGAGGCTTTTGAGAGTGTGGTTCTGCCATTGCTGGAACCAAACAAGGCTATCAAATTACATGTTATTGATGAGGTTTGTGAAGCTTCAATAACTTATATTTCAGAAAGCTGCTTTACAAAAGACCTCCATTGGAGAACTATTGACATGGACATATGTGACAGACGAGTTCATTTGACAATGTCAGCACTTCTCCTTTGCTTTTTCCTTTGGATAAATTTTTGATGAATCAGTGTTTTAATGGAAGTGAAGGTTTGACCAAACCTTCTTTGTTCTCAGGTGGGACGCATGGAACTAGAGAGTGAACGCTTCAGGGATAAACTTATGGCCTTACTTGCTTCTCCTCAAGTGGCTGTAAGACTATGTGCTTAGCCTGTTTCTTTGTGATGATTTCCTTTCAGTCCATTGATCAGATAGTCTGGAATGTTGGTTTCACTCAAACTCAAAAGCTGCTGCAACATATTGAGTTAAGGGCAATGGGTGGGAGCAGGTCTTTGGCTCTCTCCCTGCATGTAGATATGGCCATGATCTGCCATTTGTTGAAGCTATCAAACAACGCCCTGACACAGGTAGGACAAGCTGCAGAGCATAACGTAATCAGTTGCATCTCTCACATACCTTGGGCTGGCCTTGTCTTTGTTTTGATGCTATATTTTGCTCTTCTCTATGCTGTTCAAGCCTTTAACATGGTCCCAGTTTTTGCCATGCTTCATTCATTATGGTATCGAAGTTGTGGCAGTTGTCTGCAATACCTGTGTGGTTATAGCATTGTTTGAATCTGTTTCCTGTGCTAGCATGTTTTGGACAATGATATCTGCCCATATTTAGCATTCTTGGTGTTTGTTGTGTAAGTCACTATGTCAGGTAAAGAATTTCATTTATTTATCAGAACTCTGTGTTGAAGCCAACTATTTTGTACCATTAAACACTGCAATTCTAGCATTCATTAAGGAATTATTAATTCAATTGGGGATATGCAGAAGGATGAAGTAGAAAATGTCAGCAGAAAGCTAAGTGCTTGAGAAAGTATAGTGAAATTTAGTCTCTCCTGCAGCAATTTTCACTCTAACAAAGTCGAATCGAGATGCAACTGCCTTGCAAGTGGAGGAGCTATTGCTGAATATAGTTGGGTCTGCTAACAACCCTGCACCTATCCCCTCAATTGGGATTGTATCTTCACCGAAGTTGGCTGGCAGTTCAATCTCAGGAGACATTGAGAGTTCTTATGAAGTTACACACTCTGTTGACAATGGTGAGATTTTCTGTCACTTTATGTTTGGTTTTTCTAAGTATATCGTGACACTGTTGTTGGATGTGTCTTTCTCCAGCTTGTATATGTTACAGAAACCATTGTGATAGCTTCATGCTGATTTTACCATCAATCTTGCAGAGGAGCCTTTGGAAAAGAGGAGAAGAACAGAGAACTTGACATCAATTTGAGTTAGTCACCTTGGTTTCAAATGTCTACACTCATGTTCGTATCCAAGAATCCTTCTAGACAATGGGACCTCTATGAGGGAGACCTGAACAGGGTAGTGCAGCCCTTTGCATTCTGCTGATGTTTCTGCAAGAGTGCAGGTTTCATTGGAAGTAACCCAATGAACACCAAATTTTGAGGTCTTGCAGCTATTACCAGGTTCAAACATAGCAGCATTCTGTTCTCTCATGATGTGCTACTCTAGCAGTTGTTTCTCAGAAGAATTACAAAAGTAGCTAGTGGAAAATGCAGAGTCTGTGACCTCACATTATTGTCAAGTTGAACCTTCTATTGGTTAAGGACCCTATTACTTACCTCCCTGAAATTACTCTACTGTCATCTCACAAATGATCTGGAATGAAGGCTTGGTTCATTTACCCAATTGGAGATCAATCAGCAGAGGTACCAATACTGATTTCCAATTTTCTACCTGGTATTTAATTTTTCAACAGAAATACTAAATTTGAGCCAAAACATTTGCTTGACATATGTGACGTCCATACCATATTAATTGTATATGTGCCTTCTGATCATTAAAGATGTGTATCATCTGTCTGTGGATTAGATTCCTCCTGATGAGAGAGCTATCCCTGGTGATATTGATCCCTTTCTCAAATATCCATACCAGACCAAATTGCTTCTGCCTCAGGTATGTAGGCCTGTATGTCATCACTGTATTCAAGAATCTTTTGTATAATCTTTTTTTAATACAGTTGCATAATCCATATGTATGCATGTATGTGTACCATGTATACATTTTATGTATATCAAGTATGTGAGGTCATGGAGATAAGGTGAGCTGTTGGTTTGTCAAATTATTTAATTCAATGGAAAAATGAATGTTGAAATCTATTATTTTTCTAATATAACTTTTATGTTTTGGTAGACATTTGTAAACCATTTGGTTCAATACAAATGGGAGCTGATTGGTGTATAAGACCACTGGTTACATTATTTATAAAACCTACATCCAGATGTGTACTTATACTTGTATAAATATCCAAATACTTGGATGGAATTTTGGGTTTCACCACATGATTGGGCATATTTGTTTTCGATTCATTAAGTTTTTGGAATTGGATTGTGTAAAATCAACAATGCTTTGAAACCATTTGATGTTTTTTATGCTACTTGTAGATGAGTGAAGGCAATTAGATGTGTTATTTTGTGTGTAAATTGAGGTATTTAAAAAATTTGTTGTAATATTGAGGAAGTATTTATTACAAATGAATTCCTTCCCTTTCGCGTTTTAAAAAATAAAGGAGATTAGTGTTTGAACTATTGGTAAATGTTTAAAAAAACTATTAATTTGCCTGCTAAGTTTATTACATGGTAGTAAATTGCTAATTTCATAGTCATAGTCAAAAAACATTGTTAAACTTTGAACAAAGCTTGATTTCTTTGGGACTCTTGAGGATTGGGTTCAGTTAGTGAGATTTCAAATCCATCTATGACTTACTACTTTCCTATTGTAAGAAATTAATCCTATCACTTACAGAAATAAAATGAAAACTATGAATTATGTTTTAACTTCTAGCTAATAATTGTACTTTTTCAATATTTATTTTTCTATGACATGAATCTTTGTTATTTCATAGCTTTTGCATGATATAAAGAGAAAATTTTGGACATTGAGTTTGCATTTGAAATAATGGACAAATATGTGAAAATCATTGGAGTGATATGGGACCTCATTATAAATGTGATGCCCTTTTTTTGATTACAGATTTAAGGTCTTTTTTCAAAAGTCTAATGAAAAATATGAATCCCTTGGCAAAAACATTATGAGGAGTCTTTTCCAAAAGTTCAATGAAAAAGATGAATTTCATGATGAGCGTGAGTAATGGGCGGTTTTCACTTTTTAAAAAAAAGAATTGATGTTTTTGGTTCTTAGATGAGTTTGAGAGGATTTGTCCCACTCCAAATATTTACCCGTTTTAATTTTTTTAATTTTTGTTTCACTTTTCAAAATGCTTTTAAAAAAAGAAGAATTGTTGATTTTCAAAGTTAATTTTCACCTAATTGAAATTTGAACTCTAAAATCCCAATAGCGATTGTGAGATATGCACAATCAAGGTACATAAATTTTAGTATGAATTAAGGAACTTAGTGATAATTGTTGATTCTCATTATGAAAATAAATGAAAGGAGCTTATGAACCTCCACGAGTAGGATCCCGAGGAGATGCCTATGCTCCTCCTCGTGGAGGTGGAAGGTATGGTGGTATGGTGGGGCTGGTTGCAATGATGGACCAGCACCGCACCCTGCGTGTCGAAGATTTTCAGAAGATCGCTGGGGTGCAAGTAGGCAGTAGTGGGGGTGGATTTGATCGTTAATGGAGTAGCCAGGGTAACCAGAGACCAGACATTTTGGAGGCGCGGTTCTAGCCTCTTTGCACCTCCACAACAGCCTGAGGGACAGGCTACTGAGGATGTGCCCAAACTTTACAAATCTGGGTTCCTCACCATTTAGTCCTTTTGTGCACAATATGTTCCATGGAGTGGTTGGGAGGATGTCTGAGAGGGCCAGAGTGAATTAACAGCCAGCAATGCACCAGTTGGCCGTTCTGTCCACTGGATGGGTTGCGTTTTTTCATTCGGCTCCGGATGGGGCTCATCACAGCCGATTTCTTTTTGCTGCTGACCACTGTACTTTTTTCTTTTCTTTTGTTCTTGGCCGTTTTTCTTGGACCTGACCTCACACATAGCTACCTTGCTCACTTTCCTACCCTCATAAGTATTGCACCAACCTACTGACACAACTACCCTTATAACTAGTTATCCTCTTGACCTAGCTATTGTACTAACCACTTACCCTACTAACCTAGCTACACTATTAATTACATACCCTACTAACTTAATCATTAGGTTTAGGGTTGAGACATAAATTAATTAATAAGTTTTTCACAAATGTATAGTAATTAATCTAAAGTAGGCTAATTTTGGGGGGGAAATTTTAGGGTTTACACATATGTGAAGTAATACCATTGGATTTTATATCTTTTTCAAAAAGAGTGGAAAAATTAGGTTGGAAAAATCACACAAAGATAAAAGACATATCTTCTCTTTTGGTTTTATATGAGATGTATTTGATTATTTTTAAAGATTAGCGTGTTTTCTTTTAGTTAATAAATATTTATAGTTTCAAACATTTGAATTTTGGTTTTTATTTTTTTTCGTATGTTCTTTCAATTTTTTTTATTTTGCATTATATGATTTGTATAGCTTGTATAATTTTTTAGGTTTAGGGCATATATCACTAAGACTTTTTTTTGTTAAGGTTTGGTAGAAGTAAGTACAAATGCAAGTATTGAAATTATGCCCCAAAATTCCAGTTGGTAAAAGTAAGTACGGGTGTAGGTATTGCAACGAAACCCAAAAATTCTCCTTGGTAAAGGTAAGTATAAGTTTAGGTATTTAAAGTTGAAATAAAAAAACAAACCTAAATGTAATACCCACGTATCAAAAAAACCCATCTAAATGGTTTGGATACCCTTAAGTGAAGACCTAGCCCTAAACACAATATGCATATGCAAAGTCACTTTGAAATAACCCAACTCTAAATGCAATACCTGCACTTTGGGCCACTTCGAAAGGACGCATGTAAGGTTTAAGCTTTCTTTATATGAAGATTTTACCCTAAATGCAATACCTGCACTTTGGGTCACACAAAAAATACGAATGTGGGGTTTAAGCCTTCTTTAAATGAAGATCCTACCCTAAATGTAATACCTGCATTTTGGGTCACTCTAAAATAATTAGTTAATTTCAAAATCATATGCTAATAATTGATTAGGAATCCATGATTCTTATTTTTTTTCATGAAGTTTAAAAGAGGTTCTATTGTTTGTGGAAGAAATAGTACAATGACAATTGTGATCAAGCTTATTTTGGTGTAAAAACTTTTCATGAAAAAGTTGAACTTGCAATCTAGAACATGGAATAATTAACTTAAATAGTGATTTCAATAACTTATTAAAACAAAAATATATTAAAATTAATCAATCAAATATCAAATTAATTAATCTAATTAAATCCAATTTTTTATTTTCAAGTAAATAAATTTAAGCCAAATGATTAGTTAATTATTTTAAATAAATAAATGATTATCTGATTCTTGATAATTAATCATCTAAATTATCTGAAATAATGGTCTATTAATTATTTAATTACATGACAAATTTTGTTGATAATTCATTAATTATCATAAATATTTTATATTAAATTGGGGGGGAAATTTTAGGGTTTATACATATGTGAAACAATCCAATTTCATTTTATATCTTCCTTAAGGAGATTGCAAAAATTAGGTTGGAGTTATCACACAGAGGTAAAAAACAAACCTTATGTGAAAACCCAACCCTAAATGCCATACAAAATTTGTCAAGATCAAAAAAAAATAAATTCAAGCTTAAATATTTTTCAAAGATGTTCATATTTTTTTTCCCCTTTTAAAGTTGTATATTCATAATAAAAACATAAATATAAAGTCTTTAATTAAACAAGATTTAAATTATGTTTAAAAAAAATTCAAAACACGTAATTTTCTACTTTCTTCTTTTCTGTTTTACATAATAATAAAAATGATCTCTCCCATATATTAATTCTATGTTTAATTGAAATTTTAATTTATAAAGTTTTGATATATAGTAAATAATTTCTTGGTTAAAATATTCATATAGTGGGTCAAAAATATTTTATATTTTATACATATATATAACACAATACCTTATGTAAATTATATTTTTTATATGATGTATAATATTTTGTTTAAATATTGGTCCAAATATATTGTTATTTATAACACCTAATATATAAATAATGATATTATGGAATTATACTATTGATCCATTTCAATACATATAAAATTTTCTTTTTTATTTATAGTAATATATATATAAACCTATGGTTACGTATTAATAGCTAGGTATGAAAATGTTCATAAGCTATTAAACGTCATGTTAGAGTTTGTGTGGGTTTTAAAAGCTTTGTGAGGGCCAAGTTGTTATGTAGTGTTTTCGACACTTTTAGAAGTTGAAAGATGACTTGATTATCCAAAAAACACAATAAGGTTCATAAAGAAAAACCAAGAATTTATAACCTTGACAAATTTTTAATTTCAACAAAAGCTCAAACCTAAGGTTGTTAAATTGACTAAAGTGTGGACATTGATCAAACTAAACAACCTAACCTAAACATGAATAATAGGTTAGTAAACTATTTGTTAAGTAACCTAATTAATTACCTAATAGGCTACCTTCTTAATATAGGCCTATTATGTAATTTATTCATTAATGTAAGCCTTCTAAATTAATATCTTAGATGGTCTATGTAGGTATTAAAGGTGATTGAATTTATTAAGTAAACCTACTAGTCATATAGGTAATATACTAACCTAGGCCACGTAAGCCTAATAAATATTTATGATAATTTAATGTCTAATCCTTATTGTGTTATAACATTTTAAATTTGAACTAAAAGAATTTATCAAGAAGAAAGCACATTTTTTCATATAATTGTTATAAATATATACTATTGGAATATGATTCAAATTTAGAGTTTGGGAAACCCTCAATTAATTAACAGTTTTTTTACAAATTAGTAGTAGTTTAAATAAATCTACGGTGCATTATAGGGGGAATTTTATAGGCAAAAAATTGCAATACATATTTGCAAGATCATACTAAAATAATTCATAGGTGATTGAAAGAAACCATATGTGAAAACCCTAAACCCTAAATGCAATACTCGCATGTAATGTCATTTCAAAGTGGTCTGGGTACCAAAATTATGTTTTTTTATATACCTAAATTAAATATTATTCTAAATTAATCTTATGACAAAATGTAAATTTTACAATGAATGTAAAAACCAACAATTATTATGGGACCTATATGCGGGTATTGCAAGAGATGCTAAAAAAAACCAACGACTATTATGGAGACTATATGCGGGTATTACAACGAATGAAGAATGTCAACGATTATTTGTGCCTTATATGCGGGTATTGCAAGGAATGCAAAATGCCAGCGGCTATTATGGGACTCATATGCGGGTATTGCAAGGAATGTAAAAGGCTAGCGCCTATTATGGGACTTATATGGGGGTATTGCAATTAATGCAAAATGCATGTGATTATTTTTGGACTTATATGTAGGTATTGCGGTCTTATGGAGTTCATAATAGAAAATGATGTGAGTACTATATGTTGAAAATGTGTGGATTATTTTAAAAGTCTTCAGGTGATGTGAGTCTTATTAACTTAGATGTAAGTATTGTATAATGTTCATTTTGATCTTTGGTTTGATTCTTACATCTCAAGTACTAACAAAATTATGACAAAGAAAACATATATGATTAACCAAATACACATTAAACAAGTGTGAGTAGAAGATACTATTATATTGATAAAAGATGTACAAAAATGGGTGCATGGAAAATTACTAGAGAACCCAATGAAAAAAAAACATTGGATCTCTATAACATATCAAAGGATCGAAGTTGAAAATTGGGTAGTCCAAAAAATAAAAGGGCTACAAAACCTTCTTCTTTGTTGCGTTGCAGCAGAGCTGCAAAAAAGAAGAAGAAGAAGAAGGCTTTCTTCTTTGTTGTGCTACAGCTGAGCTGCAGTGCAGCAAAGAAAGAGAAAAAAGAAGAAGGCCTTCTTCTTCTACTGCAAAAAAGAAGAAGAAGAAGGCTTTCTTCTTCTGCTGCAAAAAGAAGAAGAAGAAGGCCTTCTTCTTTGCTGCGCTGCAATTGAGTTGTAGTGTAGCAAAAAAAGAGAAAGAAGAAGAAGGCCTTTTTCTTCTGCTACAAAAAAGAAGAAGAAGGTGGTTTTCTTCTTCTACTGCAAAAAAGAAGAAGAAGAAGGCCTTCTGCTTTGCTGCAGTGCAGCAAAGAAAGAGGAAGAAGAAGAAGGCGATGGCAGCAACGCTGCAAAAAAAAAGAAATTTTTTAAAGCCTTCTTCAAACAAAAAAAACAAAAAAAAAAAAAAAAAAACGTAAGCATCTTACCTTTTCGTGGGCGCGTGGGTCCCGCTCCAACTCTAGCCGGTCCAGCTCTAGCTCCAGCCGCTCCAGCTCCCGCTCCACAGCCACAGCTCCAACTCTCGCTCCACAGCCGCTCGAGGTCTGTGGAGCTCTGGCGATGGAGTGAGGGGGGGTGGGGTTGGTAGGTGGTAGGTAAGAGGGCGGAGTTAGGAGGGGGGGGGCTTGGTAGGTGGTAGCCAAGAGGGGGTAGGTAGGAGGGGGGGGGCTTGGTAGGTGGTAGCCAGGAGGGGGTAGGTAGGAGGGGGGAGGCAGATACTTTCGGGGGAAGAGAGGAGGTGAAAAAAAATCTCGACGGGCAGGGAGGATGTTCATCCACAAAACGGGTTGAACGGGCTCATCCTCAACTGGTGCATTGGTGGCTGCTAGTTCACTCCAGCCGTGCAATAGTAGTAGTGCACAAGTCCCATGCCAGTGTTGTGACGGTGTAAAATTAGTTGTTTCCTGTCTGAGAGTGTCTTTGTACTCAGGAGGAAGGTTGTCTGTTCAAATCATGTGAGGTTTTCTTCTGATGAGAATTCAATTGTACCAGTTGACTTTTCATCCTGAGTCCTTGTTCCTAAGTATTTCTCTACAGGAGAATCAACATTCTCAGCACATAGACCATGTGCTACAAACCAAAATTCTGCCTTAGAAGCTCTTGCCCAAATCAAGAAGCTCGAGTTTGCAGGGAACACTGGTGTCATTGGCCAACATTGGAGCTGCTTTCACTCCTGCAGTGTGTGAGACTAGAAGGGACCATGCTGGGTTGCTATATGAATACAAGGGATATCAGCACTGAAGTAAACTTTCATCTTTTGCCCTGCTTTGTTTTCACTCCCTACTAATCTTCAATTGCATATTTTTCTTGGAATAGTCCTTGTGGGATATCTATCTACACTCTTTCTCAATGTCAATGAGATTCAAGGTAACATTATGATAGATATCTACATCTGTTTTTCTTCAGTTGTTGATAGTTAGAAAGAGGAGCTTTGAATTGTTTTGAAGAGTTCTCTTCAGTAAACTGGCCATCAAATGTTATAGCAGCCTCATAAGGCTTGTGCCAAGGTGTGAAGACAAAATTTGAGCTCAATGAGAGTGTTCAAATGGGTAGACAAATTTTGTTTTGAAGAGTTGCCTTAATGAACTAGTACTTAAATGTTATATGCCTTTTGGATGTGGCCCAGGCAGAAGACATGTGTATTATAGGAAAGCTTTTTTGCTTCTCTGACCTTATTGAGGGGTGCACAAACCTTACCATTTCTTGGTACAATTTCAACCATGCAACCTCCTCATAATAAGAGACAGGGTTATGGCACATTACGTGTGCTATTTTATTGTGCTTGGATGCGAATGCGTGTTCTTGGAAGGCTATTTGAGATAGGATTCCATGTGGGTCAAGTTGATAATAGCTTGTCATCATTTAGGTGGGTAACAATTGTACATGTGGTGGTGATATGTGCTTGTGGTGCACTTGGCAAAGAGTTTTTATTGAGTATTAGTAGGTACACAAAATCCTTCATGAGTGTATTGTAGGGGAACGAAACAAAATCATTGAGTGTCCTCCTGAATTTACTCCTCCAAACAATTTACCCCTCCCATCCTAACAATCTCATTTAGTCATAAAAGGCTTTTTTTTCCACCCCTAAGCACAACCCTATTCCACAGATCCTTCATATTAGAGTATTCTTCCTACACTGACACTATAACCCTTGTCTGCATATAGGAGTACTTGTTCTGTTTCATATTGATTAGTTGGGGGTGCCTCACAAGTGCAGTTTTATTTATTTTTGGCAATGAGCCAATTTGATTGGTCCATTGGGATTTTATTTTATTTTCAAAACTATAGAGACTCACCAAAATAGAAAATTATATGGAAAGATGGAGTGCTGCCCCCTTTGGCCCACCTATATAGATGAGAAGGGGAGAACTTTGGGCAAAACATATGGGATTAAAGCGAGGTGCTATTGGGAACACCCTTGGGGAACACATTGGGAACCCATTGAGAACTTGAAGGGAACATTTTGGGAACAAAGGAAAAAAGAAACCCCCCACTCATAAGGCATAAGGAGTAAGCATAAGAACCCAGCCCTTTCTACACCACATGGTACATATGTTTTTTGTCTCATGCTTTAGGATAGGTAAAGCTTATGAGGGTGAGGTGCATCCCCTAAAGTGTGGGGCTGGGCACAGTTACCACCTCCTCCTAGGCCTCTTTTTTTGCTAATGTCCACCACCCTACCCCCCCCCCCCCCCCCCAACCTTGAGGTCTTACTCTACACTACAAGTTGGAGGAATATTTTCTGCTTTTCAAGAACCTTTGTCATTGAGAATTAGCAATTTCTAACTCTAAAAGACCTATGAAATATCATAGTTATCCAATGTTGCAAGTTGGGAAGGTAAAGAAAAGCACCTTGCCTTTCACAATATAAAGTTTGTGTGGTTGTGCTTTTGTGTATGCAACAATTTAAAAAATTAAAAAATGTTTTTTTTGTGTGGAAGTAAGCCTTGGTTCATAACACATGTGTGTGATATAAGCTATGCAATTTCCTCCATTTCAATGCCAAATATATGTTGAATAATATATTGTAGTTTGACATTATTAGTCTAAGTTGTGAAATTGGTGTGGCAAATATTATATTAATGTCAGATTATAGTGTCCTTATCAAAATATACTTGACATCCAAATGGATGAAACTAGTTGTAGTTTACCTCACACATGTATCACGAGCCAAGGCCTACTTAAAGCCATAGGAAAAAACCATATTCAATCTTAGGCTCAAAAGATTTTGCTACAATGAAGTTATCTGTAAACTCATCCTGGTTTTGGGTCCTAGTTTGACCCTCTAATCCCTGTCAGGATGTGTTGAGTGATACCCAGTTTCATTAAATGGTGCCCAATTTTGGTCACTTTTCAGCTTTCAAACTCAACCCAACTTTCCCAACTTGGTAGCCCTTTTTAACCTTCAAAAAAACTAAATGATGGGTGTCTTGTTTCTTCTTCTTCTTCTTCTTCTTCTTCTTCTTCTTCGGCAAAATGGGCTTCCATTTCTCTTTTGTAAAAACAATCCACTAGACAATAATGATGACAAGAAAGCCAACAACATCTGCAAGAAAGGAAAGAGAAACTGGGCTCAAAAATGAAGGCTAGACTCTCTAAGCAATCCTTCTAATTTATGACAAACATTCATTAATCCTTGAAGCCAGAAGGCCAATTATCCTTCAAAGACTTTCCTTCATAACAAATTATACCATATGTTTTATTAAAATTAGTTCAAATAGTATTAGATAATTCAGTGATTTCTTTGTAGTGAATTTTTATCACTTGGCAACCCTAAAAATTTAGAAAAAGGATGTTCTGTGACAAAAAAATTGATCCCATTTTTTCTTTTATTTTTGCTGTGGGATAATCAAAGAGAGCCATCACCAAAAAAAAAGACATTAAACTTTGGGGCTTCCCCATAACTAATCTCTCTATTTAGGAAGGTAATTTGTTTTATTTGTTTGGCATGTTCAGATCTCCCAAACCAGAGCATCTTTGGCCATACTCTTGGTCACCAATCCTGCACTTTGAAAGGCAAGTCGACACTAGCAATGTGATGAAACCCTGCCAATCGTAGACAAATCAAAGCACCCAAAAAAAAAGGGGGGGGGGGGGGGGTGAAGAATACAAGAAACTAAATGGAAGAGCCCAGGTCCAAGAAGACAAAAGAACCACCTAAGAAGGTGAAGCACAAGGGGAAAATCAAGTTCCCAAACCCCCCTCTTGTCACAAGAAGCATATCAAATAAGGAGTGAGAGGACCTCTTGAAAGGAGGCTTACCTTAGAACAACTCTCACCTATTGCAACAGCATGTCTCAAAATAGAGATCGCCTATGTACACTATAATGCTATTATAATGCCATTGACACCTTCTACCTGTGTACAAAACTAAGAGAGGAGAAACTCCAATGCCCTTGAGCAATTGGTTAAACAGACCAACTCTGCGCTTCAAATTTAGGGACCTATAGAACTATTTCTTTTCAAAGTCATCAAAATAAATTCAAAAACATTTTCCATTTTTCTCTTTCACACACATACATGCACACACACACACACACACACACACACACACATTTTTAACCTTGTCGGTATATAGACAAGGTTACAATATTCAGTTCACTAATCCAATGATAAGTAATCAAAACTGGTAAGGTATATGGGGGAGTCTTTTGAATTCTTCGTATGGTTGTCCATGAACCATTCCAAAAATAATTTCAGAAATAACTCTTTCATTTTCAAGCCTAACTATTTCTGTTTTAAAAATAACTGCTTCTTTTTCTTATGAATTTTCTTACTAACTATCTCCCACCTTTTTTAATGATTATTTCCATTTTATAACTACCTCACTCTTTTTCACTATCCATCAACATGGATGTGAAAAAACAAATTAAACATGTTTTTTCATGTCCATGAAATGTATATTAATTTAAATTAAATTTGACATTGATTTAAATATACAAACATGAGAAAAAAATTATCATTATTAATAGTGTGCAACAATGCAAAACTCAAATATGTAGAATAATATATAAAGGGTCTTGAATGGACTTGTGTGTAACACGAGTGATCATCTATGGAGATGGAGAGATTTTGACATCTAGTTTGTGTGACATGATGTCTTTTAAATTTTTCATTATATATATATATATATCTCTTTTGTACATTTTCCAAATTAGTCATGTGTTTATAAATAAAATTTTGTAAGGTTTTAACATAACTTGTGTGTATGCCCAATTTTTTTTTCTTCAGGCCATCATAGATTTGGAAAATGTACAAAGGAATAAGAAAAAGGAAAATGGGGAATTTAGAAAACAACAAATTAGTTCAAACTAGATGTTAAAATCTTTCCAAGCCAAAAATTGACTATTTGTAATTGTTTGGCCATGTTTTTCCATGTCAAAGATCAATTGCTTGCAATAGGGTTAGCCATGGTGATGGGAGGTGTGTCTTCAAGGGGTGGAAGTTGGGAAGCCTACAATTGTTGCCCAACTTAAGATGGAAGATGTTCACACCTTTTACAATGTGATTGAAATTTTTTGACAATAAAAAATAACCAAGATAGAAAAATGAGGGCCTTTTGGCCCTTTCAAGCTCCAAATGGCATTGGCATAGTCATGTAAAACACATCAACATGTTTGTGTAGACATCTAATATTTCAATTGCTAAAGAGAAGAATTGATTAATGGGGTGTCAATCATGATAGTTCTTTTTTTTTTACTTGAGCCACATCGAATAAAACAAATTTTTGAGTTGTGCAAGATTGGGGAAGTACATCCTTTTGTGTCGGGTCGACAATAACAAGATTGCCTAGGTTACAAATGCCATCTTTGGTGAACACAATGCTGACTTGTTGACAAAAGGAGTTAAACGTGGTTGAAGGAAGTGAATGTAGTTGTTTTCATCCCAAGTGGAAGCCAACATTTCAAACAATGCTAGCAAAGGTGTCACAAATTCCATCATGGGTTCTAGTGCCCTTGTTGTGATGATCGTAATGTAAGAAATGGATACCCATGGGATTGAAGGGATGTGTGCACATGCATTAAATGGATACTTGCAATTAAAGGATGGGGTACTCCAAATTGTATTTGAAGCGCTATGGAAAAAATTAAGGAAGATAATTGAAAAGTTAAGAAGATCAGTTGAATTATAAGTCAAACATTTGCCCTTAGGTCAAAACATGATAAAATTTGAGCATGACGGACTTTAGATATCATATCGTAGAACATGCCAAAAAAGGTCATACTATGCAAACATTTTGAAATGGAATCTCAAAATCGAACCATTTATTGCCCAATGAGTTGTTCAAATGGAAAGAAACATATGTGAATTAGGGGTGGTTTAATATCACATGTTATCTTGAGGTGTCCTTAGAAAAGAAAGGTGTTGTTGTCAATTCGTATTAAGGTTTCAAAAAGGAAAGGACGTTGATCAACCATAAATTTAACATATATGATTGAAGCTACAAGGGCCCATCTCCCTACATAGGTTGTTTGAATGATGGTGGTTGTCAATATGAACCTAATGGCACCAAAAGTTATTGGGAGAGAGGTTTGTTTATGGTCTAAAGGTCCTTTTGGGCTATTAAAGGATCTTGAACCCAAGAAGTGCCCAAACATTTTAAGGATGGATGAATAATAAAAATAAATTGATTTTATGAAGGTGGAGGAGGGAATTGTGCATCATAAGAAATGTGACGACCATTACACAAAACAATCAATTAAAATTCCAAAAGATACCTTAACATCACCCATTCTAGGAAAAAGGTCCACATGTTGAATATTCTTTAACAAGGCATCTTTGATGTGAAGTTAAAATGCCCAATGGAGCCCCCAAGTTTTTAATAACCTTTGATGGGTGGTAAACTAGGATGGGGTGTTGAAATCAAGTAATAGGCCAGAAGGTGACCGTGTTACACATTTTAAAGACTGGATAAAGAGACTTATCACACAAAATTTAGTTTTGAAATGTTCATATGTAGACAATAGGATTAAAGGGGGACCCATGATGTGAGTGTCATTTGCAACGGATGGAAATAGACAAAAAATGAAACAATTAGCAATAAAACATAAAGCCTTAAAGTGGGCTAAAGAAAATATTACCCCTCCCAAGGGATCACCTTCACAAGTTCCCATGACATGTCATGGATGCCAATGCAATGGAGTTCATTCATTTGAATGTTCATCCATGACTTATACTTAATTCTTAATTTAATTTCAATAAAATTAGCTTTTAGTAAAATTTAAGTTCACTTTTAATCAATTCTAAATTACTTTAAATTCATTTCTAGTTAATTCTTAATTAAAATTTAATTTATTTTTAGTTATTTTTAATTCACTTCTAATTCATTTTTATTTAACTTTTAGTTAAGTCTCATTTTTCTTTTAGTTGAGTCTTAATTCACATTGGGTGCACATGGGCACACATGGATGAATATGGGCCATATGTAAGTTGGAAGGTTTTTGAAAAAATTTCTTTGAATTAGGTGTTCGATGGGTACAAATAAAAATAAAATCCCTCATTACTTTCAATATGTTCAACACCATTTTTGGGTATGTTTTCTTATCATAGCTTTGTTTTGTTTATTCTTTGCAATAAAATCTTGTTGGATTTTTCTTTTGCACATGTCATGTTCTTGTTATTGTTTTTTTTGTTTCATGATCTGAATTTGGAATTAGGCCCACCTTTGTTTTCATTTTGGGTAAAAATTTTGTAACTTTAGTTGTTTTTGTGTTCGCGACAAGTAAATGGGATGACTACAACATTACCTTCATGATTACAATGACAATAAAACATGGGAGCATAAAATGCACAAACGAAGCGGATGAATTATATGATGTTTTTACTTACCACACAAAGTTCTTGAAATATGATCCATTTTGACATCAAATTGAAAGTGTTTTGTAATGCACACCACCATCACTCATCGCTTACATCATCGTTCGCACCAACATAGTCACTTATATCAACATAATTGTCTACATCATCATTTGCATCATTGTTAACTTTCAATCAACTCATAATTCATTATTAATTAAAAATTGTTCAAAAAGCTTCCTTGGTTGGTGCTCATATGAAAACCTTTATGGAAGTTTATTTGATCTAAGTCCTTAATAGGGTATAATATGAGTTAACCCTTAATTAAATTTTAATTGACTTTTAGTTCATTATTAATAAAGAAGATTTTTAACTATATCCTTAATGGGGTATAAATAGGGGTAGGACCTCCCATTACCTTCAATTTGTTCAACACCAATTTTGGGTACATTTTCTTATCATAACTTTTATTTTCATACGTTATCAAAATAAATTTTTGATTGAATCATCTTCTAACATATATTGTGTTTTTGCTTTATAACTTTATGTTTTCAGTCTTGGATTAAAGTTAAACTTACATTTCTTCTGATTTATTTTCGTTACTATGTCCTTGGTTTAATTCTTATTTTTGTAGGTTTTCATGCCCATGACATGTTGGATGTGTTTAATTGGATAACAACCCAGTTGGGGTGAAGGTTTAGGGTGCACCTAAGGTCGTGTATAATTTTTTTTGTAATACCTTCAATTCCAATTCTAAATTGGTGTGGGGAAAAATGGGTTGCAAAGGCATCGTGGAATTGAAAGCATAAAGCGCAACTTGTGAATCAATATAATGTTTCCCCGTTACAATGGAACAAACTCCACTTGAAAATTTTGTCATGGTTATGAGGTGGGCCGTTCCAAGGGCATGAATAATTCAAGATGGAATGTGACATTGTGTGATATGAAAACAAAGTTGAAATAACTAAAAAAACCCACTTGTTAAATCTTTTGGGTGAAAACAGTTCTGAAGGTGTTCCAAAACCATCCCAAAAGGATCATTTGTCAATAAATGTGACATGCCTTAGAATGTTAGCTTAAAGGAATCAAAAGAAAACTTGAAGTCTTGGTCTAGCTCATAGTTTTGTAAGAAAAGTGGGAAGTAACCATTTAAGTTAAGGTGTAAGGGAAAATGATGCCTAAACGTGAATTGCTTGAGAGTATTCCTTTCCATATCCAATAACTAAATTGTGGAAAAAACATTTTTGAGCTAAAAGATCATATTGGGGAAGAGGCACTGAATTTGGACTTGCCACCAAAGCTTAGGTTTGCAAAATGAACTCCTCTTGCAAGTTTTCCTAGTTGTTTATTAGAAAACATTTGAATCAAACCCATGTTTCTTTAAGCCTTGTTGCTTCGCCATGAAGGGGCAAAACGAAACACCATTCGGTTAACAAGAAGAACAAATGCCAAGCTGCCACATCATAACGATCATGTGTCAGCTTATTCAATGGAAAATGAAACACCACTTGTACATCATGTCGTAAAATGGTCGGGATGAGGTTATATAATCAAGAATAACGAAAGCTTAAATGAAAGGACCCAAGGATATCCTTAATGAAACCCAAGTTCAAGTTGATGAAGGCATGGTGGGAACAAAGGAGGGTATTGAATCGGGTTGGTCACAAGGGTTTAGATTGGATTAATTGGATGTCTAATAGGAATGTTGATGACAAGTTAGCCTTTGATTAATAAATCGGCGCCCATAGATGGGGCAAGTGAGCAAGTTGAAGAGTTGAGGGTAGGTTGGGAGGTCTAATCTTGGGCAATTGTAAGGACCAATACAATGGAAGGGGGAAAAGGTTTTACATGTGCATGATCAAGGGGGTTTAGGAAAGTGTAGCATTAGGGCCCCACATTCACACAAAAGGTTGGGGGTTTGTAAGTGGTGTGCGATTTCTCAAAATGGTGGGGGGAAATAGTGGATGGTTCATGGTTTGCATGGGAGATGAAGTCGATAATAAATTTGTAGTGGTACATGATAAAACAAATGGGCAATTAGAACTATAAGGTTCAATAAGACATGATGAACTAGGGGACATGGGACATTTGGTGTCCATGAAGAAATAGCTTATTTAAGAGCACATGCCCCACTTAAAAAAAATTGTCTACTATTATAAGGTAGTCTTGAAACTACAAAGCTAACCACACAAGATTAAATGAAATGAGAAAGAAAGAAAGAAAAAAAAAACCTCCTAAAGGTACCTATCTAGGGCATTATGCCAAGCCAAACCTTGATTTTGTTATAGGCTTGGATGTTACAATCACTACTTTATTGGGTTCAACATGACTTAGACATCTTAATACCAAAATATTACATGTTTCATTCCTTGTTCTTAATCCTATAGGACTTGAGACAAATAACACCACAAAAGTTTTTTAAAAATGATTATAGTGAACTAATTACCCTCTTCACAAGGATCCTAATCCACTTCAGGAACTATATTCAACAAAGTTTCAAATGATACGTAACTTTGCAATGGAAAGCTTGTTGTGTCTTCACATGTTGATAGAACACATCACCGTGCTCTTGATTAGCTAATTGACTCAATAACCCAACGAAATGTGTATTTAATGTTGCATTGGCCTTTACTCACTTTGTAAAGACCTTTTAAGACCTAATGTTATTAGTCTCAAATTGCTTTCCCTTGTTGCTTGGGTCCCACAATCTACCTGTGTGACAAACTGAATTAAAGAAAAAAGAAAAAACGCAATTAAAAAAACCCTAATTCAGCCTGTAAATGGACTGGTTACCCCCGTCCCCCCCCACACAAAATGGCCTTCAAAGGAAACCACAATGCACTTCTGTGACTTTTTTTTGACTTCTTTTTGGAGTTGGATGCCTGTCGATGATTGCAGCAAGCAAGCACACGAGCTTTGCACAAAGTACGAAGTGGATTGGTGACTTGATTTCTTACCCCTCTCTAAACCCTAAAACTTCGCTTCTTTCTTCTTCGGAGCGCAGACAAAGTTGCCTACTCCTTTTCTTCAAACACAGATCGATCCATTTGCTGCAAATATCTGAATATCTTAACACTGTTCAGAGCCCTCCATCCCAAACCTCCACCATTTCCAACAACAGAACCACACTAAAAGACAGGAAGCCAACAAACAAAAAAAAATCTGCCTCCCTCCTCCGCGCAAATACTCTGGTCGACAGCTTCACAATAAAGTGAGAACTAGAGCTAATCTAAGCGGAGAATCAGAAGGAAACAGAGATTAATGAGGAGGATTAGGGCAAGCGCGAGACCCCTAGTGGGCGGGAGGCGGGGACGGATCTGTGTTGCAGCAGCAGCGATGGCTATGGCCTCTTCTTCTGTCTCATTGCTTCTCTAAAGGAGAGGAAGAGAGAAAGTGTGCAGTGCGGACAAAATTGGCAAGAATGTGTCACAAACTCATAAAAACACTCGTTAATTTAGAAAGTGATAAAACCCACCAAAAGAAAACTCTACATGGTGAGAATTAGAATTTGACTACCAGTAGTGTTTTTTAGGGGACAAATTCTATCATTCTTTTTTACCAAAAACATTTTGGAAAATTTTGGGATAAAATTGTGTTTTTTTATTGCAAATTTGACCCAAAAACTTGGAAATTTTTGGATATCACAAACGTGAAAAAAAATCAAATGACAAAGAGTGCTATTTTTTTTTTTAAAAATTCCTTCTGGGGGTGACATTTTTATTTTAAAAATTTGACCAGAAAATTGGGATAGTTTTGGGGAAAGAAATTACTACAAAAAAAAATTCCACTAATTTTGCTAAAGTTTATATGTCGAACTCCAGTTTTTGGCCTTGCCTATTAAGGCAAGGATATTGTGTTTAGATTCATTATAGAGTATTATAATAGCTCAAGGATTTTGGCCCCTAGGTAATAATAATAATAATAAAATAAGAATAATAATAATAGGTCTATCTTATTATATGAGGATTTTTGAAAGATGATATATTTTGGCTTGTGTCGAAACTTGAGATTAACAGTTATAGAGTTATAGTATGATCTTGAAGGATTTTGGTTTCTTTTAGAGGATTTTTTTTTGGAAGATTATATTTTGGCATGGTGAAATATTTGTGAGTTTCCATAATTCGATCTTCTTTTGCCTTAAGATGATACATTTTAATCTAAATGGCAAGGCCAAAGTGTGATACACCCCTTGTTTCTCATTACCTTTGTGGCGAATTTTTTTATAAAAAAATTCCAAGGAGAAAAACCCCCTTTGAGAGGGTCGAAGCCCATTTTCAGACCAAAAAAATTGACAAAAATGTTTTCGCCCCTACTTCCCTCTCTTTTTTGGCCGAATTTTTCTCAAAGTTTTTGGCCATATTCGCCCTCCCAACCTCCAAACACTCAATCACCCCCAATCGCACTTTTGTTGCATGCGACCCGCCACTTCCAGCCACCCAAAAATTCTTGCGTTTTTCTAATTCTTCTTCCCCTTCTTCCTCTTCGTCTTCTTAGCTCCCGTCCCTCGCACAAATTCTTCCTCAACTTGAGCTTTCGGATATCAACAAATCGTTGATTTCATTCTTCCCCAACTTCAAGAGTTTCGAAATCAGCGCTGAATTCGGCCACTTTCTTCTTCCTCTTCTTCTTCTTTTTTCTTTTTGGGAGGGTGGGTGTTGAGGGAAAGAATCTGTGGGAACATCGTTATTGCTGCATAATTCCTGTGAGAGTTGCAGTGGGTTTTCAGATTGTCTGTGTCTCTGTTTGTGTTTTCTTTTTTCTCGAGTTTCAGATTTTGGTAAAGAATCCCAAATCTGATTTTTGCTTCTTTTGTTGGTTGTGCTACCGGAATTTCGTATTGAGGATGAGCTTTGGTGTGATGAGGAAGATGGAGGAGATTGGGGAGGTAGAGGAAGAGGAGGAAGAGGAGGAGAACAACAAGAACAAGAAGCAGGTGGTAGACAGAATGGGGATGAGTAGTAGTAGTAATGAGGGAGAAGAATTCGGGGGGACGATGGACGTGTTCAGGAGAGAGAATCGAGCGACGTTGCAATTCAAGTTACCGCTGTACACGCAATGGGGGCAGAATCTGTTGCTGGTGGGTTCGGATCCGCTTCTGGGATCGTGGGATTTAGCGCGCGCCAAGCACATGCTCCCGCGACACGAGGACGATGCGCAGCTTATCTGGGAGGTGGGAGTGTCCGTGCCTGCGAATTTCCACTCTCAGTACAGCTACTGCATGGTGGACGAGCACATGAATGTGTTGAAATGGGAGGCGGGTGCTCGACGCTCGCTGGAGTTGCCGGAAGGACTCGAGAATGGAGCCGTCGTCGAGGTTCACGACCAGTGGCAAGTAGGTGGCACAGGCTCTAGATTCCTTAGGTCAGGAAGAAGCTCGCAGTTTCAAGCTTAGATTTGAGAAGAGAAGAATCCATGACAGCCGTGCAGCCAGTGTCTTAGGGCCTCTTTCCATTAGGCTGCTGCGATCACAGCAGACGAATGGAAAGCCAACTGACATAGGGCTTGTTTATTGCGACAGGGAAAGTAGGTTTCCTTTGTAGAGTTGCAAGTGTGTTGCAACTATGTGATTAATCATGTTAGGAGCTCTTGGAACACATTTTCTCATGAAAAAAAGAGAGATGTCGCTGTATAGTGAATCACCAGTTTGACTCACAGCTCTCACACCTACTGCAATTGGTGAATGCTTGACGGGTAGAGATGACTGTGAGCACAGCTACTTGAAGAAACATAATGGAAAGCTGTAGTGTTCATGGAAAGATGCCCTTAGACTGAAGAATTCGTACTTGGGTTTTGGGGGGTGGGGGGAATTCAGGACGGATCCTCGCCGGATGCATTGCTGCAAACTAGCGCCTTCAAGAATGTCATCTTTCGCAAAGATCATCATGGCAGTGAAAGTTTTGTCAAGAAGAGAGACATCATCACGTCAGAGTCTGCTCCCGAGCGGCTCTTCTTCGCAGACCCAATTGGCTTGGGAGGTTGGTTTGAATCTATCTCGATTTTCCACACCAAAAAAAATTAGAATTTTTACGAATATCCCATGATCGACATTGCCGCAAAACAACATCAATCTTCTTCTTTTGAGTCACACAAGAAAAAAGAAGAAGAAGAAGAAGAAGAAGAAATTGCCACAACTCTTTCCTCAACAACAACAATTACATTGCAGCTCATCCTCCTCCTGTGTTCAGAATTTTTTTCCAAATGGAATTGTCACCAGCTTTGTGAAGACCCAAAGTTGAGATTTGTTTGGATTTTGGCTGCTGGCTCACTTGCTCGTTGTGCACATATGTTGTGGATCGGAAAAATTTGCAGAAGATCAACTCCTTGAAAGTACACTGTAAATGAAGGAGGATCCTCTGAGCTCTTTCTTAACAGGTGGTGCTTCATGTGGGTTTTTTTTCTTTGCAGGATCAACCATGGTACAATTCAAGGTCAATTGTGTGCAGCTCGAGCCTGGACAATCAGTGAGCACTTGGAAGGAATTCTTACATTTTGCTTCCACAGGATGATTTTTGCACTCTTGAGAGAAGATTTTCAGAAGCTGTTCTTTGTCTCTATTTTTTATTGCATTGCAGGAAAGACCAATTCTTCAAGAAGGAATGTCTTCATCGTTAGACTAATTCTGCAGTGCAAAGACATGGGTGTAGAAGTATTCTTTCTGCTCTCCACCAGTGCGGGCAACAAGCATTTGTTGGTTACTTCGAAATGTTGCATTTTTGAGTTTTTTTGTGGTGGTGCATGCAATGTGCAGGTCTTTGTTGTAGGTAATATTCCTGAGTTGGGAGAATGGGATGATGGAGCAGCTCTACCACTGACTTCTTCTGTCGGAGATGACTTCTTGTGGCAATGCATGACAACAGTGAGGAGAGAGAATTTCCCCATCCATTACAAGTACATACTGAAGAACAGATTTGGGGAGGTTGTTTCGGAGACTGGTGCAGACCGAGAGCTAAAGTGTGACTCTGCTCGAAAACCAGCAGCTATGGTCATTACCTCTGATGGCAGCTTTCAAGTACGGTTTTTCTTTGTCTGTTTTTTTCTAATATTGTGCAAAACCTCTGAGAGAGAGCTGTGCAGCAGCAAATTCATTCACATTGATTTAAGGATGATGATATACTAATCAGGCTCACAGTTGGTTAGTAGTGGGATCAGCAGCAATGATTTGCTTAATTGTGGAGCTAATTTGGCAGGAACAAAGTAATTAATTGGCAGCTACTAGTTAGCACTTTCTAAAACTCTCTGCCCTAATGTGAGATGATCAAATTCTTTGACAGGCACAGCCATGGAGAGGGGCAGGTGTGGCATCACCTGTGTTTTCACTGCGCTCTAGAGAGAGTGTGGGTGCAGGAGAATTTATGGATTTGAAGTTGATGGTGGATTTCGCAGCCAAGACAGGGATGCGGTTGGTTCAATTGCTACCCATAAATGATACATCAGTAAACATGATGTGGTGGGACTCCTACCCATACAGGTAAACCTCAAGATTTTGCTGCTACTTAACCAGTAAGCTGCCATAAACTAAGAGAGCTGCCTCTTTCCTACACTGTGATGTGGCTATTTGTTTTCTACTTTTTTGGAGATGGGCTCCTTGCAATACACAAATTTTGTTTTGACTGGGTGATTGAGAAAATTAGGGTTGCAGCTTCATTTTTGTATTGAGTTTTGCATTGCTGGATTGTCATCAGGGTTGTTGCTCATGCAGTTTTTTTTCTTCATTAAGAAATGTGTTGAAGTTAAGCTGAAGCTTTCATATTATCTTCTGATCTAAACTTGGGTGTTCTGTACAGCTCGCTCTCTGTGTTTGCATTGCATCCACTGTATCTTCGCCTCCAAAGGCTTTCAGATCACATCCCAGATGATATCAAGGTATAACTTGTATAAACCTCAAGCTCAAGAGGAATTTTGATGGGCAGAGCTATGTGGATCTAGATTGCTCCTTCTAACTTTTTTCTGTTTGTCGCTGCTCTGATCAGCTTATTTTATGAACTAAATTTTTTTTCATGGATCTTTTTCCCCCCTTTTTTGGGGGTTTCTCCTTAGCTCTTGGAGGCTTCAACTTTAGGTCATTTTGGCACCTACCTCATTTTCATCTTACTTTCCTCTGGGTTTTTGGATGAGTTGGGCAATAGAATTTTGTTGCCCAATTCCAATTTTCACTCCACCCAAAAATTCACACATTTTTTTCTTTTCTCTTTTGAGTTTGGGACTGCTTGAACTGTGCAATAGGATGAGTGTCAAAGAAATCCATTCCTGCTTGTTGGTTGAATGCAGTAGGGTTAATTGCACAACATATGCCAATAAGGCCACTTGTGGCACTCTCCACTCCACCTTCAAAACCAATAACTTAGTTGTTTGTTTGTTTACCTTGTGTGTAGGAGGAGATTGAAAACTTTCGACAAAAATTGGATCTCAAGGTGTGTTATGTCACCTAGATATTCTTGGAATGTGAAACATTAGCAATTAGGATTAGAAGTAGGGTAGGGAAGTGTAATGTCCATATAAACCCACCTCAATATGTGGTCAGTCAGTCTCACAAATTATGTTTTTAGCATAATTTGTTTTAATGCACATTGATGGCTTGGGATTATAGATTTTTTTGACAATGTGCAAATACTAGTGTGAGGAGGTGCAATTTTAAATAGACCCTTTTATCTCCAAACATTTCACTGTTGTTGGGCTCAGGATGTGGATTATGAGGCTACCCTCAAAGCAAAGTTGGAGATTGCAAAAAAAATGTTCCACTTGGAGAAGGATAAAGTTCTTAATTTACCCTCTTTCAAGCAATATTTTGAGGAAAATAAGGTACTCTATTTCTCCATGAAGGTGCAGTGATTGACTTGTTATTCAATATAAACAGAAATAAAAATTTAACTGCATATTATATGGATTGTTAGTTGCTGGTCTATTCTTCATGTGTTGCATGTGGTGCAGGAGTGGTTGAAACCATATGCTGCATTCTGCTTCTTGCGTGATCTTTTTGGCACTGCAGACCACTCTCAATGGGGTGGCTATTCTGAATTCACTTGGCAAAAGGTATGATGGGTTCACTTCAACTTCAAAGATTCCAACCATCATCCTATCAACATATATATTATTTAAATTGTCACTCATGAGAGATTCTGCCCTTCACCCTAAGCTTTTTAATGTCAGTTACTCTTTCAAATGCATGCAACATGCACATAGAAACATCATGAGGTCTAACAAATAATCTACAAAGTTCCTAATGATGTGGTAGAATCTTTCAGTGCCGATTATGTCAGATAATGAGGCATTAGTTAGATTCAACTCACAACCATTTGTTTCTTGGCTAGGTCCTCCCCATGGCCATACATTACCTAATACATAACACAGGCATTGTAAATGCTTTGTAAATTCAACCTACTCTTTTGTGCAGTATCCCAATCAATGAAAGGTGATGAAGGTCTTACTCTTTCTGGGTGACTGAAATGGCTATGATTGCACTCATTGTCATGTTACCTTCAAATTGTGGTTGTGGAGATTTGAGATTTCTTTACAATTTCATACATATATTAAATTATTGTGGCCAAAAGTTTGCCAATGGGCACAATGCTATGACAAACTATTAATAAGACATGCCTAAACATTAGTATATCGTACAATTTGTATTCTTTGATCTTAGACAATGTGCAATTGGGGGATGCACCATGTGCAATACTAAAGGCATCTTATTTGTTGTCGTACAGGTGGAGAAGCTTGTGTCACCGAATTCGGATTACTATGATGCCATTGCTTTCACATACTATCAACAATTTCACCTGCATTCTCAAGTATATACAAAGCCATCTCCTTGTTAGGGTGATGGAGTTTCATGGGTTGGGTTGTTGTTTCTCATGCTTTGACATTTTGTTTCAACTCACTGAACTAGATTGATGTTTGAGTTTGCTAAAGTGCCCAAGAGAAGCACTCCAAACCATACATGGAATTCTTATTGAATACAACTTAACCTATCCCAAGTGAAAAAAACAACACTTGGATTTGAGTCGGAGTTGCAATATTGTGTTTCATCATGATTTGGAGAAAAAAAACATATCTTTGGGCGTTCAGAGGAATCTCACCACAAAGGTATTTTGATTATGGTACCCTTGTTTGATTGTTTTTTTTGTATTGGGAATTGTGTAGCTAACAGAGGTAGCTGAATATGCACGAGAGAACCGGGTTGTGCTGAAAGGAGACTTGCCAATTGGAGTAGACCCACATAGTGTGGATACATGGCAGTTTCCTTCTTTATTCCGAATGAATACATCCACTGGTGCACCCCCCGACTATTTTGACATGAACGGACAGAATTGGGGCTTTCCCACCTACAACTGGGAAGAGATGGCTAAAGATAACTTTGGCTGGTGGCGAGCCCGCCTCAACCAGGTTTGCATGAAGTAATGTAGTATTGTTTTTCTTTACAAACTCCCCTCTATGTGTAAACCAATGTTGGGCAGGTATTAGAATCCCATTCAGAAACAGTCCAGGGTTCAGGCTGGGTCTTTGTTCCTTCCCACAACCCTGACAGAGGTCATTTATTGAAAGAATGGGTGGCTGCAGGAAGGAACCAACAGATTTCAGAATGTGAAACTAGATTTGACTGTTATCATGTAGGTCAGGCTAGAAACATTTCAAAGTAATTTGATTGAGCATTTCATTGCGTTGTGACTTACATATTTGTGTGTATGTGCACAGATGGCAAAGTACTTCAGTGCATACAGGATAGACCATGTGTTGGGATTCTTCCGAATTTGGGAGTTGTCTCATCATTCTGTCAGTGGGCTTATGGGACATTTCCGACCATCAATTCCCCTTAGCACTGTAAGTCATCAAGAGTTTGTTCAATGCATTCTCACAAATCAACAATCAGCTCTGTTGTCAGTTAATGTGTTGTATGATGATGTCCACATATTGTTGTCATTCCTTCTTGCAGACTTGTGTGATTCTTTCTTTGCCGATGGCCAATTCATCATTTGATTACACTTTGTGCATAAACCATTGGAATTATTTTTTCCCAACATTTTGCAGGAAGAACTAGAGTGGGAAGGTGTTTGGGATTTCAATCGCTTGAGCCTCCCTTATGTCCGTTGTCACATCCTTCAGCAAAAGTTTGGTGATCGGTGGCAAGAGATTGCTTCAAAGTACTTTTATGAGTATGAGCACTTATGCTATCAGGCAAGTGTACCACCTTTCCTACTGTTATGTATTATGTAACGGATATTGGGACAACCAGAAGTGGCAGGTGGCTGCAAGTCAAGTCTGACCAATGCCCATTATCTGACATAATTGGCACTTGAAAGAGATTCTGCCACTTTCATTAGGAACTTTGTAGACCATTTGGTTGACTTACAATGTTCTAGTTGGCACCACTCACATGTATTTGAATGAACAGTTAACACTACGAAGCTTTGGGTTTAGAGCAGAATCTCTCCTGAGTGACAATTATGTAATGAGAATTTGCTAGGTTTTGTATGCATTCTAGGGCTGAGGCCAATCATAGTGGCAGCTGATTGATAGGGTTATGTACAAAATCATTGTTTTTGAAGCAATTTTGTTATGTACAACCCATTTGGGTTATGGGATAAATTGATGATTTGTTGCTGTTTGGCATTCAAGCAGTTTAAGGAGGAGTACAATACAGAGAAGAAGATTCTAGCAGCGATCAAGCCAAGCGAGGGATCACCTGATTGGGTTGTCCATGAATCTGAAGAGATCAAAGCTGGGCTATTTGATCTCTTACATGTGAGTTTTCATGCAAAAGAAATTGCATGTTTCTCTTTCATTCCTGGCTTATTATCAATCCCAGAGAGTAAAACATGTTGATGATAAGCTCTCTGGGTTTTGATTTGCAGGAGGTTGTGCTAATGAGAGATACAGAAGATCCTACCAAATTCTACCCACGCTTCAACCTTGATCAGACAATAAGCTTTTCTGAGCTTGATGACCATAAGTAAGTAGCAACATCTCCACTCACTTTGCTAGGCTTTTTTCTCTGCGGCATTCTGTAGTACCACAGTTTTTCCTAAATAAGCTTGAAATGGAAGGTCATTCATTTGGTGAGTGATAATTTTTACTCACGTAAGTTGCTTACAATCAAGCGGGGTTTATTGCAAGCTCTGCAGTAAGGCGGTGTTGAGGAGATTGTATCACAGTTACTACTTCCAACGGCAGGAACAATTATGGCGTGAAAATGCTTTGAAGACTTTACCAGCTTTGATGAAATCTTCCGACATGTTAGCCTGTGGAGAGGATCTTGGAATGATCCCTGATTGTGTGCGACCGGTGTGTTGATCTCCCACTTCTTTAGCTGCCCTCCAATATCAACCACATCTCCTCCTTGATGACCTACCTACCTACACATGCTTCACGCATGGTCTCTTAGGTGTAGTCTGGAGGAGCAATGGCATATTCCAGATAGCCCAGGATTCTCTGTCTGCAACTCTGGAATCTCCTTTTGAAGTTGCTAGTTACAATGTTGCATCCATACTGATAACAAAACAGGAGTTTGGCAGTTTTGAGGAGGAGCTATTTACCACGGGTTTTGGTATTTGATATCTTGTCTCACAGCAAGATAGGCAGCTGATACTTGATCTGAGTTTCTCCTCACAGGTCTTGAATGAGCTAGGATTATTGGGCTTGAGGATTCAGCGATACCCCAGCACACCAGGTCAAGAATTTGGTGATCCAGCAGAGTATAACTACATGGTGGTGAGCAATTTTTCTCCCTTTCTGATGCTGTTTCCACCTGAATCAATTAGAAACATAATTTACCCACTCACCCTTTTCCTTGTGAACTTCCCTGCTTCCTGGTTTTGGTGAAACCAAAAGCAGTTTTAGTCACGTCTTGGATGTCTGTCCATTTCTAGGTATGTGCACCATCATGCCACGATTCGTCCACGATGCGGGCATGGTGGGAGGAAGATGAAGGCAGGAGATCACGGTTTTTCAAGAATACTTTGGGCTTTAGTGAACCACCTCCTGCCAATTGCGATCCACGAATTGCTCATATCATTATACAACAGCACCTGGAGGCTCCATCGGTCTGGGCAATTTTCCCCATTCAGGTTTGTTTCTTTCTCCTTGCTTGTTGTGCAAGAAGGAGCTCAATCTGAGTTCCTAATGAAAGAAACTGGGAATTAGTTTCCATCACTCTTTCTTGGGATTCCAGTCCAATTGTAGTGTGTTGGTCAGTGACAATGAACAAAGGAAGATAGTATACACACCAACATGACTAGCATACTCTTTATGTTTTTACATCTTATCTGGTTGAGCCTTCTTTACCAGGATCTCTTGGCACTGAAAGACGATTACACAAAACGACCTGCAAGAGAAGAGATCATCAATGATCCTACAAACCCCAGACACTATTGGCGCTTCAGTATGTTTCCTTTTCCAGGATTTCTTTGCAGAAGCATGTGTGTTTTCTATTGTATGTGTTCATGCATTTGCAAGTTCTTAGCATGTTCTATTTTTTTTTCCTAACTGCATCATTTTAGATCAGAAGTGAATGTAGCACAAATTGTGTGTGCCACAATCGGTATACAGATTGTATTCTCTGTAATAGTTTTGCAAATGCTAATGGTCATAGTTTTGCATATACACAGGACTGCACATTCCAATGGAGGCAATTTTGGGAGATGAAGAATACCTGAAAATTGTGAGGGAGCTTGTGCTGAGCAGTGGCCGTGCCTCACTGAAAGATGTGGAAGCAACTATTGGATAATGGTTTTTGAGACAGAAATCTGTTTGTGAGGAAAGCCACAAGAGCAATAATGTTTTAACTCCCTCATGAAGACAATCATGGACTGAAAACTGGTGCTAGAACAGAGCATGAATCACAGTGACAGCAGCAGCAGCAGCAGTTTATATGACCCTGTTGAAGATGAGGAAGGAAAGGCCTATCGGATTGAGTTTTGAAAGAGAGATGTTTTTGAGGAGAGCAACAAGAGCAACGTTTAGCTCCCTCATGAATACAATAATGAACAGAAACTGACGTTGGTAAAGAGCATGGATCACAGCAGCAGCAGAAGTCTGTATGATCTTGTTAACTTTTTGTCTTACAGCAGCATAAAAAACATCGTAGATTTGTTGCAGAGATGTATCCTAGTGGCTCATCAAGTGTCACAAAATGACAAATCTGTTGTGTCCAAGGTTCTGAATCATATTCCGTGGGAAAGAATGCAGGGTGAATCTGTGCAATTCTTGGAGAATCAAGAGCTGCTACAGATATGAAAGAAAGAAAGAAAGAAAACCTTGAAATGAAAAATACGTGGGAATTTGTTGCTTTTAGTGTAAATTTAGGACACCCACCACCACCAGTGGTCACTATTTCTAAAAAGCACTGCTGTACGAAGAAAAATGACCTGAATATAGGCCCTTTTGTGATTTTCGGTATGTTCCCTCGGCCTTGGGCACAGTCTCAAATCATGGAAGGGCCCTTCTCCTATACTGAATGTCAAAAACATTGCAATTTTATTTGTGAATCTTCCAAAAAAGTATTCGAATTTTTGAAGGAGCTCAATAGGTAGGGTGTTATTTGCAAGGGGTCATTAGCCCAGGCCAAAAATGGTGACGAACTCTTTTGGGAAGACGCGCAGGAGGCTATGAAGAAATGTTTTTGAAGAATGCGCACGAGAAGGCGAGCCAAGGCGCGCAACTATCGAAAACCTATTTGCAAGACGTTGGGGATTCTATCTTTGGGCACTGTGACCTCAACTGTGCGAACTACGACGGAGATTGGCACCAACTTTGTGTAGACCGCCATCGCCGTGAAGGCTGTTGTGGCTTCATCGACATACCAAGCCGTAGATGCCGCTGTGAGCAACGGCTATGCCGTCGCTGAGCAGCTTGCAGTCGCCAAGAACACGAAAGTACAGATCGCATTGGATACTTGTGTCGCAGCCGCACATAAACCGGAAGAGGCAACAAACCTTGCAATCGATCAGGTACAAGCTGCACACGACACGACTATTCAGATTGGGCAATTGGCATACAACATACCTGTAGAAAGATCAGCGCATGCCTATGACTATGCTACAAGTACAGTGAAGATCGCTACAACTGCAAAGGACGCCACACTTCGCACAGCTTTTGACAATTTCAACGTTGTTGCAGACAAAGCTATGGTTGCTAAAGACACGACAATGGTGGAAGTTGTAGCAGATGCCTGCAGACTTGCAGCAGACAAGGCTACAACAACAAAAGCCACGAGTCTGCAAGCGGGGCAATCGGCTTACCAAATTGCGGTAGATACCATCACGCAAGCTTACAATTACGCAACTGGCAGCGTTGTGGTTGAGAAAGCGATGATTGCCATGGACACGATAGTGCAAGTTGAGGCGAATAGCTATACCCTTGTAGCAAACAAGGCCGCAGCTGCTGGGGAGGCAGCCGTCCAAAGCGAGCAATTCGCTTAACAAACCGTCGCACGGAGTGTCGGGCAAGCTGACGAGTACGCTGTCGACACAGGCGACAGAACGGCGGAAAAAACTGCCTCAACGAAGCACAGTATGCGACAAAAGCCAAAAACACAATGGTGAGTACTGTGGAACGATGCTGCTCCTTCAACAACTCAACAGAAGAAGAGTGCAAATCTCAGTGCACAGGCTAGTCAATCCATGCGAAAGACAAGAAATGCGGCAACCCTAATCAATCCATGTGACGGACAGGAAATGTGGTAGCCATGAGATCCAAGGAAGGGAAAAACTAGGTTAAGAAATAGTATGCAGCAAACATCGCAGAGGTGGGCAGGTCAGTTGTGTTTGGTGATCAAAGATTTGGTTACCACTGGAATGTCGGTGCTTGAGACTGTGCAGCAGTTGAATGTTGTGGGATTGAAGGTCACCGATGTGGTGGTGTTGATATACAGAGAACAAGGAGGACCCAAACTTCACAGAAGCTTAGACTATAGCGTAATGCCAATCTCAAGCTTAATTACATCGTAGATGTCCTGGTGAGGCATGGGAAAGTCACAGGTAGTTTTTTTGCAGAGAATCATATATGAGTGCAAATGGGAAGACTCTCAATGATGGAAAATTCTAGTTCCAAGAGTCTTCCGAGCCAGAGAGTTTCATATGGGTACAGAGCAGAGCCGCATTATCACAAAATCCCAAAATCTTGCTCCAGAAAGACTGTCATGAATTTTTCCTGCATCATTTTAGGGTTTCTTAATCCCATTGTTTTCATGCACTACTTCTGTTGCATTTAATTTGTGCCCAAGTCCCCCAAGACTTTGTGATGTAGTTGAAAAGAACCCATTCATTTGACTATTACTACTGGTAATCCATGATAATATAGATTACCCACGAAATTGTTTTTTATATTCATTAAATTTAAAATATGAAATTTCATTTTCACCTACTATAACACTAATATTTTTTAACATCCATGATGTCCTTTTTGATGGTTTTTTATTATTTTAAAAATAAAATTTTAAGAGCATTTCTAATGTCTCCCAATGTCCTTCCTATGTGCTTCCTAACAATCCTTGATTTATAATATACATAAATATTTAAAAAATTCAACCTTAAAGCCCACAACATCCCCTATGTATTTCTCAATATCCAATGCCTTCAGTTTTCAATGATTTGATACCTTCTATTGCTTGAAAAAAGAAAACTTTTATATTCAACTTAACACCTTTGGTGTTTTCAAAATGCCTTTTCAACACTTCTATTATTTCTTGTTGTCGTCTTATTGTTCCTTATTAACATTTCTATTTTTTTGTTTTTCTCCATTTTTCAACGATTGTGGTGTTGTTTAGGTGTGTTTTTTTTGTTAACAAAACTTAGGTTATTTTCAAATCAAAACATTACACCGATTTTAATTTTGACTAATTAAGATGTTTAGATTTGAAAACATTTCTTAAATTGACATCTTATCTTGGGACCTTTTAAAAACTTGACCTAACAACAAGCATAGTGGTTTAAAAGTTCATTATTTTTTGAAATGATGAGTGAATTTTTTATTATTTTTAAATGTGATCAAAGTTGAAAGGGGCAATATATTCAATTGATGTGAAAAGAGAAAATAATTAGAAGGAGAAAAAATTGTTTACCCATTTTAATGAAAGGGTGGTTAGAAGGGACAAAAAAAAATGTCTAGCCACCATGTCTTGTGTGGAAGTGATATTAAAGGAGTGTCAATTGCCACTTTCCATTAACTATTAATGAATCTAATGTTTAATGTGAGTTTATAAATCTAACTAATTTCATAAACATGACATTCATAAAAATAATGTAAACTTGTCAACTTTTATCAAATGTTTTGATGGATATATCATTTTCCTTATTGATTTGAATATTTTTAAAATTTTGATTGAAAATATCCACTAAAATACTACAAAAAAGTTGAAATTTAATGTTTTTTTATGTTTCCATATGTGACTTATTTAATACAAATGATTAATGTAAAAATATTATATTATTCTTAATTTTGATTTAAATAATTATTAAATTAAGAATACCAAAAACATAGTTATTAAAAAAATTTGATAAATCAGTTTTTAAATTATAATTATAATAAAGTTGATTTATTTGTATATTTGATTTTCAATACAAACCAAAAGCTACCAACATGCTAAATTTATTGTTACCACCTGTTGGAATTACGAACATTATGAAAATTAATCAATATCAAATCCAATAAAAAAATTTATGGATGTAGAATGTGGTTTAGTGGTTTGAAATACACCAAGACATGTTATTCCTTTCATTTAAAACAAAATGTTAAAATTAAAAATATCTAAACAATTTGCAATCATGATGTATAGATTGAAAAATTTAATCATAATTCTTTATTCATCTTTCAAACAAAATTAATCTAATATTTAATAGGGTAACCCTAAACTTTAAAACGTAATTGTTGAATGAAAAGATGAAAAAAAAATGCACTTGAATGTGAATCATGCACTCCTAAATAATAACACACAAAAATAATTTTCAAAACTTGGTGTGATACAAAATTGATAGTAAGTTGAAAAATTGTGATTTATTATTTAACCAGAATATCAAATATTTGAAGAACATAAAATTTGAAATCAAGAGTTATATTTTGAACATGTTTCAAAACTACATAAAAAATGGGAAAGTTTTATGATTAATTTTATTTTTAAATCAGTTCTTAAGGTTTTTCAAGTTTTGCTCGTTTCAATTGCACCCAATTTGCAAGTATTGATTATTTGCGCACAAACTAAATGACTTTTTAAAAACAAATTCTTCCTTTTTCATCAAATTTTTTCCTTCTTGTAAAGCTTGTATACCAACAAGTCATTCATCCTCCCATGCATTTAATTCAATTAATAACACACATCAATTGAAAAATATAACATTCACAACATATTCATGGGATGTAAAAAACACACATGATTTACTAGATTCATAATACTTTCAAGATGATTTAAATAATTTTTATTAATTTCTAATAAATTCATTCTATGCATGTTTGTAGAATAATTAATGAATTTTGAAATTTTCATGTCAAAAATTAATATTCTTGAATATTCCAAAAAAACTATGTATTTTCCTTCACAAATTTTTGCTCTTTAAAAAAAGAAATTTGAAAATTATAATGTTGTTGAAAATAATGTAATTTATGTCAAAGATGCCAAGTTATTACATAAATAAATAAATTTTAAATATAAAAATGACATCTATTTATAATAAATTATGCAATAAACAAAATGAATTGTTTTTTTCTCAAAGGTTATATTTGCAAAAGGGACAAGGATCATCAAGTGAATTTTTAAAAACATACAAACCATTTTATTTCATGAAATCATGCTTTTTTTTATAGCAACATTTTAATCTTTTGTCCTACTTTGTAATGTGAATAATAGTTCCAAAGGTTTCTATTAGTTTCAAAGATGATCTAAATTCATATCATAAAATATCATAAATTTTTATATTCCAGTTTTATTTTATTTTTATCATCAAGCAATGACATTTCTTAGGAGGATAATGTTGGTCATCTACCCATATGATTAATGATATGAGAATTGAATATTTAATTAATGAATTTTCAAAAGAAATTAATGAAAGGATCACTATTGATGATTTAATTTATACAAACATTATCAATAATGGATATTTAGACAAATTTTTTATTCAATAAAATATTCATGCACAAATATTTTTGTAATAACCATTAACAAGAAGTGCATAAATATATTTTGATTTATTTATTCAGATTATGTATGCAATCATGTAACAATGATAAAATGACATTTTGCATGTAGAATTTGTTTTGTAAACATTCATAAATCCTTATTCAATTTTTGCTGGAAGTTGATTTTTTAAAACGAAAAATGTAAAATATGAAAAAAATAACATTAGTCACAAATATACCTTGTCAACTATTATTTGATCAAATTCTTCGTATTATTGCATTTTCAAATGATTTTATCTTTTGTTTCATCTTGGTTAAGTAATTTCATAAATATGTAGGTTTTAAAATGCCTAGGTTTTTTTTTCTCTTTTGAAAGATGAATACTCATGTCATTGAAAATATTCTTGTAAATGTATAAATGGGTTAATATCATAAAACATGTACTATATTATTATGATGTGATGTGCAACATGTAATAAATCCTCCTTATTTGCACCAATACTAAAAACATTGGAAAACAAGGAAACAACAAATATGATTGTGGAGTAAGAAAAAAATTGAAGTGTTGTCGAAGTGAAAGACAACAATTCCTTCCTATATAAAATTGAAATCCATTCAATGTATTTGAATTCAATTTGATTAAATCTAAATTCAATTCCAATTCAACAATTGGATTAAGATTCAATTAAAGACAATCGGTGTGCAAATTGGTGGAAAATGTATTCAATATTTTCTTATGAATATATTGTTGGAAAAAACGTTTACTACACAAATCTGAAATGACTCCTTTCCATGCCTCTTCACTTAGGAATGAGCTAACAAATTCCAGTTTGGAATTGTCCAATGTATGACAATATGAAGAACCTAAAGTTGTCCTACCGAAACCATTTCCAATAAACCATCATAACTAGTGACGCACTCCCAAGTCCCGGGGTGAACCCACTTGAGGTTCACCAAAGTGTAGTTGCGGAAAGTTGGGACTCGGAAGGCGCTCCCGACTTCCAAATTTAAAAAGGGGTAGAGGGTCAAGTTGGGAGCCCCATGATTAGACTAAGAAGAAGTATTAGTTGATCAAGCTTGAATCTGCATCAAAACAAACCACCCACGTGGTTAGTTCACATTACGGGACACCCTTGGGTGTGGGGACAAACCACGAGCACTTCGGACCACAAGACACACCACGGCCCGGACTCAGGGGAAGCCACCACCTTCCCCCATATAGTATTCTCTACGACGCCCCACCGAGACTACATCCAAATGGTTTTTTCCCAGGACTCCCAAGTTGGAGTCCCGAAATTGTCTCGAAATGGTCCCGGTTGGAGTCTTGGGACTTTGGGAGCTCATAACTCTCAACTGCAAAGTCTGATCGCAATGCGGTCTAAACCAAACTTGTAGCCCTCGTCCAGATCTTTTCAACAACATCTTGCACACTCGATTCGGAGGTTGAAAAAAGGTTGATTCCTGACTTTTAGTGGTCGGGAGTCAAACTGCCAATTTGACTCCCGACCCTTCTTTTGCCCATAACTTGGGCGACAAATGTCCAAATGGCCAATGCGAGGCCATTTTTGATATCTACATTTCAAGACCTTGTCAATGACACTAAAAACACCCCAATGCAAGGTGTTTTGGATCCTGTTATTGAGCTCTGAACATTCAAGAGTCCCGGAGGACTCCAAATCCTCACTTTTTCCAAGTGTTGGGCTTCACCCCCCCCCCACACACACTTGGCCAAAGTAGGGTTGCGACAACTAGAATTACATTTTAAATATACGGATCAAACCTACACCAATGTCTTTTCATAATTTTCTCCACGTAGGAATAATTGTTGATGAAGATTTGGTAGTATAGGTTTATAATGTGCATGCAATTTTATTCTATTTTTTGGGTGTTGTAGATTTGGAATCATGCATAGAAATTTATCTTCAAGTGTGAAAAAGAGGGCATGGGACACTTGATTTCTCCTTCGCAACCCAAATGCAAGGCTTCAAATCCATATCCACACAAGACCTCAACAAAAAAAAGTTGATAGATTTCATTTTCGACTCCACATCATTTGTATGTCTTTGAACTTAGACTCCAAAGTTTAGGAAATTACATAAATCATTTTTTGATCAGAGGCTTGGTGTTTAGAAAATATCAACATGGTTTTACAAAATTTGCATTTAATTTTACCAAAAAGACCCCCAAATTTGTATTAGAAGACTGTTTTGAAGGAGACTACAATGATCTGTTGGAGGTTGAGATAGATTTGTGGGGTAGGATGTTCTTTTGGGGAGAAGAATAACAACAATATGATGGTAGAAACAAATTTATGGGATGAAACTAAAATTGGCATATCATGACCTTGAGAACATATTGGTAAACCTAGGACAATGCATTCTTTGTCTTTAATAGCAAATTGATTAATATGAAAAGTCATTTGGAAATCACGATTGAACATCATTCCATTGCTTAAGAAGGAAACCTTTCAAACATGTTTGCAAGCTCCTTGAATTAGTTTCAAGAAAGCTTTGAGAAGAAAGTTAACCCACAAAATTTTACAATATAAGAATGCCACATTACAAAACATGAATAAACCTTTTAGGTATGAGTAAGGTCAACACTTTACAAACTAGAAAAGATAAATGCATTTGTTAGTTTCATAGGTGGTCTCCCATGCTATGGTTTTTCTAATTCCAATTTCACTCTCTAAGTTGTGATGAGCAAGGTGACAAATTTAGTTCTTTTTAAGTTTAAGGGGGGAGGGGGGGAGGTGTTGACAGAAGGATTTTCTTTTCCATTTTTCCTTTGTTCCCATTATGTTCCTTTCAAGTTTCCAATATGTTCCCCAAGTTCCCAATGTGTTCCCCAACATAATCCATAGCACCTCACTTTTATCCCATATCCTTTGGCTAATGTTGTGGTCCTTCCACCTATATAGGTGGGCCAAAGGGGAGAAACTTTATACTTCAAAATAAAACCCTTTATTTTGGGGAGCCTCCACAATTTCAATTTAAAAATTGAATGATGAACCAAATTGGCTCATTGCAAAAAAAAAAAATTGAACTTGAAAGGCACTTTATTTGATTTACAGGAGAGATAAAAAAGAAATAATTTGCATTTGGCTTATGATGCCAACAAATAAATTAGTTACAAATTGAATGAGCTTCTAAAATTGTATGAAATCAAATGTCCAAACTATGAAACTACAATATGAAATCAAGTGTCCAAGCTATGAAATTACAATAGTATAAGAAAAAAATTGAAACACAAGTGAAAAGTTCAAGTCAAACTTAATTTGGGAATTATGATAACATGAATATGAAATATGAAATGTTGAAAATCGAATCTAAATGAAAAAAATGCAATCTTATTCACCACATCTATTACCAAATCAATAACTATTTTCAAATCAACAAGGAAGTTTATTATAATGGGGCAATTTTGAAAATGGCTAAAAACATGCCTAGAAGATGTGCTTGCATTCAACACCTTGTGTAATTACCCAATTATGAATCACATCTAACCTTTGCTTGTGCTTTGAAAGCTATATGTCACATAATTTGTTACAGAAATTATCATCAACATCAACAAGCTCTTTATTTGGTTTTGGGGCCTACACCATCACCTTCTTTTGAAAAAAACCAATAGAATCAACATGTGGTTTTTCTAAACCAAGATCACTTGCAATAGCAACAACAAATCTTTGTTGATCAACAACAAAATTAGTATGATGAACATTGTCATTAACTACACGACTTCTTTCATCGACATGAAAAACTGAATCAGTAGAAATAGTATCATCTGAATCTTGAATATGAACATCTTGCACAAAATCAAATATAAATATAAATCAACAAAAAAAGAAGTAAAAACACATCACCAATAAATTTCACACGTATAAAAACACCATCAACAATAATTGATATTTCTTGGGAAAAAACATATGAATTAAAAAAATCCAAGTTAATATGGTTATCTTGAAAATGAACTTCATGCAAAATCAAAATCCAAAAGAAAGAAAATAAACAAAAAATTTACAATTTCACAAATAATAAAAAATAGTTACCTTGGTTTTCTCAAATGCCTCATCCTCATTGAAATTTTTGTTGTATTGAAAAATGCAACTACCTTTAAGGCTAAAAACCCATTGAAAATTATACATTGCATAATTTTGTCCTTCATGTATTTATCAATTTGATTATACCTACAACATAAGAAGAAAAAAATAGACATGAAAACCTTGAATGAAAGCACAAACTAAAAAATATAAGCAAAAAAATAGAATTCAAAACAAAACAATAATCAATTGTTTAGAAAAAAAAAGAGGAAGGCAATGGTTTCAACAATTTGGGAAAAGGGGAGCTTGTTTATATGCTATAACTTCATATGACTATGTTCAAGCTTTTAAGCAAACAACATTGTATTACCATTTTAAAAAGGTGGTCCATCAAGTTAGGGGCTTGATAAGAGTGAGTTTCTCTTCTATAAAACAACCTAATCTCATGACCCAAAATAACTTGTAAGTGCAATTTTGAAATATGCACCAAGTTCATTTTTCATAACAAGAATCGCACATATGAAGGGAAGGAAATCTTTGGCTCTTGCAAATAGGAGTTCAACTTGCTTCTAAGATCAAAAAGGGATTCCCATAGGCACGATCATGTCAATTTCTCTCACCCATGTGTCAACACCCAAATTGAAAAATCATAATTGAAATTTGAGTGGCCTTCCTATAATGTTGATTTGTATGAAGTTGTGGATACCATTGATGGCCATGCTGAGGTCTTTGAAGCTCCTTGTGAAGATGCAATTTGGAATATAGAACAATGTCCACCCACCTCACACATCTAGTGTTCAACATTACAAAACACTACTAATTATTCTTGTATTGCAAGGATTATTACAATGTCAACTACCATTGGTGTTCCTAGCCTTACTTACTTTGGTTTGTCCTCTTAATTCTTAGGTGCACCCCTCAAGCTTCACAAGTTTTGGTTTTATGTAGATGACATGAATTGTTGTATGGGGGGCACGAAACATAGGTATACAATGGAAAGATCGATGGTTTCGTCAATTTGGCCTATGCAAGAAAGGATTAATCTTTCACACAATGAAGTGAAACTTCTATTGAGGAAGCAAGTCTTGTTTTTAATGAATGACAACCTGTCCTTCCTCCAAGTTTGTTCACTAGGGAAAGCTTTGTTCCAATAAATCAATCGGTTGATGCACTATTGTGGCCCAAAACACAAAATGGGAAACATGTTCAATGCACATAACCATTTAACATGTCGAAACAACACTACAATTGGTGGGAGGTTGGTCGGCTTCTAGTGGTTTCTTTCCAACCACCATTCGAGGTTCTTGCTCCTAGTTATGGATGAATCTACGAGATTTTATGTGGTGAAACTTCAAACAAAAGGCAATATGAAATTACAATTGGAAACTTCCCAACCTACACTTGCATGGATTTTGTGACTATGGTTTCAAAATCATTGGGGAAACAAGGGAAATGGGTGCCATGTAAACATACGTACTATGCATTACAACATGTCATGTTTTGTGGCCAAGTTGAAATTTTCATTCATTTCCTAACTTGGAGTTGTGATGAAACTCGTTGATTATTGGCTCGTTTTCTTGCTTCTACATAGGTGGGAATAATATTCAAGAATGACATTAAAAATGTAAAAGTAATGTTCATTATAATACTCAACATGATGTTATTTGTTTTGTGCCATGGTCACAAATTGCACAAGATGTTACTATTCTAAATTTAATATGTTTTGATGTATTGAATGATTGGATTAATATTTATTCATAAATTTGACAAATAGGAAACATGTTTCACTTTGTGAGAAATCACACATCATACTAAATGTGTTAGTTAAATATTGACTACACAATATTGGGTGGTTTAATTACTTCATTTTAATTTAAAACAAAATTGGAAGAATATTATTTCTTTAATTGGAATGTTCCATCCATGCAGATGGGAATATTTTGCCACATAGACAAAACTTTTACATGCACAACAAGAATATACAACCAATGTGGCAAATATCTTTTGTTTAAGTGTCACAAATATTCTTGCCACATCGTAAATGTCACTAATGTTAATGCCATGGGGTTGATTCATTTGTATGTTCATCCATGACTTGTAATATATCTAACTTTTAGTTTATTTTAGTTCACTTTTAGTTAGTTTAAGTTAAATTTTTGTTCATTTCCAATTGAATCTTAGTTCATTTTTAGTTAAGTCCTAGTTTACTTCTAGTTAATTCTTAGTTCACTCTTAATTAAGTCTTAGTTCAGTTCTAATTAATTATCATTTCACTTATGATTAACTTGTAGTTCATTTTCAATTCACTTCTAATTAACCTTTAGTTAAGTATTAATTCACTTTTAGTTAAATGCTAATTCATTCTTAGTTAATTTTTAATTCACTTTTAATTGAATTTTGGTTCATTTTCAATTGAATCTTAGTCCACTCATAGTTCACACATGGGTGCACATTGGCGCACATGGGTGAACATGGGCCACATGTGTAAATTGGAAACTTCTTGAAAATTTTCCAAAACCTAGGTGCCCAAGGAGTATAAATAGAAGTAGAATTCCCCATTACCTTTAGTTTTTTCAACATTAGTTTTGGGTAGGTTTTCTTATCATAACCTTAATTCTATTATTTATTTGCAATAAAATCTTGTTGGATTATTGTTTTATACATGTCATTTTTTTTTCTTGTCTCATGATCTAAATTTGGAATTAGGCTTTTTTTTGTTATCATTTTGGTTTTAAAATATTGTAGTTTTGGTTGTTTTCGTGTTCATGATTGTCACAACCCTAGCTTTGGGCTCGCAACCAAGGCAAAGGGGTTGCAAAGGTGCGGGCCAAGAGGAAGCTCGGGAGTCACATCACATACTCGCGAGAGTGTAGCAAAGTGTGAGGGAGTGAACCCTCACACTCCCAAGGTAACTCCCACTTTGGAAGATGGAGTCCCGGTGGACTCTCGAAACTTCTGAGAGCGATTTGAGGGGTCAAAACTCAATGACTTGTGGCATTCTTTATATCATTAGAAAGCTCTTGGAACATAAATGTTTAAAATTGGCTTGCATGCTCATTTGGACATTTGAAACACAAGTTATGGCCAAAAGAAGGGCCGAGAGTCAAACTGCTAGTTTGACTCCTGACTAGAAAAATTAGAAATCGACCCGATTTACTTGGCTGTAGACAACGTGCCACATATCGTCAGAAAGCTCTCGACGAGAGCTACAACTTTGCTTCACACTGCACTTCGATCCGAGGTCTGCTCGCAAAGTTATGGGGCTCCAAAGTCACAGGAGTCCCGGTTGGCGGGATTTCGGGACTCCCACGCGGGACTTTCGGGACAGAAAAGCCATTTGGATGTGGGCCCCGTGGAGAGGTCCAGAGTATACTATAAGGGGGGAAGGTGGTGTCTTCCCCCAAGTCCGGGCCGTGGTGAGTCTTGTGTGTCCGTGTTGCCCGTGGCTCGTCCTAGCCAAAGGTGCTCCAATTATGCACTAACCACTTTGTATGGGTTGTGTGCAGGCCCGTGTGAGTGAGTAAGCTTGTTAACTCTTCCTAGTCCCATCTCAGAGTTCCTGCACGCCCCTCTACCCCCTCAAAATGTTGTGAGCTAGGAAGTGCGTCCTGACTCCTCCCTCTTCCGTTGTCTTTCACTTGGATTCACATTTGAGTCCTTTAAGGAGTTGGGAGTGCGTCAAATGATGATAATAATATACCCAAGAGATTTTTTTGTGCTCACTATAACTAAGCTCGCATGTTCACAAGTCACACATTCACAAGCTTGCGGCTCATGTTCATGCACTCATTCGGTA